>OX031022.1:3688532-4136032 GCA_943736025.1 Tenthredo mesomela
GGGATATCAGGGATATCAGGGATATCAGGGATATCAGGGATATCAGGGATATCAGGGATATCCAGGATATCAGGGATATCAGGGATATCAGGGATATCAGGGATATCAGGGATATCAGGGATATCAGGGATATCAGGGATATCAGGGATATCCAGGATATCAGGGATATCAGGGATATCAGGGATATCAAAGATATCAGGGATATCAGGGATATCAGGGATATCAGGGATATCAGGGATATCAGGGATATCAGGGATATCAGGGATATCAGGGATATCAGGGATATCAGGGATATCACGGATATCAGGGATATCAGGGATATCAGGGATATCAGGGATATCAGGGATATCAGGGATATCAGGGATATCAGGGATATCAGGGATATCAGGGATATCAGGGATATCAGGGATATCAGGGATATCGGGGATATCAGGGATATCGGGGATATCGGGGATATCGGGGATATCTGGGATATCGGGGATATCTGGGATATCGGGGATATCGGTGATATCGGGGATATCGGGGATATCAAGGATATCGGGGATATCGGGGATATTGGGGATATCGGGGATATTGGGGATATCGGGGATATCAGGGATATCGGGGATATCCAGGATATCAGGGATATCAGGGATATCAGGGATATCAGGGATATCAGGGATATCAGGGATATCAGGGATATCAGGGATAACAGGTATATCAGGGATATCAGGGATATCAGGGATATCAGGGATATCAGGGATATCAGGGATATCAGGGATATCCAGGATATCGGGGATATCAGGGATATCAGGGATATCAGGGATATCAGGGATATCAGGGATATCAGGGATATCAGGGATATCAGGGATATCAGGGATATCAGGGATATCCGGGATATCAGGGATATCAGGGATATCAGGGATATCAGGGATATCAGGGATATCAGGGATATCAGGGATATCAGGGATATCAGGGATATCAGGGATATCAGGGATATCGGGGATATCAGGGATATCGGGGATATCGGGGATATCGGGGATATCTGGGATATCGGGGATATCTGGGATATCGGGGATATCTGGGATATCGGGGATATCGGTGATATCGGGGATATCGGGGATATCAAGGATATCGGGGATATCGGGGATATTGGGGATATCGGGGATATTGGGGATATCGGGGATATCAGGGATATCGG
This sequence comes from Tenthredo mesomela, assembly GCA_943736025.1. NCBI lineage: Eukaryota > Metazoa > Arthropoda > Insecta > Hymenoptera > Tenthredinidae > Tenthredo > Tenthredo mesomela. The sequence continues at coordinate 3,689,713 of OX031022.1, forward strand.
GGATATCCAGGATATCAGGGATATCAGGGATATCAGGGATATCAGGGATATCAGGGATATCAGGGATATCAGGGATATCAGGGATAACAGGTATATCAGGGATATCAGGGATATCAGGGATATCAGGGATATCAGGGATATCAGGGATATCAGGGATATCCAGGATATCGGGGATATCAGGGATATCAGGGATATCAGGGATATCAGGGATATCAGGGATATCAGGGATATCAGGGATATCAGGGATATCAGGGATATCAGGGATATCCGGGATATCAGGGATATCCAGGATATCAGGGATATCAGGGATATCAGGGATATCCAGGATATCAGGGATATCAGGGATATCAGGGATATCAGGGATATCAGGGATATCAGGGATATCAGGGATATCGGGGATATCGGGATATTTCCTTATACCAAAAGCTGATATAAAATTTTCCAAACGTCCAAGCTGTTATCCTTTTTCTATTCTAAACTTTTAATAAAGCTGAAGGTATGCGCGTGCATGGTGAACGGAATTTTCATTCTTCTTTACTTCGTCTATTCTTTTGTATAGTAGTAGTACATAATATACAAGTATAGTATATCGGACTCTTTTACCTCAGCGCAAAACTATCCCGAAGGCAATAAATTCGACGGAAAACATTCGGTATAAAGAAGTTTGGTCTTAGTAGCCCAAAGTACGGTATAGGTATATACTTTATAAGCTCGTTGATTCTTCCGAGAAGATAAAACGGCTCTATTCCCGATGGCCAAAATCCTTGAGAATAGCCTTTTTAGTCGTATAAATTAGCATCCGTTTTAAATTTTATTCAATAAATTTGCAACCATTAACTAAAAGCCAATCGACGATGAAAAAGGCGAGTAGATATACTATATAGTGTATCTATAGCGACAAGCTAATCAACTATCTATCCATCTTTTTTTTTTTTTTCATAATATAAAGTCGACGGAGATGGAGATGGACTGTTTTCCGAAAGTCTCAGTCTAATTATTAAAGAGATCTATTTTTCTTTTTCTTTTTTCAGTTTTTAATTTGGTAGTGTGATTCCATTTTTTTTTTTTTTTTTTTTTTTTTTTTTTTTTCAACTCATAATTTTTTCGAATTTGTTGTTCGATTTTTACATTCCAAGTTTCATCCGGAATTGAAAAATGAAAATTAATGTTTTAAATACGAATCCGTCAATAACCCGGGTTTCTGAATTGGAATTTATGAACTGGTCGAGCGGAGGCTGCAGGCCGCTTGAATTAGGGGAGGATTTTAATTGTCTCGTTTGATTTAATTGTCGAAAATTTCAACGTCGAAGTGATTGCGCTCGAATTTTCAAGCACCGAACCACGCTCAGTGTCACTTCCATAAGTATTGATCTGTGAAAGTGAAAAAAAAAAAAAAAAAAAAAAAAACAGGATAAAAAAAGAAATTTTTCTTTTTTTTTTTTTTTTTTTTTCTTATACTTTGCAGTTTTCTAACTCACGTTCACCCCGCGCCATACTTACGGCGTGTCTTTTTTTAAATTTGTTTTTTATCCGAAGCGAAGAGAAAGAGAGGCGTAATTTTCCAAAGTCTAAAACTTTAAACTCCACTTTTTTCTTACGAGGTAAAAAAAATAACATAAACAAAAAAAAAAAAAAAGAAACAAAAAGTAAAAGACAAAGGAGAAGGAAAAATGTTGTTCCTTTTCATCTCATCCTTCGCTTTGGTTCGAGAACTTAATAATAATTCAAACTTTGTTAAACGAATTAAAATCACTTTATGAATCGGTATACTAACTTTATACATACCTTTCTTATACTTCAGAGATACTCGCTTTGCTTCTTCGTAAGATCTGTATGATAATGAATCGAGGCGAAGGATAAGATAAAGAAAATTAAAAAAAAAAAAAAAAAAAAAATGATTATTTATAACAAGTCTCTGAAGTACGAAGTAATAACGGTGTTGGGAAAAGTTACTTTATACTTAAATACAAGACTCGCATTATCTCACTTTACTTCACTGAGATACAATTGAGAATCGATAAAGCGTTACTGTCTGCAGAAGTTAGTAGGATAGGTACCTTACAGGGGTAGGTTTATAGTATATGTATTACATGTACACGTTTAAATACCCGTTTCTTAGAATCGTTAAACAACGCGAACGGGGGATGAAAATCTCCTTTATACTACCCTTTAAGCTGTATAATAATTAAGTTAAAGTATTAAACTTTTGACGGTGAAAATTTACCAAGCTTTAGTCGAAAAATACTCTCTTATTCTCTCTTAGCTTGTAAAGTCAAGAAAATGTAAAAAAGAAAGAGTAAAAAGAAGAAGAAAAAAAAAGAAAAAGAAAAAAATTGAGGCAGTAATTTTTTTATTAAATACATAAAATTCTTCATAATTATCCTAATTATTTCATCAGTGTCTCATTCCTTGCATAAATTGTTTAAAAAAAAAAAAAATAATTAAATATCACAAATTTTCATCACCTACACAGAAAGAATTAAGGTTAACTTGATTCAAGATAATTTTGCGGTCCAAAAATGAAGACCGAAATTTTCTCGGATCAAATAAAAATTTTTCTCGAGCCAAGAAATTTTTCCAAATATATATATATATTATACCTATATATTAGACCGGTTCAAAAAAATCGACTATTCTTTTTTTTTTTTCAATTTTCGCATTGAAATACCTTCGGGGAGCTGAAAAAAGATGCCTGTTAAAAGCGGAGCACTTAATATTAAAATTTAGAGGTCGCTCATCGCGGATTTCTATTTTTCATTTGAATAGCATGGGAATTTTTTTTTTTTTTTTTTATATATAATTTTGTAGCTCACAAACCAATGAACAAATCCAAATGGCTCAGGCATATTTTCATAGGAAATTGAACACTCTACAAAAAGCTTCTCTTATCATTTTTTGATAAATTGACTCCTTCCAAAGTTATTCAAGCTCAAATTTCAATTTATAGTTGAGTAAACTATTTTTTTTTGTGATTTTTTTTTCCACAATGATAGATACATTTTTTAGAGTGTTCAATCCCCTATCAAAATATGTAAAAGTCATTTGGATTTGTTCATTGGTTTGTGAGCTACGAAATTCTGAAGAAAAAAAAATAAAATTCCTATGCTATTTAAATGGAAAATAGAAATCCGCGATGAGCGATCTCTAAATCTTAATATTAAAAGCTCCGCTTTCAACAGGCATCTTTTTTCACCCCCCCCGAAAGTATTTCAATGCGAAAATTGAAAAAAAAAGAATAGTCGATTTTTTTGAACCGGTCTAATATATATATATATATATATATATATATATATATATATATATATATATATATATATATGTACAAGGTACAAGATTCTTGTATATGTCGTATATATATGAGAAAGAATTTCCGGTTATATAAATAATAATAATTATATATGCAATAATTTTTAATCCGTAATATATTTCACCATCCGGATTACCAATTGAACCAAAAACCAAACCGGACCGCAGAGAATAAGGCGAGTCAAGGTTGTGACGCCACAGTCGGTCGAGTTACTTAATCGTGTTGGCGTTCGTCCAGCCGAAGAACAAAAATTAAGCTAAATAAACTAAAGGATTGAATTTTCAATGAGTGACTAATATGTAAATATTATATATATAGGTATATACTATATACGGTATATATATGCATTAGAAACTACTTTATCTCAAGTTATCAATCGCTATACAAGATCTCATTACCGCTTGTCACGCGTACGGATAAAACGCGAAGGACATATTTAATGGATCCACTGATCCTGCAGACTCTTCTTGATTAACAAATACCTCTTCTGCATAATCGCAAAGGCGAAGGACGATCGACTGATTTGCTTTCTGGTTACAAAATCAAATATTAGCATTTTCCGGCCCTTTGTACGAGCCTTATATATACTTAGATGTGGTTAAAAGAAATTTAGGAAAATTGCGAAGCTTATTACACGAATTGTATAGTTAAATTCAAATTTCATAAAAAGTACATAATACATTTTTTTTTTTTTTAATATTATTATAGGTATAATATAATGTTTTGTGAGAAAAGAAACAGTCTTTCCAAGGTTCTTTTTATATCCTATTTTTATTCTTCTTAGTAGTATACCTACCATTTGATCGCTATCTTTTCATATTTTTTAATTGAATATTTAAAAGTATGGAAATTTTTTCTTGCTAACGATAAGATATATATATACCCACATAACAATGCTAAAGTCTTTGTTGGGGGGAATATTTCATATTATTATACAATTCTAAAGAACAATAATTGGGAATAAGAAAGTTATTACTTCATTTTTTTTATTTTTTGCTGTCTTTATCTTATTTTTTTTTTTTCATTTTTTTTTTTTTCTTCTTCTTCTTCTTCTCTTATTCGACTTTGGAATCTGTTACCTAAAACAGGATTATAATAACGAACCGAGTTAATTAAATGTTACATATTAACCGTAACAGATATATGTATGTAATACATTTGTATAGGGATTTATCATCTTTATATAAACCTTTTTTCACACCTAAAATTTAGTATAAACTAATTAATCGCGAAACGGTGAAATTCGTTACGAAATATCGTGAGATCCCCTACGAAAATTCTAATATATAAATTCAAATTTATATATACAGAAAAAAAAAAAAAACTAGTTTAAAATACGCCTAATCAATTTATTACGAACAAACTTTCTCGTCATTTATTAAACAGATTTATCGATTTCGTATATATATATATATATATATGGACGGAATCGCTCTGCTTTTTATTCCCGTTTTTTTTTTTTTTTTTTCTTATGATCGAGCGAAATATCTTTACGATTTTCAGAAAGGTGGGGTCCTCCGCATCTCTCTTGAGGTTGAATTTCACAGATTCGAAATAAGATTTCATAAAAGTTTACACCGATGTAATGTAGTAGTACGTCGCTGTGATATTCTCGAGGATTTCTTATTTATAGAGGGATGAAAATTCATCAGGTATACGTTTAGAAAATTCTATGCGGAGGCATTGTTTTTTTTTTTTTTTTTTTAATCTAATAAGAAAAGAAAAGAAAAAAAAAACGATTTCTAAATAGTAACGACGTAGGACCATTTTTTTTATTTTTTTTTTATTTTTATTTTTTTTTCGTTCTCTTTTTTATTTTCACCGCAAAAATGACGGCGAAAAAAAGTTGCGGGAACAGTCGTTTCGAAATACGACAAGGGTTTGCTTTTCATTCTCACGAGCTGTTCAGAGTTCAGACCCACGTGTATAGTAGGTATACGAGTTTTTGCGAGGAGAGGAAAAGTTATCCAGTTTTCATCTCACCTTTCTAGATATTTCGGTTCCAATTACCCCACTGGTGCCAAGTTATCCCTTTGATATGAGTTTACAAAGGTCGAGGCAACAGCTTCTCACTCTTGACTCAAATCCACTGATCCTACTGTGCGCGCGGTCCAGACCGAAACACCAGACTTCACCATCCAAGCTATTCCTTTGCTTATGCTTTCATCGCGAAATACCAACCTCGGTCATATCATAATACATGGTAGATATTCGCTCCGGGGAAAATGGTAAAGGGTTGGAAAATAAATGAGCTTTTTTTTTTTTTTTTTTTTATTCACAATTATCTAAGGGTTGATTGCAATCTGCACCTTTAGTTTATACTCAAGGGTTCAGAGGTGATATATACGGATCAGATTCTGCAGAGCCAAAGAACCCTGGCGATTAGATAGATACCTATACTGTGCGGTAGTCTGTTTAAAGTTTCTTACAGAAAACTTTAGTGCAGACTTCATCATTTTGCAAGTAAAGTTGAATCTTCTCAATTTCACACTTTAGTAAGAAACACTACGCAGCAGGCAATTGAGTGGAAAGCTGCCGGGGTTAATTAAAACTTTTCTACCAACCACCGACTCGAAATACTATAGAGGACATTTCTCATTTATGACTTTGCGCTTTGCGCTTTGCCCGCTCGTTTTGTTCTCGTTTAAAAAAAAAACTCTTGAATTCTCAACTAAAACGCAGTATCACCTAGCATTTGGAGGTACTTCTTCTTTTTTTTCACCATACGAAAGAATTAATTTTCTTTTTGCTTTTTGCTTTTTTTCACATTTGAAAAACCCGAATACACCTAATTACAGAAATTTAGTATGTAGTTTGACTTCGGCCTAGTTTACATCTGACATAGCCAGCCGGTGTTATAATTACTATTTTGGACTCTTCAACGCCCCTGCAGAGATGGAAAATTAAATTTAATTACAACCGTGCGTTAAGGGTGTATAATATGGGTCCTCGTATATAATCGCAAAAAAAAAAAAAAAAAAAAAAAAAAGAAATGAAAATAAAATACCAAATGTCCAAAACGATATCTGACCAATTACTTATACCTCCATTTTTTTTTTTTTTTTTTTCTCATCCCCTATAATCTTTCTTTCCGGACGTTCCCTTAATTAGAAAGATCGCTGATCAGGCGCGAGCATGCTGGGCACAGATTGGCAAATAAATTGACTAGCCTACAGAATCCATAGCTTGTTATACCGACTGGATATAAATTCGCAAGACACGTTTTTGGTATGAAAAAAAAAAAAAAAAAGTATTTCATTGAACATAAAATGTTCAACGAGTGTTTGAAACTCTTTTTGATTGAACGTATAATTTTTACGATATTCGCCTTCTGTTCGACCGACTTTTTTTTTTTTTTTTTTTTTTTTTTTTTTTCCCCTCCTCACTCAATCGATTTATAGATTTTTCAAGTTTATTATATTTAGCATCGTAATAATTATAATTTGTCTCCTATATATAAAATGTTTTATCAGTAATCAAACTCAACGGTTGACAGGATTTTTGCAGTCTCATAAAATTATACTATCATCATAATATACGTTCGGATTAATTAACATTTTTTTCAAATAATACTTAATTTATCATTCCAAAATATATATATATCGATCTTTGCAAGAAAAATTTGCAAACCAGATATAATTATATATTATAGAGAGGGAGAGAGAGAGAGAGAGAGAGAGTTACGTTGACAAGCTGATTAACATCATTACGCGAATCTGAAATACATATACGTTTCACGCGTTCATAACTAAGTTAATTGGATTGCGAAAGTCAAAATTTTCATTCAAAAATCGTGTCCTTTTTTTTTTCTCTTTTTTTTTCTTTTCATATGGACATTGAAATTTATTGAACTGTGTGTTTCCTTCCGCAAACAAAAATTTGAATAAAAAAAAAGAAACAATCTTATCAGATATCCTTTCGCGAAAAAAATGTTGAGTATGAAATTCGTCTCTCTTTAATAATGAAAGAATGGAGAAGAAAAAATGAAATAAAAAATAAAAAATAAAAAATGATAAAATAAAACGACCTGCTACATTTATTTGATTTTATTTTTTAATATAAAATTTTCTTCTCGTTTCAAATAGTATATATAGCTTTTACGAGAAAAGAATATCAACGCTTTCAACTCTCACACGCAGAGTATATAGAATAACACGTATACCTAAATATATACCTATATACTTATCCTATACGTTATACAGGTGTACCGGAAAATTTCTTGCTGGCTGTCATCTTTATCTGAGAAATACAAAAATTATTTCTATACCTATAGTATAACTTTAACTTATATATATATATATATATATATATTTTATATATATATATATCTTATAGAGGAAAGTTTTCCCACACGTACTACTTACTAGTACCCCCTATTTTCTTCCATCTTATACCTATCTTTTATTTTTCCCTTGTCTCTTCGCTCTTATATGCGCTTCTCTGGTTCTGTTAGGTACGTGTTTCCAAGGGGGGATATAACACACACGTTTATCCCATCACGCAGGTATAGGTATACCTATACTATTTGCTAGGTGGTACCACCAGTTCCAGCGATATTTTTCTCAGTTCGGTGTTATGAATGGCGTGTTTTCACAACACTAGTGAAATATGTGTTATTCGTTGAGCGTGTGTATATATATATATATATATATATATATTATAGAGATGAGAGAGAAAGAGAGAAATATAACACTGACACAACCACTCTTTTCTATATCTCCTGCGTTACACTGTCAGCTTATAGTCTCATATATATGTAACCACATTTTACGTATGTATCACGTACATATATGTACCTACCTTGCATTACACAAACAGTGGCTATTATTCATCATAAAAGTAACATGTATATATATATACGTCGCCTGAAATGCAAATTCGAATACCTGCACACAGACAGAATTATTATGCAGTATAGCCGCCACTACTCGAGTCGTCGTTAACAACAAAATTTCAACAATTTCGGTATAGGTATACAACGATATTCGAAAAAAACTAATTTAGAACCCACCCAAATTTTCATCATAATTATATCTTCTTCGTAACTTTCTAACAACTTTTTCCGACATTTCTTACGAAACATATATCATCGATGTGAATAAATCTTCTTCATTTCTCTATGATACGATTTTAAATGCTTTTTAATTAATAATTTTAAGACTCTCGAGACACACACGCTGAAGTTAAATTTGGATAAAAAAGAAAAAAAAAAAAAAAAGAAGAGACATTTTCAGATGATAGAAAAAAATATATCTTGAATATTAAAACTTCTTGCATACTCACGGTATTGAAATGCGAATAAAGCTCGGGTATTATATACCGAGAGTTTTCGGTGAAACTGGTGACCCCCTCCATGCGGCGAAGCCAACACAGACACGTACTGCGTGCGTGAAGCTCGGCCTTCATTACCATTAGGTACGTGTCTGTGTTGGTTTCGCCGCAGGGAGGGGATCACCTGCAGTTTCACCGAAGATTCTCGGTAGCTAAACTATGCCACACAAAGCAAAAAAAAAAAAGTCTAGTTAAACTATACCTTCCTATATGTATGTAGATATTTATATATATACGAATATATGATATGTATAAGGCATTTATTTACGTGTATGTGTGAATATTTTACAATGTGTTATGCTCGTGTATATATGTATATATATAGGTATATATACATGGGTATACAAGCTCCATTTGGCCAGTGATATAACAGGAGCTTAGCCGGGGCGTTGCTTCCATGAAATATTCGTAATCGCAGCTTGGCCAGTGGCCTTAATAACTTGGCTTTTTGAACCCTGTACGTACCTACCAGCCAGAATTTTGTTTCTTGATTTTTCAAGCTTTCAGACAGTGCAGCAGCGTGCGCTACGAAGCACGTAAATCGGTCAGATTAAAAATAAATAAAAGAATAAACGATTTTCGGTTGATCCCCGTGCTTCTAGCCAGCCATTTATACCCATCAGATATTATATCACAATATTGATTTCACGGTTCAGAGATTGAAATCGGACAATTTTATCGTACGTTTATCTAATAGAGTAGCGTTTGCGAAAAAGAGAAGAAAAAAAAAAAAAGAAAAAAGAAAAAGCGAAAAAATGTATTGCCCTTTTAAAAAGGCGTTTAATATTTCGCCTCTTCCTCTTTTACTCTCTCTATATCTCTATCTCTCCGTCACTCTCTTTCTCCTCGAGTTCAGAAAGGTGCCCTGCGCAGAATTGAATTTCCTAAGAGGAAGTTACTTTTCGGGGCGTGAGTTTATAATCGAAAATTTGTCGGTAGGAAATTTGGTTATATTGTACTTTCGGTGATGTAAGTAAAAGCTGATTTCCCTTTTGATTACCTCTTTTTTTTTTTTTTTTTTTTTTTTTTTTCATCTTCTAGATGTTAAATCCGCGGATAAACTAAACAGGATATTTTTTCTTTTATAGTTTTTTTTTTTTTCATGTCATATGGAAATGAATCCTGAAACCAAAGTTCGAGGGTTTTTTTTTTTTTTTTTTTTTTTTTTTGATAGCCCGGACGGTGTATCTCTGCAGGGTCCCTATACGTTCGATCGCCAAAGTGGCATTTAGTAACAACGCATTCATTACCATACGGACAATGAGCGATTGGTTCCGCCAGGGCGACCTATTCCCCCTAATTTTTCATACCCCTCGCCACTATTCGCACCCATTTGCTCTCTTGTGAGGTAATAACATACCCACACACCCACACACATAGACACGTATGCCATTACATATCGTTCGTTCGTTCGTCCGGCTTGCTCCTGCTGTTACGAAACGCGTTATAAATCAACGAATTTATTCCAGGCCAAATGATAGGTATATAGAAATACACGTAGGTATTTAAAAAAGGAAAAAAAAAAATTAAAAAAAAAAAAAAAAAAAACGAAATACTTGTCGAGTTCGAAGAATATTTTTATTTTTGTGGTTTTCAATTTTCAAACAGCCCAGCTGAATTTCTCCACAACGATATATTGATTCAACTCTCTATACTATATTCATCCGTGGAATAACATATTACGAAGAAAAAAAAAAAAAAAAAAATGTAATTTCAAACATTTTATTTATCGGTTTGTCAATTTCTTGTATATACCGACCTACTATACATCGCGACGATCCGGAGGGAATCAGAAATCATAAAAACTTGAGAAATGTGTCGATTTTTGTTTTTATTTTTATTTTTATATTTTATATAGTATAAAGACATACGGACGGGGGCATTGACAGATCCAATCATTGTAAGATGTCTGATTTTTGATGGGTATATAGGCAGAGGTGTAGGTGTAGGTATATACAGGATAGTAGTACTATACGAGTATATGTCAGTATTTTCGCTTCCTTCGCTTCGCTAATCTGATATACTTCAGTTTTTCACATTTTGACAATTTAAGCCAACGACAGGCAGCCATCTGTGCAACTTTTGTCACTTTTGTATTTGGTTTGCATCGAAGCATCTTCAAATAAAATAATATAAAACCGTTTATCCGCCTCTTTCTAACTCCGCAATCATTTCGTTTTCTTCTACAAGCCATAGTACATTTATAAACGTTTGATAATTATTATTACGAAAAATTTTCTTCTATATCACGTATTTGATAATTTTTCTGGTGTGTCTCGCTATTTGTTTCCTAAATTTAAAAAAAAAAAAAATGAAACATTGAAACAAAAAACAAAAAAAAAAAACAAAAAAGAAAGACACGATTTAAACCTGCGCATCTTCACATACCTATAGATTATCATTGAAAGAATTCTCATTTATATAATAGAATTCTAAAATATCTCATGCTGGTATTTAAATTCTAGTACGAGAAATAATATAAGGTCATTTTTAATTCCAAAAATCGCTTCAAAGTTTACACAATATCTGATATTGTTATACTGTATACCTATACATATATATACTACTACCTATGTATATATATGTATATACCCACGGTTGAATTATTAGGCTCCGTTTCTTCACGAAACGAATAATTGTTCCTCGCTCGATCTCTTCCTATACGATATTATACTTATATATATATATATATGCCGTTTGCTGATGACTACACACTACTTTCTCTTGTGTCATGTCGGTTTAAACTCTGCTATATTGGCTGTAAAAGCTTATAACAATTAGCCATATATAATATTATATACATATATATATATATGTAACTAACTAATCGTATAATGAACATTCACGCAACAGCACATATTATCATCTTCGACCATTCGTAATCTATCAATATAAACCCTAATATATGATGAGATTGCGTAATATATTATGTTCGTGATTATTTTCGTGATTGAAAAGCCTAACTAATGGTCAACGATCTGACCTACTATATACATATACACCATCACCGCGTTCTGAATTCTTCTTAAATATAACGAACAGTGAGTAAAATGGTACATCGCTAAGACTCGAGAGTCTTAATAGCGATCTAGAAGAATACCTATAGATCATGAAGGAAATTGCAACCGTTTAAAGTCTCGGTATTTATAGTTTCTTGCAAGGATGAAAGTGTCGCGTTTACCTGTCGTACCTATATAGTATGCTCGTCGTCGTTGCTGTTTGTCGTGATTTCGCTCATCTCTATTTTTTTTCATTTTTTTTTTTTTTTTTTTTACCTTTTTTTTTTTATCATTCTCAGTCTATGAAATTTTCTATTCCTTCCTAAACATGATTGGAATTTTTTTTCTCTTTTCTTTCGTCATCTTTCTCCATAGAAGTCCTAGTTAGGATATATTATAGTTTGAAAAGAGAAGAATGATAAGAAGAAAGAAAGAAAGAAGACGATTTTTTTCTAATTTACTTAATTTCTCGAAAAATCAAAACTCGGAGACGGTGAAAATAGAAACTGAATCGTGAATTTATGTGATAAATTCTTATCGTTATGTACCCTTTACACATATACAATGGAAAATCGTTACCCATTTGTGTTATACATACAGAGTTGAATTTTGCAACCACAATTGGTCAAATTGCAACCATTGCTAATTGCACCGTTTCACAGCTTAGCAATTACATCGATTGGCCTTCTCTCTCTCTCTCTCTCTCTCTCTCTCTCTCTCTCTATCTCTCACTTTCTCACTCTTTCTCTCTCCTCATCTCGCATACATACATTATTTATCCTTCTCTCCTCTGTCTTGTACTACCTAAAGCTATTCAAGCTCACGAAATGCCTAATGGATCGCTCGACTCGAGAATTACCTATATAACGTCTGTCTAAAGTCCGCACTCAAAGCAAAGAAAGAAAAGAGGAATTACCCTGTATATAAAAAAAAAACTGCGATGAAAATTGATAAAACGAGTTTGTTTTTTTTTTTTTTCCTGATTCAGATTCAATTATTTTTGAACGATGATCGAAGTATCCTATTTTAAAATTTCTTTTTTGTTTTTTTTTTTTTTTTTTTCTAAAATTTGCAAGAGATTTTCGTTTCCTTTCATCGTTTTTTCAAAAGATTATTATATTATGGAAACAAATTTCTATACAGGGGATAAAAGGGATGAAGAAAAAGTATATACCTATACCTATATAGAAATATCTTTTGAGGAATAAGGGGTAACCTCTCGTCGGAGTGAGCTGATTGAACACTTCAATTTCTCATTTACGCGCGAGTAATTCTTTCCCTGAGAGATGTCTTATTTTCTGCTCGTTTATCTCGCTGAGTAAAAGGAGGGTACAGAAGAGACAGGACAGTACAGGACAGGGTAGCACAGGACGATAAAGGAAGATCTCTTGACGACAGACCATACTCTTTCCATTCTTATTTCTATTATTCTTATTGTTCTTATTATTATTATTATTATTTTACGTTACAAATCATTAGCTCTGGATTTGTCCCTATACAGTTATTGTTAAAGTTCATCACTGTCCCATCCGCTCTGACCTCTTCTCATCTTCATATAACTCAAGGATCGCATAACCTGATGGATAATCATTGATCATTAGGCCTCGATCTAAACAAAAAGATAATTGATCACTAGGGTACTTTGCGTTGCAAACTTATGGGTATATAGTCGTCGCTTATAGGTATACCTTACTGATCATCGAGCCATGTGAACGGATTGTTATCACCGATATTATACAGAAAGTTTTACACCATTCTCCGATTCAACTAGGCCAAGAACAACAATTTTTTTTTTCTTCCTCTTTCTCTCTTAAATATCGTTATTTTATATTAAATTTTCATTTTTATCGTCAGTTATGCGAGATGACGATGATGATGATGAGAATTGATTGAAGAAAATAAGAAAATTTATATCCATGAGATGCAGAAACCCGGAAATAAAAGTTTTGCGAAATTTCGGTAAATAGTAAGAAAATGAGAATGAATAAGAGAAGAGAAGTGAAAAGCCGGGTTACTTCATTGTTCACTTCCTTGTTCTGTCACGCAAATTACATTGTTTCGTAATTTGCGTGCCTTTGAGTAACTATAGACAAAAGTGTTAATAGCCACTTTTAAGTTTGCGGTCTTTTGGTTAACCTTTTCGAACTGTTCTTTAGCTCAGCTTCAGCTTCAGCTTCAGCTTAGCTTAGGACATGGACAGCCTAGCAGCTAGTTCGCTAAGCCACATCCTTTCTCAATTTAAGTATTAAACTGTTAAATTACAGAAGCATAATACATCAAAGGAAACAAAACTCGCAATTAGACGCATCGAATTTTCTGCATATTTTGTGAAACGAGACAATTTCATTCATAAAACTAGATCATAAGCCCTAGCTTGTTCTTCTTCGATATATACGAGGTCAATATAACTATACGAGTTCATTTAAAGCCGCACCGTATTAAAGGGAGCTAGAGAATTAGCTAGATAAATCGAAGACCATAGACAGTCTAAGACACCCATAGAACAATATTGATGGAATTGCATTACTCTCTTTCAAACAAAGATGCAGTCTTCATCTTCATTCAAGGGAGCCATAAGACACTTCATGCATATCAAAGAGGAGTAGGATTTAACTCGTTGATTTATTACCTTGGATTATTTCCTCGGAATATCTGATAGCTACCTATAACACTTTCCAAGAATTAATTATTATCACCTGACTATCGAAGAGAAGAAGAAGAAGAAGAAGAAGAGTAAAATAAAGCAAGCTTTTCTCGACAATTATTTTCGCTCAATTTCAAGTAGCTGTATTTCTATTATATATACAGCCAATTAGTTACTAAGAAAAAATATTGTTAAGCTTTACATATTTATATAATACGAGATCGGAACTATATATTTCTTTAAAACAAAAAGATTCACATTATAAGATAAATGCAAGAGAGATTATGCTTCACAAATGACATATTGTACTCGGTTTTTTTAACGTGTATTATACTACTTCCGGTTTTATCTTTATATTATTATAGATAGAACAATCGACGGGGATTCCAGATCGTATTTAACAGGAAATAACATACCTACCTATATTTATAATGTACACAGATTAATACAAAGATCAATTTGAAGTCCACAGGTATGACCTCTTGCGAAGCCAGAGAGGAGGACATAATATAGTGACTCGACAATTCTTCTTAATCTAAACGCTTTCACCTAAGAACGACGCATCTCTCTCTGTACATATATATATATATAAAATATAAACGTACTACGTATATATATTATATATATACAGAACTAAGGATCTGAAATCGTTTATTCATATTATATATCTAGTTGATAAAAATCTGACGACAATTTGGCGCCGAAGTTCGTATGAATTCTCCTCAAGGCTTATCTTAGGGAGAAAAAAAGAAAAAATGATTTACTCGCGTTATCGAAAATCCGCAAAAATTTGTCTGACAAACGTCGTAGACTTTCCACTACAAGTTTTTTTTTTTAAGGAAGATTGGTTTAAAAATAAAAATAAAAAAAAATAAAAACTGTGTGAATATATTTTAAAGAATTTCCTCACGTTTCTTTATCTCGATCTTATAGGGTCTGAAATTCAGTTTGAATTCAACTCATGATCAGTAATATAATCTAATTTTATCTCACGCGGTATTCCAATCGATTCTCTTATATCTACTCGATCCAATATTCCAATATCAAAAGGTTGATCGGTTACACAACATATATCTCGAAAATCTCGAAATCTTCAAGATCTTTATTCGTCTGGTGAATCGAGATTCGTGTGAGTTTCTTTCATAGACATATAATTCACCGAGTGTCGATTCAAATTTGATTAAAAAAAAAAAAAATACGCGAATCGGAATTAGAAGCTTCTCAACGTGCGTCTGGAAGATCATCCCTTTTTTTTTTTCTTTGAGTCTGCAAGCTCCATACATTTATTACTATAGATAACGCATTTATATCTTATATTCGTGTTCGTTTATAAATTTTAAGTGATACATGTCGTCAACTTGAGTCTGATGACCCAATGGTAGTTTCAGCTTATTAAAAATGATGAAACTATCTCATCTAAGATGATTTGAATGTTCTATCGTTGATTATATAGTTAGGTGATAAAATAAAAAAATAAAAAATTAGAGCATTACTAATTCTGAACTTTTAAATCGTATAATTTAAATATCTATACGTACGTCCCACATCCTATACTGTATACAGATTTCTATACCTACATATATCTACTCACTGTGAAACGCGGCCTTGTGCAAACAATTAACGTATATTTACTCATCTAGTCCAGTTAGTTTACTCAGGTCGATATGGAGGACAGAAACGCTTTACATTTCCGGCTTGATTCTGTAATTACACCAATTAACGTCTATACGAACGAGATCGAGTTCGCGTTACGGATTTGCCCTCTGGGTTATTCTCAGGGTTCACGGGGTCACTAATTATAAGTAAATTCTGCACTTTGGTTCGCTGTTCGCTTCTCGATTCGATACGATACGATACGATTCGGTTCCCACCTCGTCTGCATAGATATAATCAAAATACACATACATATGTATATGTATAGAAATATATAGTTCATTCTTCTTTTCTATATATTATCTTTTTGTAATTTGGCCTGGAAGATGCGTACTATATTAAACGCTATAAACAATCTGCCCGAATTTAGACCGCTCTTAATCCGCGAGACAAGGATGGATCAGGTAATCAACTCAGCTGTCCCCTGCGACGCTAATGGATTGAGCAAAGTTTGGCTTAGCATTTCGACGAATAATAAATTTGCAAATTGAATACGCGATCGAGTTACGTAGCTACGCGCGTGGTACGCGCGAGAGGTAGACGACACTCCCAGAATTTCTATAAGTATATATTGCGTGCAGATTTTCATTCAATTTTCACTTAAATAACACGCGATTTAACTATTCATTTAAACATCGTCAATAACGGGTTTCGATTTGGGAAAAAAAAATAAAAAATGTCAAATAATTTTACGTCACTTTTTTTCCGATACTCGTGTACATTTTTTCTTATTTCTCTCGGCTTCGATCTGACGATATAGTTACCTATAGGTATGTGTGCTACATACGCTCAGCTTAAACCATATAGAAGATAACTTCCGGTATCTCGATCGATTACTCTGTGATATAGTATACGAGCTCGCTGAATTTCAATTTAACCCTTTAATACAAATTTTCGAGGAGGAGGATTTTTCATCGAATATATTCCTGAGTTTAGATCAAATGCGAATCTCGGTGAATCTCATACCCCTATAATAATTTTATTCGAAAATAATTGCTATGTATAATAGAACGGTGAAAGGGGATGCACGTAAACAATTTTATAGATACACACCCTCGGGACTCGGGATAATAATGTCGCTGTTGTTGATCTTTTAGGAGGAGACCAAGTCGTGGATGTTTATTCTCTAAATTTTACAGTCGTTAAAACCCTTCTCACATTTCTCATCCCTTCGAGCTAAAATAAATACAAGAATCCTTATTACGTTTATTTCTGTCCTGTGTTTACTTTGATTCGATAAAGTTCATCTCCCTCTCAACGTTGGTAAAATAAATAATCAGCCATATATCTGCGGAAAAGAAGAAGAAGAAGACAAAAAAAAAAAAAAAATTACTCCAAAATTTTTGTCTTCTCATACGAATTATTTATATGATTGTATATATTTATTATGTATATATACTGACGTAGGTACTTCATACACAGACGAATCACATTCACTTTTACTTTTTTGATCGATCGTAACAATTGTTAATTTTTTTTTTTTTTTTTTTTTTTTTTTGTGTCCCTTTTATTTGAAACACGAAGATATGAAAAATTTCGAAATTTATAACTTTTTACTATCCGAAAGTTCGGCGAACAATGGATCAAGCAAATTATTAAAACTCCGATAAAAATATAACTTGCGTAATTTCTAATTACCCATTAGTTTTAATTAGAAAAATGATTTCGTCATTATTTGAAGACATGACAACATATTTTTCTGTGTCAAAAATCTATCCTGGATTTCTAAAGGAGTCTGTATACTCTTCGGGGTGAATACAGGGCGCATAATCAACAGCCTTAAATTTTTTTTCGCGATAGCTGAACGACGGAAACTTATACTCCCTACTTGAATTGGCATTGTTCATTTCCATCGACGCAGTACTCAGCGCTATACGCTTTGGCAGTGACAAAGTTATACAAGATTATATAGGAATGGGGAATGGGGGTTGAAATTCTAGTATTAGGGCTGGTTGCCTCATGCCAATTCAGCCCTGCGTGACCTGAACCAATTCCTTCCCCTGTCAGAAATCGCAGAATGATATTGGTGAAAGCCAGCTTTTCACCATTGAACACCATTGCGTCGCACCCGCTCCCGTTCGCGTTGCCTGACGCGATTTCCCATACCCAAGAAATCACTCTCGGATCAATTTCGAGTTGTACATTACATTAGAATCAGCGAACCACCATACCCTTGGGAATTTATACCAAACGAGGTTTGGGGTAGGTACGCAGGTTTAATTCAAACCTAACAATTTTCACTTTGACAAGATTAATCCTCGTCATTTCATTCAACCCCAAATTATATTACGGATTTATTTACGTTCACGTGATTATCGTCTAAATTTATTTCATCCTGCGCATTCGTTGAAGATGAGATTTTTTTTAATTATACATAGGTATAGCTAAACGTTTGGATTAGCAAAATTTAAGATAAAAATATTATTATCGCATTTCTTCATCTCACTTTCGTTTACGATTATTATATTTGTCTGTTTCGAAATAACATCGCGAGTTCCTTGCATCTAGGCAATAAAAAATGTGACATAATGATTACCTTCGGGATGATCGACTTTCTATATGATCAATAAATGAAACTTTTAAATTTGCTCCAGAACACCAGAGATCAACTCCTAATCGCATGGATCATCGGGAAGATTTGATGTCTTGAAGAAAGCGCAGATGATGATGATGAAAGAAAAGAAAAAAAAAAAAAATCACACAAGACTAAGAATACTGATCAAAAACGTGCAGCTGGGCTTAGAAATCTCTATAGCAGCTCGACGAGAGTGAGAGTCGGAATTCAACTTCGAAATTACTTTTTTCTGTCGCTATAATATACATAATATATAGATTCATATGGATTTCAATCAAATATCCATTCACTAAAGCCAACACCACTTTCCTTATATTAAAAGCGAAAAATCTGATTTTTAAACACTTTCTATTATAGACTCGAATGCAGAGCATCATATTTCATCAATTTCGTCACCCATATTCCATGGATCATTATCAAAGATTATAATTATGCAAATACACGTATAGGACGTATATAAATATAAACTTGCCACGCGCTTAGACTAGCGGTAATTAAAATTTTCGTATTATATGTGCAACTGTGCACAGGGTTTCAGCTTTCGTTAATTTGTCAAAATTCAATAAGAGTTGCTAATTGCAATTACAGCTCATAATTATTGCACGACTGAAAATGTCAAAAGCATGCTCATCTCTAAACAGCACGCGATGAATTAATTCGACGAAGGTTGCATATAGGCATTTTAATTCATTAAAATGGTAAAACCTAAGTATTAACGAAAGATATGACCCTAAAAATTCGTACGACTTGTTATATGGCTCGTGCAGTGTAATGAATTATATATTTATTCGGAATCTTTTATTAAATAACAAAAATTAAATTCTCATTCTCTCCCAACACCGATAATCTTTTAGTTACGCGCTACTTTACGAAACAACGCGCAATCTGTTATTATATATTAATATATATCTAAAGATAAGAATTTTTAAGAAGTAGGCGTGGTGGGTATATACTTCTATCTTTTATTGCTATTACTAGTATGAAACCGGATCCATTATTACCTCTAACTCGACAAGACAATTTACTTCACGCGCTAATTAAGGTTCGCACGAACTGAGAGAAAGACTTTCCAAAATTATTTTAAAGCCAATTTTTTTTTTTTTTTTTTCGACTAGTACTATAATATATGCGATGTGGTAGTACACATGTCTATTTAGATTACGCAATAGGTATATAATATACCTACATAATATATATACACTAACTTACCAAGATCTATTAGATCTTACAAGATCGACCGAAGATCTACGATCGAAAGAAGTTTAAAAAGGAAGTTGAGAAAACTATACACTCTACTTATAGCTAGAGCACCGCGGGTTTGCATGAGGGGGTCACGTCGGGTTACCTGCGGTTATTGTCTAAGAAGATTATTATCCAAGGTTCCGCTTCGCACGGTTCTTCAAGAATTTTTTAAATTAATTCAATCATCATAAGAACTGCGGTGCTCCTGCTTCTCCTGAGCTACTGCTCCTGAATATCATACAAATAATTAAACGATATATATTAGACCGGTTCAAAAAAATCGAATATTCTTTTTCTTTCAATTTTCGCATTGAAATACTTTCGGGGGGCTGAAAAAAGATGCCTGTTAAAAGCGGAGCTCTTAATATTAAGATTTAGAGGTCGCTCATCGCGGATTTCCATTTTCCATTTGAATAGCATAGGAATTTTTTTTTTTTTTTATAATTTTGTAGCTCAGAAACCAATGAACAAATCCAAACGACTCAAATATATTTTCATAGGAAATTGAACACTCTACAAAAAGCTTCTCTTATCATTTTTTGATAAATTGACTCCTTCCAAAGTTATTCAAGCTCAAATTTCAATTTATAGTTGAATAAACCATTTTTTTTTTTTTGTGATTTTTTTTCCACAATGATAGATACATTTTTTAGAGTGTTCAATCCCCTATCAAAATATATAAAAGTCATTTGGATTTGTTCATTGGTTTGTGAGCTACGAAATTCTGAAGAAAAAAAAAAAAAAAAAAATTCCTATGCTATTTAAATGGAAAATAGAAATCCGCGATGAGCGACCTCTAAATCTTAATATTAGGAACTCCGCTTTTAACATGCATCTTTTTTCACCCCTCCGAAAGTATTTGAATGCGAAAATTAAAAAAAAAAAGAATAGTCGATTTTTTTGAACCGGTCTAATATACCTATAAATATATATATATATATATATATATATATATCGTATAGCCAATTAGTTCAATAATTTATCCGAATTCAGCGAAGTATATTCTTAATTATTGAATTAGGATTATTTTGCATAGAGTTCAGTGTTAATTTGAAATGCGTAATTTTTTTTTTTTTTTTTTTTTTTTTTTTCATCATCAAATATATTTCAGATATGGATTAGGTATCGACTTACGTAAAATATTTATAGATTTTCCTTTCGCTAATCAAAACGTCACAAAATTATTGACTCATTATCTCTCGAAATATCACTTTCGACTCTATATATACGAAATTTTATAGAAATTTATCGAAAGTCTATACGATTTTTTTCGTCATTTATACAAAACGTCGATAAATATTGATCCGGAGCTAGAGAAAGTGACGTTCTTTAAATTTTTATCGATGTTTTATTTTTCTTTCTTCTTTTTGATTCATCTGCTGTATTGTTTCATGGAAAATTTATTATTCAGCGTCCATTAGCTGTGACGCTGAATTGAACCCGCTGAATAAAAATTCCAAGAAAATGATACTATAGCAATTTTCTTTCAAGCTAAAGAATTTTCCTACCTATTATCACAATTCGGTTATATAAATGAATGCAATTAAGTTATTACCGGTAAACGTCGACCGGACGGTAATTAATTAAAATTTTAAAACGCGCTAATTAGCGTCGGGGGTAATGATAAAAAAGCGGGTAAAACAACACACGACTTTGTTAAAAATTACCCTATTTATACATGATGAACATCTAGAGATCGAAATTAAAGTCCCACACCTATTTGTCATGATCTACAAGAAAGTAGATTTCCCAAGTTCATGAAGTTGCGAAAATAAAACTTATGAAGCCATTAAATCAGCGATGAAAATCTTAATTCATGACAAGGAGATGAAGCTGGAGAATATGGGTACAGAAGTCATCACGAAGTGGTGTAATGACCTCAAACTCTCTCTGTCGTACGAACACCCTGGCCTTGGAAAGGACGTGACTTCGCGCAACCTCGACGAAAGTTGGTAAAGAAACTTGAGCCTAATCGCTATTTCATATGATAGATTCATAATCTCGACTGTATGATTTATGATAAAAAAAAAAATGGTAAATTCATGGTGCCTATATGTGATCCTAGGACCTAGGTAGACCAAATTTTACGATACTGCAAAGAATTACGCTTCAACGACGTAACAATAGCGTGAATCGGTTCCTGTTTGAGATATAACCGAGCATAGGATGTCTTCCGGCAATTTAATATTCCTTACTATGCTTCTATGCCTTTGATGGTATATGAGACAATGAGCATGATAGGTAGTGCATATATATAGAGATGGTAAAACGCGTTTGTAGTGAATCAGAGAAGGCAAGGTAATTAAACTGTGTACGCAGTCAATCCCACGCCTTCCTCTGTATTCAAGAGTGCGATCACTTCCTTCGTTCCTACTTTTACCTTATATACCTGCCGGAAATCGTCCTCGCGAAGATCCTACCGAAGCTTTTAATCGCCGCGGAGCTTTAAGGCCTTCATTTCAATTATCCCTAATACTCTCTTATTTATTGTATTTTGTTACCTACCCTGATAGTATCATTAAATTTTCAAAGAAAAGAAACAAAAAGTAGATAAGGCAATTTGCTGATCTGTAGGTATACATGCATGCATGTGTGTGTGTGTGTGTGTGTGGATGGGGAAAAGAAAGTGTGAAATAGGCAAAATCCTGTAATTTAGCTAAGATTTGCCGATGGGATCGAGCCCATAGATTATAAACAGCTTTGGTGTAAATATATACGTATGAAGGCATGAGTTGGAAGGAAGATTTCATACTTGGGAACTTTGGAGATATGCGGTAGATGAAGTATAATGTAATCTAGATCGAATACGTCAGAGTTTGTAACAATGAAAGGTAGGTGGGCTTGTTGTGCAACAAGAAAGTAACTGTGATTACCTTAGGTATGTAAGTATCTACACGTCGTATTTTTCAAACACAACAGATGTAATATCCATCATATAGGACTTATGACTTACATAGCTTTCGTCGATTTTTATAGAAACTTATATATTTTATCTTGAACTGAAAAGAACAGGAAGTAATTCCTCGTAGCTTATTTCAAAGAAGACTGTATCCTTCATATCCATTTCATTCCGAAATCGATTTATGTATAGAGGACCGGAATATGAAGCCATTAGTTTTTGAGTTGATAGGAAAAGGGGGTCGTTTCGTATTCCAGTTTCATACATCCTTGCTATTCAACTTTACGCGGTTATTTCTCCTCATATTTGCGAACGAAAACTGAAAGTGAAGCTGGTTCTCTGCCATTTAGCAGAGAAATGTATAAAAACTTTAAAGACGTGATTCTTAAAAATCGTTGAAAGAACTTTCTTCATAAAAGCAATTGAAATAAAATAAGAGTTGAAAGTAAAAGATTGTATGGGAATTCACTCATTTATTCGTCTCTTCTGTTTCGGAAATACGAGGATCTTATTTATAATAAATTCTGGCCACAGTTCGCGGCAAAAATAGTTCATGCTGGTACATCAAAGATAACGCCACTTGTTGGACCTAACGGTGATGCAGTCTGATGGAATTTTCAAGAATTAGATGTGAGATTCTGCGCCTGAACATCGATATTAGATACTATTCGATGTGTTGAGGGCTTCAGACAAGAAGGCGCGTTGGGGTTGGAGCTTATGATTTTCACGGAAAGTCTTCCTATGGAAAAAAATTGGCCTAGAAAATCTGAGTTCGAAATACATATAAAAGAGTCTGATGACTTTGAGGAGAATTTATAAATGGGACAATGATAAAATGGATATTCAAATGAGAATAAAATCTGATTGAATATGAATTATTTGTATACGCTATTCCAGCAATTTAAAAAAAAAAAATGTAAACGACTGCAGAGATCGTTAATGCATCCACGGTTAATCCGCCTCTGTTTTTTTTTCTTCTGATTTTCGCTATCGTGGGGTCAGAGGTGATCTTCTGATGATTAGTGACGAAAACAGATATCAGCCTTCGTCGAATTGTTATTGAAACAACCACTGATTACTCTCTCAGGCTTATGATAGTGTGACCAAATTATAATTTGAGATTAGTGGGAAGAAGACCGCCATCGATAACCATCATGACTGCGCTGCTCACTACTCTGGGATTTCAAGTTTTGGCAAATATTACTGTAAACGGTAGTCTAAGCGATCGAGGCTACGTGAAGTTTCCTGACATCCACGCGGCTTACAAAATTCATGAAGAACTTGCGACCTGGAATGAGGCACGAGAACTATGCATGGCAGAGGGTGCCCACTTGGCGATCACCGATTCAATCGAAAAGATCGCGCATGTGAAAAGCATGAGAAATCAGTCAGACCAGTGGCTCCACGTTGGCATTTATAACTTCGTCCATACTGATCGATGGATCAGAATCGACAATGGTAAGTTTCGAAGCAACTTATCCAAGATCTTCGAATACAGGTGTGATATGAGCCCAGATGAAGATCTATACCTTGTCCTATATCTTCCAACCAGGCCTCCCGGTAGCATCCATGCCATGGGCATATGATTATCCGAACCGATTCGGAAGCTGCGCCGGTATATCAATTTTTCTACGCGGACTAGTCGATTACCCATGTAACGGGAAGCAAGAATACTTTGTATGCGAAGTTCAGATTGCTGAGGATAATAACGGCATGAAATCTCGCAGTCAAGGTATGGAGAACGATGTATAGTACTGTATGAAGGTAACTGAAAAAATATTAAATGCAGAGTTACAGGCTCTGACAGGTCTTGAATGGAATTGATCGAACGTTGACTCTGATAATATGTAAGAATTCATCGAAGGAATGAAAGTGATAAAAAATTGAAGTTATCATAAACTATGAGAATATTAATTGAATTTACATTTTTTTATTCGTAGCAATAATATTATACAATCTTTCGAACGAATAATTTATACAATATAAAATCATATCTTTCTCGTCTATCGTGAAGAGATATTCAAAGCTTTGAAATGAAGTTTGTTCAAATCCAGATCCGGCTATAACTGTGACCGAGTCCACGCCACAGGACCATTCTGCACCCCCTCCGGATGTCTACGTCGCGTATGCTGACATCGGAGTAGCCTACAAGGTCGTCCATGTTGTGGTGAATTGGAGAGAAGCCAGGAAACGGTGCTCTGATGAAGGTGCTCAATTGGCAGTGATCGACACTCGTCAGAAGTATAATTATATAAGAAGCAAGCTGTTGGCTGACACATATACGCACGTAGGGATTTATCGCTTTGATGACGAGTGGGTCAGCATTATCGACGGTACAATTAAATTTGTTCGTAATCTCTATGACCCTGAATAAATTATCGACGATGTATTGCACGCTGTATTTTCTGAACTAGGAGCGACCTTGCAATCCATACCATGGAATGACAATGAGCCTGTAGCAGAAATCAAACGCGACTGCGTGATGGCACGGAGCTCCCTCGACGGACTCATTAATAGAGACTGTGAATACAACGGACACTACGTATGCGAGCGTCCAAACCCGATCGGTACAGGAAACCCGGAAACATAGCTATCAATTAGACCAGCGTTGAATAAGAATACGTAACATGTCTGGTAAAATCTAAACAAACAATAATAACATTATTCTGACACATAACACGTTGGTATTGAACTTTTCTGAACATTGTGAAAATCGAAAATAAAGTAACACTGAACAATCAATGACGAGTCTCCTCTCTCGATCGTGGATATCTTGAGGGCATGGAAGATCTAAGACATAACTCTCCACATACATTATAATATCTTTGTATGAATATTAAAAATCATAACGAATTCCTATTCGAAATATTTTCAAATCGAATGATATACCAGGATTCAATTATAATGCGAGTAAATCTTTTCAAGTGCTGAATGATCGGAAAAAAAATCAAACGTATCTGCACGAATGAACATAAATAGGAGTTGCTTTCAAAGATTTCAGTTGATTCAAATTTCTAGGCATCATCAAACTCTCACAGATTTGATCAAAAAATTCTTCAGCAGCTGGATGGAATGACTCGTTGTTGAAAATCTCTTGCGGGTGAAGAGTGAGACTAATTTTTATGTGTTCCGATCGGGAGGGTATAAATT
The DNA here is from genome assembly GCA_943736025.1 of Tenthredo mesomela. NCBI lineage: Eukaryota > Metazoa > Arthropoda > Insecta > Hymenoptera > Tenthredinidae > Tenthredo > Tenthredo mesomela. The sequence goes on from OX031022.1 coordinate 3,715,513, forward strand.
TATTACCTGGTTGTAAATTATCTTGTTTATTATCAAACGTTTAATTCTATTTAAATAAATTATTTACACACCCTAATATTCAGAGGTAAGTGCCTAAGCGTTTCTGAAAATGAATAATTCATTAAGAAATAAACCGAAGATTCATCTAAAATCTAGATGTACAGTTGTCTATGTTAGATATTGGTATTTCACACCAAGTAAGTGTATGAGATTCCTGAAAAATTATTTTCAGGTGAGAATTGAGTAGCCAATTATAGTCAGTATCCCTACCAACTTTTCTAACGAGAAATAAGCTTCTTCAAATTATCTCATCTGAAAAACAGAATTCTGCTTAGGAGTCTGAAGTTTAATCAAGAAAAGAAAGCGAGAGCTTTCATGAGCTGATAACTCTTGCTAATCGAAATGTTGTTGTCGTACAATTTCGTCGAGGATTTGGAATCGACGTAAACCACCAATTGCACTTCAGGTCAGTTTGGTCGAAAAGCGTAGATGCCGGGCAGCGGAACTCTTCAGGAATACAGAAAAGACTGTATTCTGAATCCTTCATATCCATTTCATCCCGAAATCTATATTTCTGTACAGAAGACCGAAATACGAAGCAATTAGTTTTTAAGTTGATACGAAACAAGGGTCTTCCAGTTCCTTACTGCATCCTAGCTGGTCAACTTTACGCAGTTGTTTTCTCCTCGTATATGCGATGGACTTCTGAAAGTGAAGCTGATACCTTACCATTTAGCAGAGTTTCAAGAATTACAATTATGAGATTCTGCGCCTGAACATCGATATTAGATACTATTGGATGCATTGAAGGCTGCAGACCAGAAAGCGCAATGCTATTAGAGATGATAATAAATTTCACCAAAAAGTCTTTCTACGAAAAATATTTGGTCCAGAGATTCTGGGATCGAGATATCGAATAGACTTGCGACTATTGCAAGGATTTATAAACAGAACAATGATGAAATAGATATTCGAATGGGTTGAAATCTAATTGGATATGAATTTCTTGTGTATATACGTTGATTCAGCGATTCTAAAGCTAATTTAGACGACTGAAGAGATCGCTCATGGATCCACGGTCAATCCGCGTCTGTTTGTCTGATTTTCGCTATCGTGGGGGCAGAGGTGATCTTCTGATGATTATAAGTAACGAGAGCAAATATCAGCAGCCATTGAATTGTTATTAAAACGAACGCTGATTACTGTCCCCAAGCTTCTGATAGTGCGACCAAATTATAATTTCCTATCAGTGCAAAGAAGACCACCATCGATAATTAACATGACTGCACTACTCACTACTCTGGGGTTTCAAGTTTTGGCAAATATTACTGTAAACGGCAATCTAAGCGATCGAGGCTACGTGAAGTTTCCTGACGTCCACGCGGCCTACAAAATTCATGAAGAACTTGCGACCTGGAATGAGGCACGAGAACTATGCATGGCAGAGGGTGCCCACTTGGCGATCACCGATTCAATCGAAAAGATCGCGCTTGTGAAGAGCATGAGAAATCAGTCAGACCAGTGGCTGCACATTGGCATTCATAACTTCGCCGACACTAATCAATGGGTCAGAGTCGATGACGGTGAGTTTCGTAGCAACTTTTCCAAAATCTTCGAAGACAGGTGCGATATGTACCCAGATGAAAATCCATACCTAATCCTATGTCTTCCAACCAGGCTTTACCGTACCGTCCGTACCATGGGCATATGAAAATCCTACTCGAATCGGAACCTGCGCCGGTATATCGATTCTGCAAAATGGACTAGTGGATTATCCATGCAATGGGAAGCGAGAATACTTCGTCTGTGAAGTCTGGATCGCTGAGGATGATGACAGCACGGAATTTTACGGTCAAGGTATAGACGTAGCCGGGAAAATATTGATAAACGAAAAAAAGAAGCGAAAATATTGAAGTTATCATAAACTATAAAAATATTAATTGAATCACATTTTGTGATTCATAGCAATGATTTCATACAATGTTTAGGACGAATAATTTATACGATATGAAATCATATCTTTCTCGTCCATCGTAAAGAGATGTTCAAGGCTTTGAAATGAAATTTGTTCAGATTCAGATCTGGCTGTGACCGAGTCCACGCCACAGGACCATTCCGCACCCCTTCCGGACGGCTACGTCGCGTATGCTGATATCGGAGTAGCCTACAAGATCGTCAATGCTACGGTGATTTGGAAAGAAGCGAGGAAACGCTGCTTTGATGAAGGTGCTCAATTGGCAGTGATCGACACTCGTCAGAAGTATAATTATATAAAAAGCAAGCTACCGGATAACGGATATATACACGTAGGAATTCATCGCCTTGATGACGAGTGGGTCAGCATTATCAACGGTACAATTAAATTTGTTCGTAATCTTCATGATCCTGAATAAATTATCGACGATGTAATTAACGCTGTATTTTCTGAACTAGGAGCGGCCTTGCAATCCATACCATGGAAGGACGATGAGCCTTCAGAAGGACATGAAATCAACTGCGTGATGGCGTACAGAGCCTACGACGGACTCATTAATAGAAACTGTAAACACAACGGACACAGCTACGTATGCGAGCTTCCAAACCCGATCGGTACAGGAAATCAGGAAACGGCTATCAATTAGACCAGCGTTAAATAAGAATACGTAACATGTCTGGTAAAATCTAAATAAATAATAATAACATTATTCTGATACACAACACGTTGGTATTGAACTTGTCTAAACATTGTGAAATTCGGAAATAAAGTAACACTGAACAATCAATGACGAGTCTCCTCTCTCGATCGTGGATATCTTGAGGGCATTGAAGATCTAAGACATAACTCTCCACATACATTATAATATCTTTGGATGAATATTAAAAATCATAACGAATTCCTATTCGAAATATTTTCAAATCGAATGATATACCAGGATTCAATTATAACGCGAGTAAATCTTTTCAAGTGCTGAATGATCGGAAAAAAAATCAAACGTATCTGCACGAATGAACATATGTAGACTCTATTTTCACACGAAACGAACATTTTTTTGGACGTAGGTATGTGTTCGGAATTGAAATAGAATTTGCGCTAAGTTGGCCTTTTTTGCGTTTTTGACGCCTGGGTTCAGATAATAATCGAAATGTGACACATTTCGACCAAAAGGAGGTGGGCGACCAGGGATGGGCCTTAAGCTATACCATAAATATGTATATGTACATTGTACATACTACGTATCTTTGTATCTTGATTATGCTTGAATAAAAACTGAAATATTTACGATCAACTTTTTCAAGACATTGCTGTATTCAATCCACAGTTAATCCACGACTCATTTTGCGATCATCGCTATCTTGAAGGCAGAGGTGAAAGAAGCGATGACCTTAATGCAATGTATTTTTATCCTCAGAAAAAATTTAGTGAATTTAATTTGAATTCGTTCGATTTCAGACCTTATCAGCTGCCGTATACTATGTAATCTGGATGTCATCCGAATCTCCTTCTCCGAATGTCCCTATCTTGAGAGCAAAGGTGACAGAGCGATAATCACCGATATTTCGAGTGATCGAAATGGAATTGGAAATAATATTTCTCGCTCCACATTTACCGAAACAAATAGTGTCCCTAGTCCGATGGTTTCAAACAATGCGAATGACTCATTAATGTCAGCTATCAGTACGGAGAAGACCGTCATAGCCGACGACCATGACTGCTCTGCTCGCTACTCTGCCGTTGCAAGTCGTGTGTCAATTGCTCGTTTCGGGACATCCTAATATCACCGAAAATGGCACTACGGGTAAGTCCGAATGAAATGTATAATTCAGACACGAATAAAGTTTCTGAGGGAATAGAATTGATATTTAATTCTAGTCGGACGTAAGACATCGAGACAAGCTTTCCCATTCACTCTACGCGATCAGGGCTACGTCAAGTTTCCTGACATCCACACAGCCTACAAAATTCATGAAGAACTTGCGACCTGGAATGAGGCACGAGAACGATGCATGGCAGAGGGTGCTTACTTGGCGATCACCGATTCACTCGAAAAGATCGCTTATGTAAAGAGCATGAGAAATCAGTCAGACCAGTGGCTGCACGTTGGCATTTATAACTTTGCCGATACTGATCAATGGGTCAGAGTCGATGACGGTGAGTTTCGAAGCAACTTATCCAAGATCTCCGAAAACAGGTGCGATTTGAAGCCAGATGAAGATCCATTCTATGTCTTCCAAACAGGCCTTCCCGTATCGTTAGTACCATGGGCATATGACAATCCCAATCGAATCGGAACCTGCGCCGGTATATCGATTCTGCAAAATGGACTAGTGGATTATCCATGCAATGGGAAGCGAGAATACTTCGTCTGTGAAGTCTGGATCGCTGAGGATGATATCGAGGTAGAATCGTCTGTTCAAGGTAACTAAACTGAAGATCGGAAAATGTATCAGGCGTTCCAAAGTCAAAAGCGCTCATAGGATAGAAGGAAATAATTTCGATATACTTGCAGTCGAAAGTACAACGATTATGGCTACTCAACTAACGCTTCCCGAGGGCTACGTAGCATTTCCCGAAGACCACGCAGCATACAAACTTCATAGACAATCTGTACTGTGGGATGAAGCACGTATGACATGCATATCAGAAGGTGCTCGCTTGGCCATCACCGATACCGTTGATAAAATTGAGCATGTGGCTGACGTCCTGACGAATTATTCGAGAGACAATTGGGTGCACGTTGGCATATATAGATCTAATACTACTGAAGAATGGGTCAGCGTTGACAATGGTGAGATTCACCCTTATTAGAGATTTTCAATCCTCTTATATACTTCGTGATTTCCTAACTTTTAATTTTCCAACTAGAATTACCCGTCACGTCTATACCATGGGTGAATTTTTCTACTCCTAACGATTCCTCGTCAGGCTCATGCACCGCTATACCGTTCTCCGAAAAGGGGCTTGTGAATATGAACTGCCTTCGTGGGCATTTTTATTTTGCCTGTGAAATACCAATATAACAGAACTGGAGAAGAGGGAGGTGAATACATACGGAATTTTAATTACATTTGTAAATTACATAAAAATTGAATGTAAACGAATTTCACATAATAAAAGGATATCAAACTAATACTAGATTGCGCAACTAGCCTTTGAGCTCAGTCTTTGAACAAACCTTCGAACAAACATTGGTATAGCACACGTTCAATCCCGTTGTTGATAAGCTGTTGTTGAGTTGTCACGATAATCGGTAACTATGTAGCATCATAGTATGAGTAAAGTTTGAAGCATGCGTATTTCGAGTTCACGCTATCTCGACCGAGCAGAAATGTACCGTATTTTTCCCGAAAAACAGGGAAAACATTCGAACTTTCCGCGTAGGTAGGATAAAAATATGTCACAGCGATGAATAAGTTGATAAATATAATGAAGTTCTGTTATTCCCGTCATTATCAAACTGCTATTTGGAGAGACCTCAACGATATTGATTGCAAAATTTCACGCCAATTCAGAAGGATGAACTCATTACCTGTTTGAAAATTATCACATTCATTATCGAACAATCAAAGGAGTGAACGGTTCTGACTAGGTAGTACAGAATTATTTCCTTGGTTTATTGATAAATCGATGTATCAAGTTGCTCGATTAATTGGACCCGAATAAATCATTTACGCACGGGTACATAGATGAAGATATATTACGAATGTTTATCTGTTATAAAAAACGATGAAGTAACAGATTCTCCAAACTACAGAAGCATGCCTTTTATCTGTGAGTACATATATATATTTAAAAAGAGATACAAAAGTTCAATGGGGTTATTCCCGGCGTTATAAAACTTCATTTAATCTCTTCAGTTGCCATTAGTACGACGTGAACCATATTCATGAGACAACATGGCTCCAGCGATCACTTATATCGTGCCTGCGATGCACCTCGTGTGCAATTTAGTCGTACCGGATGCACCAGGCTTGAATGTTACAAACACAGGTGAGAAAACCACACCAATTTTATCTGATAACAAATTCGTTTTCATCGTAAAGAAATCTTCAAGGCTTTGCAATGAAATTTATTCAGATTCAGGTCTGACTGTATCCCAGTCCACAACACAGGGCCATTCTGCAACCCTTCCGGACGGCTACGTCGCGCATCCTGACATCGGAGTAGCCTACAAGGTCGTCGATGCTAATGTGAATTGGAAAGAAGCCAGGAAACGCTGCTTCGATGAAGGTGCTCAATTGGCGGTGATCGACACTCGTCAGAAGTTTAATTACATAAAAGGCAAGGTATTGACTGTACAACTGATGCACGTAGGGATTCATCGCCTTGGTGACGAGTGGGTCAGCATTATCAGCGGTATCTACATTAAAATTTATCCGAAATCTTTATGATCCTCAATGAATTGTCGACGATGTAATTAACGCCGTATTTTTTTTTAAACCAGGAGCGGACTTACAATCCATACCGTGGGATAACGGTGAGCCTATAGCAGATAAGAATGACAACTGCGTAATGGCAAGTTCCAGTTCCAGTGGACTTTGTAATAGATCGTGTAAGTCATATTCGGGAGACTATGTATGCGAGCTTCCAATCCCGGAGGGCACAAAAAGCACAGAGATAGCTATTAATTAGACTAGCGTTGAAGAAGAATATCTAAAATGTCTGGTAAAATCTCAATAAATAATATTAACATTATTCTAACACATGTTGGTATTGAACTTGTCCGAACATTGTGAAAAACGAAAATAAAGTGACACTTAACAATTAATTACGAGTCTCCTCTCTCAATGGTGGATATCTTGAGGACATAGGAGATCGAAGCGATAACCCTCGACATATTATATCTTTGGATAAATATTAACAATCATAACAAATCTCTGCTCAAAATATTTCCAAATCTAGTGATATCCCAGGACTCAATTAATATAGTATATATAGTAAATATTTTCTAGTGCTCAATCATTGGAAAAAAAATCATATGCATCTGCACAAACGAACATAGGAATCCCTTTGCCCAAGATTTCATTTCTCTTTATTTCTCCTCATATTTGCAAACGAAAACTGAGAGTGAAGCTGGTATATTGCCATGTAGCAGGGAAATGTATGAAAACTTTGTAAAAGTGATTCTTAAAAATCGTTAAAACAACTTTCTTCATGACAACAATTGAAATGAAATTAGAGTTGGAAGTGAAAAATTGTATGGAAAGTGACGAATTTATTCGTCTCTTCTGTTCCAGAAATACGAGGATTTAATTCAAAATAAATTCTGACCACAGTTTGCGGCAAAAGTAGTTCATGCTGGTATATCAAAGATAACGCCACTTGTTGGACCAAACGGTGATGCAGTCTGATGGAATTTTCAAGAATTAGATACGAGATTCTGCGCCTGAACATCGATATTAGATACTATTGAATGCGTTGAGGGCTGCGATGGATGCGTTGAGGGCTGCAGACTAGAAGGCGCATTGGTGTTGGAGCTTATGATTTTTACGGAAAATCTTCCTGTGGAAAACAATTGGCCTGGAAAGTTTGAGTTCGAAATATAAAAGAGACTTATGACTTTAAGGAAAATTTATAAATAGGACAATGATGAAATGGATATTGAAATGAGAATAAAATCTGATTAAATATGAATTATTTGTGTACGTTATTCCAGCGATTCTAAAAAAAAATGGAAATGACTGAAGAGATCGTTAATGTATCCACGGTCAATCCGCGTCTGTTTTTTCTGATTTTCGCTATCGTGGGGGCAGAGGTGATCTTCTGATGATTAGTGACGAAAACAGATATCAGCCCCCGTCGAATTGTTATTGAAACGACCGCTGGTTACACTCTCAGGCTTCTGATAGTGCGACCAAATGATAATTTCCGATCAGTGCGAAGAAGACTGCCATCGATAACCATCATGACTGCGCTGCTCACTACTCTGGGATTTCAAGTTTTGGCCAATATTACTGTAAACGGCAGTCTAAGCGATCGAGGCTACGTGAATTTTCCTGACGTCCACGCGGCCTACAAAATTCATGAAGAACTTGCGACCTGGAATGAGGCACGAGAACGATGCATGGCAGAGGGTGCCCACTTGGCGATCACCGATTCAATCGAAAAGATCGCGCATGTGAAGAGCATGAGAAATCACTCGGACCACTGGCTGCACGTTGGCATTTTAAACTTCCTCCACACGGATCGATGGAGCCGAATCGACAATGGTAAGTTTCGGAACAGCTTATATCCAATATCTTCGAAAATAAGCGCGGTATGAGCCCAGATGAAGATCTATACGAAGTCCTGTATTTTCTGTGCAGGCCTCCCGGTAGCATCCATGCCATGGGCATATGGCTATCGTACCGGATTCGGAAACTGCGCCGGTATATCAATTTTTCTAAACGGTTTGGTTGATTACCCATGTCACGGGCAGCAAGAATACTTTGTATGCGAAGTCCAGATTGGTGAGGATAATAACGGCACGGAATCTTGCGATCAAGGTATGGAGAACGACGTAGTAATGTATGGAGGTAACTGGCAAAATATTAAATGCAAAGTTGAAGGCTCTGACAGGTCTTGAATGGAATTGATCGAGCGTTGACTCTGATAATATGAATTCATCGAAGAAATAAAAATGACAAAAAATTGAAGTTATCATAATCTATAAAAGTAATAATTGAATTTACATTTTTTTGATCCATAGCAATGATTTTATACAATGTTTTGGACGAATAATTTATACGATATGAAATTATATTTTTCTCGTCCATCGTAAAGAAATGTTCAAGGCTTTGAAATGAAATTCATTCAGATTCAGGTCTGACTGTATCCCAGACCACACCACAGGACCATTCTGCAACCCTTCCGGACGGCTACGTCGCGTATCCTGACATCGGAGTAGCCTACAAGGTCGTCAATGCTACGGTGGTTTGGAAAGAAGCCAGGAAACGCTGCTTTGATGAAGGTGCTCAATTGGCGGTGATCGACACTCGTCAGAAGATTAATTACGTAAAAGGCAAGATATTGTATGGAACAGCGATGCACGTAGGGATTCATCGCCTTGGTGACGAGTGGGTCAGCATCATCAGCGGTACCTACATTAAAATTTCTCTGAAATCTTCATGATCCTGAATGAATTGTCGACGATGTAATTAACGCCATATTTTTTTAACCAGGAGCAGACTTACAATCCATACCGTGGATGCGTAATGAGCCTCTCGCAGGTAATGATTACAACTGCGTAATGATAAGTCACGAATTCGCTGACTTTCAGTCGATAAATTGGATTGTAGGACTCGCCAATAGATGGTGTAATGGTAGAATCAGTGGAAACTATGTATGTGAGCTTCCAATCCCGGAGGGTACAGAAAGCGCAAAGATAGCTGTCAACTAACAAGTTATCAACTATAGGCCAGCGTTAAAGAAGAATACCTGAGAGGTCCCTTAAAATCTAAATAAATAAGAATAAAATTATTCTGACACATGTTGGTATTGAACTTGTCCGAACACTGTGAAAATCGAAAATAAAGTAACGCTTGACAATTAATTACGCGTTTCCTCTCTCGATCACGAATATCTTGAGGACATAGAAGATCGAAGCGATAACTCCCCACGTATATCTTTGGATAAATATTAAAAATCATAACGAATGTCCACTCAAATGATAACCCAGGATTCAATTGTAACGCGAGTAAATACTTCCAATTGCGGAATCTCGGGAAAAAAATCACACGCATCTTCATGAACGTACATGAAAATCTCTTTCCAAAATTTCGTTCAGTTGATTTAAATTTCGAGGCATCATCGTCTTGAGGGAAAATTTCTCACAGATTTGATAAAAAAAATTTTCGTCTGCAGCTGGGATGAAATGAATCGTTGTTAAAAAATCTCTTGCAGAAAAGAGTGTTACCAATTTTTATGTGTTCGATTAGAAAGGATATAAATTTGTTACCTCCTTCTGAATTATCTTGTTTATTATGAAACGTCTAATCACATGAGTAAACGGCTTTGAGTCTATTTACAGAATTATTTTTTCAGTTCACTGATACATTCCAATCTTAATTCCATCGACTAATTCTACCTAAATAAATTATTTACACACCCTAATATTTAGAGGCAAGTGCCTAAGCGTTTCTTAAAATAAATAATTTAGTAAAAAATAGAACAAAAACTCACATATGTGTATTTCACATCGAAATAATATATCGGAGCGCAATTATAATACATGTGAAATATAATCTGTCCAAACTATTTTGATTATTCAAATAAAATTACGGGATTCATCTAGAATCTAGATATTATACCGGTATCTACTGATAGGTGTTTCACACGAAGTAATAAGTGTATAAAATTCCTAAAGAATTAAGTTCAGATGAGAATTTAGTAGCCAATTATAGTGAGTATCCCTACCAACTTTCCTAATGATGAATTAGCTTGATCAAATTATCTCATCTGAAAAACAGAATCCTGCTTAGAAGTCTAAAGATTAATCAGATAGTCTCAGTCGCCGAGCTCGAGGTACCATTATTCTCGTGATTTTTGTATGCTGAAAAGAAAGCGAGAGCTTTCATGAGCTGATAACTCTTGCTAATCGGAATGTTGCTGTCGTACAATTTTTTCGAAGATTTGCAATCGACGTAAAACCACCAATTGCACTTCAGGACAGTTTGGTCGAAAAGCGTCGATTCCGGACAGAGGAAACTCTTCATGATCAATCCGTCGTCTGTCAAAGCACAGACATGGAACACCTTGGAAATGAGGAAACAATTATAAATAAAAAATATGAAAGAAGGTGAGATAACGAACGACGCATTCGTGCTGTAAAATCGAATAATTACCATGCAGCCAAGATCTTCATCAGCGTAAAGTCCCGGAAAATGTTTCTGATCACCGCAGTAAAAACTAGTATCTGGCAATTCAACTCTACTAGCAAAATTGTCGTCGAAATTCTTGTCGTATCCAACGGGATAATACTCCCGCGGTGCGTTCATCACTTTGCTTGGTGTAGCCAAGCTGTACTTGCTGTAAAAATATCCCGAAGGAAATGAAGTGATAAACGGTACCAAAAAACACCAAAAACGTCTCGAATCATTGTTCTCACCTTCTAACAGGACTCGCCGTCGTGCTAGTCGTCGTAGTAGTAGTAGTCGTCGGTGGCTGGTGTTTTTGCATCAGTTGTTGCTGTCTCAATAAAATAGCAGTCTCAAGAGCTTCCAAAGTGACGTTACTCGCCTCAGCCAGAGCTTTCAGAGAAGGTTCCATGCCTTGCATAGAAGCCAATGAAGACAAAGAACCCAGTGATGCCTGGGAATTATCATATCTGTTAAACTCTTGCTGTGATTGTAAAGCCTGACTAGCAGCTTCAGGAGAAATCGAGCGCAGAGTCAATTGATTTACTGATGAAACCGCTTCATCGGAAGGTATGGGTAGCTGTGAATAAAAAAAAAATCCGTTAATTCGATCTCTGGAGTCAAACTATTCCAAAATTCTTACCTGATAAAAATCCTCCTTGACAACCTCGTTCGTAGAATCCTCTAGCAGGGTGGGACTGTGACTTATCCTGTCAGTTAATTGCGAAGAAGATTGAGGCATGGCGACGAACGGTGGAAGACCATTTCCGAAGTTTGTTATCGGTTTTGAAACCGTGTTAACAGTTTCTGGATTTGCTGGTTGAGCTGAGATTATTTCAGGAAGTCGATACGATGATACTGTCGGGAGATTACCTGCCAGTCCTTGGGTCATCTGTAGACACACATGGTGTGGCTTGATCATAGTGACATGGACATTTTTCGTGGGAACTATGCAGTGCTTTAACTTTGCAGTGCTTTGACTTCTGGGTATATTTATAGAGACTTGAATATATCCTGACCAGGATTCATACTACATAATATATAAGACAGCAAAATTGCAGGACTTGGTTGTTGCACAAGTAAACAGACACGCGAATAAGCCGCAAGTGCAGTATTATGATTGAAATGAGAGAAACTTTAGTTCAAAGTAAACCGTATGTGTGTAGAAACCTATGCACAGCTAATGCATAAGGCAGAAATTGCGCTAGGTCATAGGAGTTAAGCACGTAGCCAGTTCACGTTTTGAGTAATTCTATAGTAGGTACGGTATGCCTCGGCGAATATGTTCTATTGTTTGTAACGGGGTCGTAGCTCGACATACTCAAATAAAGATAGAAACAGAGAGAGAGAGAGAGAGAGAGAGAGAGAGAGAGAGAGAGAGAGAGTGGCTGGTAAAACAAGTGGTATATCGCAACAGGTGTAAAAGAAAAAGTTAACCGATGTCCCCCACGGTTGTTCGAACGATCCTCCCACCAAAAAATCGTGAAGGAACTCTCCAAAATTTGGTTTCAAAAATTTTACCTGCGTTCTCTGGTTCTGCATCGACTGTTGTTGCTGTCTTGCAGCTTGTTGTTGTTGCATTTGCTGTTGTCTCAGCATTTGAAGAGCGAATGTTTCCTGCTGTGCACGTTTCTGTTGACTCAAATTGTCCTCTTGCATAGTGGCCAACGATGGTGCAGCCACCGTTTTCAGAGCTGTTGCATTTTCCTGTACCACTAATCTTTGACGTTCCATTTGCTGACCTATGGGACGACTTCCACCAGGAGGCAGAGGTTTGAAAGGAGGAACTACCCGAGGATTTTGTGAAACCTGACGTGCATTATCAAGTCTCACTCCCTACATGGATTAAAACGTATATATATGTATATTTTCATGATTATCACGTAATTATCAATGCAATGATCTCTCATTATATGATTAAGGTTGATGAACTTCTGCAGGAGCTGATTTTGGTACAGGAATTAATTACAATAACGTCAACGTAATGTATATACAGTGAATTTCTTATACTATGAGAAGACTGGATATTATGTCATTCCAATCTAGGATCTGACTGAATAATGATTCGCTCATGTAGATTGCAGGTACATATAAGATTGGTGAAATAATCAGCGAGTGCAGAACAAGTGAAAGGCTTGAAAGTTATTCCGAGTGTTAAATTCACGAAGTCGAATAATTTGTGATAATAAAATAAATTTCACGATTATCATTCCTGCAAAATCCTATTATTACGTGCCTCTGGAATAATATTTTCGGATTTCAACATTCTAATAATAGCGGTGTCTCTGCTGAGACCCATAAGTAGAAATGTCATTTTTAATATACGAAAATCGCAGTATAAAAATCCTAGGATATTATAGTGACGAAAATTCAGGCCGCCAATGAAGTTGCAATATTGTTACATCGCAATATTCACAAACTAGACTTTCGAACACACCTTACCCACGCGTTTAGGCTTCCTTTTTAAATGGTGTGATATATTTCCGTACAGGACTATTGAGGATCTGGAAATTATTGCGAGATCACTTATACTTGTAAAAATCGTGAAATTAAATCAAATCTTCCTTAGTAAACGATGCGATATATTCTCTAGTGAAAATATTCGATCTCTCACAACTGACTCAAATAGATTTGCTCGTCGGAATAGAAAGTGTAATGAAATATAATAACCCAGGTAAGGTAATTCATGGAAATTCATTAGTCTAGGTAAATAATTGTTCATGAGTCCAAAATGTCAGGAGCAGGGAGCTGAAAAATTCAGACTCAACTGAAACCGGATGATCTACTATCGTTGTCTACGATCTGATTTTACTGCTTTACTTAATTTTGCATTAAATCTTGACTGATTCATTCCCACGCTACGTGGTACGTACGATATTATAAGACGAAAGTTGTCCGACCTTGTTACACGTGTCTGATTTCCAACGATATTAACTACGATGCAGAATCTCATTAGTGCATCTGGTTTATCATAATCTTAGTTTAATTCCTTCGTTTATGGATCACTAAAGAAAATGATCTTTGATTATATTATCCTTATACCTTCAGCGTGTTTTATTTCATACAAATATATCGTGTCGCTTTGAGAGATCGATAGCTCAATCACATATCGACGTGTGAGCCAGTTGGATGGGTAAATGAAAATTAAAATACTTGTGAAACGCCTAGTTTTTTTTTTCTTCTTCTTTTTTTTTTTTAATACACATACCTATACTTTTTGAATCATTGAATCTTCACCGCAATTTACTTCATGAATCATAAATGTGTAAATTCAAACGGGGTCGTGAGTGGTATGGAAAGGTTCTACACGCACCAGTTGTCACAAGGACGTCAATTTACGGTAAAGAAATTTCAAAGATAATATATAATAAATTATAAGGATTTGTACCCACTGTACTATATCTTTACTTATGTTAGAAATCATCGGCGACAAATGACCTGGAGAAAATATTATGCACTCCGTTAGATTGAGAAATTGGATGATACGAAGGTTTTTCGCAATGCAATATGAATGCAATTACGTGATTGATGATTCAATATGCGATCCCAAGTTATAATAAATCGAAAGATAATTCGAACCGTAAAACCAGAGGAAAAGAGTCCCTTTTTTTTAATTTTCAACCACAACTTACTGTATTTGTAGGTCCAATAGGAATAGAATTCCCCTGTCCCACCTGGGTGCTTCGCCTCTTACTGTTTTCCAAATTGGACAACGATTCACGAAATCCAAGTTCATCTCCGACAGAAAATCCTGGAATGATAATTAGTCTTTGCAAACGGTGTTCACGAAAGAAAAAAAAAAAAAAAACTTTAATTAATTATACCTAGACATCGTCGTGTCTTCGACCGCGAAAAAATAAATAAATTAAACGAATATCTGGAAAGAAAAAAATGATCGAGTGTCAAGGTAAAATTCTTTCCGAATATATCGATGTTGCATTATATATCATTTCTTCAATATCTTTCGTATGCAGTAAGTATGGACAGGTTTAAGAACCATACCTACATGTAACACATGATTGGTCTCATATTCCATTTCCGTTTTGGTTTTATATTCATTTTTTTTTTTTTTTTTTTTTTCTTCCTATACATCAACGAAGTGGGACACTTTCGCTTTCCGTAACCATGATTTAAACTGCATGCAAAGTTCGATCGTTAAAATTACTGTTTACTAATGCAATTTAATGACAACCCGTCATAAATGCTTTGATGGAGTAATAAGCTCTTACGATTTTTATCCATTTAACGAAATGTTATCAGATCTGATCCTGAAATAGGAGACTAGTGTAACTTGATGAATTGTCTTGCTTAATCAATAGAGCATATTATATAAACTTTAGAAAAAAAACTTCGTTTATAGATAAAAAGATTTATGTGAAGGACGATCGATTATAATTGCTGCAGTTGGTTGATCAATAGGATCGTACAGAGTTGTGCAAACCGAATATGAACAAAAAACAAATAGAAGTAGATATATGATGTAGCAATGTCATTCGCTATATAAAACAATTAACGGTAAATACTGTTCGCTAATTAGCAGTAAAATAAATTTTTTTCTCAAATATAATTTCGTCAGATCCTGAATTTGAATAAACTTCACAACTCTTTGAGATATATAGTTACAAAGTTTGACTGTGAAATCTGTTATTCATCAAGGAATTTTCAAATTTTGCCATGTAATTTTATATCTCATAGTTAAATTTCATAAACAGCAGCTACACGCAATAATTATAACCGCGACTTGCCTATAGGTGTATATGCGTGAATATTTTCTCAGCGCACGATAAACTTTCTACGCAAATTTTTATACCCTGAAATATATAGGTATATATAGGTAGTACATACAAATGTTGATGGATGCAAATTTTCATAATCAAGGAATATAATAGGCGATAAGTTAAATTTTTGTACAATAAATTCCCATAGCCAAATATTAATTAAAAGTGTGTTTAAACCAAAAGACCGCAGAATAAGTTACGAAAATATATGGCCTCTATAACTATATGAATCAGTGAAAAAAGAAGCAGACTGACAGATTTACGAATATTATAAAATATTGTATAATCTTTCGTTTCACCTATGTGTTACGTAAAATATATATTTATATCACGCGATATATAGTTTTATATGTTAGAGCCTTATAAGATAAAATAGTTTCGATCATTAACTACGAAATCCTCTCTTCGCCATGCTAATTCATATACGATACCTAATTCGCCAGATTTCTTAACGATTAGAAAAAAAAATGAAGAAAAAATTTGTCCCTAAGATCTGATTGATCATGATCCAAGTTTAACGCATAGTATGATATATGACATAATACCTAAGACCGGTTGGTCCATGGGGAAATTTTGGTCAAATATACGTATATTATTAATTTTTCTATTTTTTTTTTTTTTTTTTTTTTTTTTTCTTAGAGAGAGAGAAAACACGGTGGATCCATATAGCCGAAAAGATTTATTCAAGGACGCGAAAAAGTTTCGTAGCCTTAACTAATTAAATTTCATGCATTTCGTTCGCTATATATATGGTTAATTACTCAGGGTTTCATAATATATTCCTAAAGTTTTCAAGGTCACTCGTTTCCGGATTAACTATGTTCCTAATTTTCGGTTTCTTTCTTTTTTCCATTTTTTTTTTTTTTTTTTTTTTTTCTTTAGTTTTGTTTCTTGATTTTTTATATTTTTCGCGGCGATTATAATCGTAGAAAAGATTCGTTTGAGTGGAGAACCAACAGCTGGGCAAAGGACTCACCAAGACCTAGGAAACCCTTGACACCTCCAAGATTTCGAACACGAAATAGGCCGGATTTTTTGAAGGCACAGTTTAGCGTGAAACCAAAATCGGACTCCAGTACGCAAGTCGCTACAGTCTCCCGCCACGTGCAGCCTAGAACCAAACCGGAAATACCATCTTTAAGAGCCACTAATTAGATAGCATTACTCTGTGCTATCTGAATCTCAATTCGCCCCTGTATTTATTTTTCTCTCTTTTTTGTCGTATGATTTTTTTCGTCCAAATTTTACTCGTTTCGAATTTCGATTTAAACCGAATTTTTACTGTCTTCGAGGACCTTTTTTGTCTCCCTAAATTATTTTACTGTCCTTCGTCAATAGTCCTGCCTTGAACTCACTCTCTCAATAATTAGCCTATAATCCCTATATATAATAACGGCAATAATATTGTCGTTCAAAATTTTTTTACGCAAATTTGAACCGAGCTTCTCAATCTCGCAATTAACAAAAACCGGATGCACGTTGTGCGGTGAACGTCTTCCGCATAAATGAATTCCAAGAAGTATATATGCGTTATGAGAACGTATAGAGAAATCTTTGGCAGACTGAAACACACACGTTGGTTCGACCTAAATTTCAGGATATATAAACCCGGAATTCCCTTACGGTTAAATTAATCGGTATAAAATATTCTCGAGGTCATGCGATCGGTTCGATGCATTCGATTGAGGAAAAAAAGGCAGACGTGTATGAAACATCTTCGGACTAACGAACGGTACATGTGAAATAAAAAGAAATTAAGAGAACTGTTTCGTAGCTTTTTATGCGCTTATTAACACGGGGAGTATTTAGCACAGGTATGAGTCAACCTCAGGCGATTGGTACCTGTGATTTCATCTTTATAGTATTCCGCGTTGAACTGCATGTCAAATAATTGTTCAGCTATTCGGACTCGAATTTAAACAATAATTAAAAGAAACTATACAATATGGTGGGAATAAATCTGATCCAAATCAACGAGACGAGAATATAAATTATAAATGCTGCACGAAAGAGGGATTTGAACAATCGAGAACGATCTAGGCCGAGATTTTCTTGATCGTTGAATTATGATGATGAGGATTTGATTCCAGCTAGCCTTTGATAACTAGAATTACGTCAGAGAATCCTAAAAATTTGAATGATTATATGAAAAAGATTCCTTCTTCATTGATTGCGATGCAAAAAAATTTGATTAAAAAATCGAATTTCCGGGATTGTTTATATTTTTTATCTTCTTCTTCTTCTTCTTCTTCTTCTTCTTCTTCTTCTTCTTCTTTTAACGTATTATTTTAAGCTGGAAGATTTTTGAGTACTCGTTTGAGGAATGCTATGGCATAGCCTAAACCCACACAGGACTGACCAATCATGCGGCGTGCCCTACTGGCCTACTTTACTAAGACCAACGTGTGGCTGACTAAACAGACGTACCTGTATATACTATACAAACGAGAGAGGCGAACTTACGTTTACTATTTGAAACTCAAACAAGTTCGATTTTTCGAGAATAATAACAGTTTTCGGGAGTGAGAGAAAAATGAATGAGAAAAAAAAAAAAAAAAATTGGAGAAGTGAATTTTTAATTTAATTTTAATTTGTGAACCTAGATTTGACCTGTGATTTGTGAAACGAGTTGAAATTTGATTCGAAACTTTGCAGAATGTAAAAAAAAAAAAAAAGAATTCATCTCTCGACGATGGATAGAAATAGTGATTGATGGGTAGAAAGGAATTCCCGTCTGTGAAAGACCCGAATTCACAGTCTAATCTGTTCTAACAATAGAACAGGCATTATGCAAGAGTTCAAGTGATAGAATTATACAGACACTTTGAACTTGACATTGGCATTAGCATTGGCATTGGCATTGACCGAGACACGAATTGCGGTGTTTTTAAAATTTTTTTGTCCTTTTTTTCAGATGAGGATCATTATTAATAGTTAATTATAACTTTGAAGAAGATCAATACGTCGAGTGTAAAGAGATGAGGAGAAGACGAAGACGTCATATCATATACATACGTCCTACTGACACAGAAAAATTGTCTTTTAGATTGTCCCAAAAAAAAAAAAAAAAAAAAAAAAAAAAAGAAAAACGATGTACGAAGATATTAATTGATGATACGACGATAAATTTAAATAATTATATTTAGTAATTGAAACCACAAACTTATACAGTGAGGATACAGTTACGCGTGTAGAGACAAAAAAAATTCCAGGCCAAATAGGCATAGGTATATCCATCCGAGTCTGCTTTCGAAAATTGGGTGCAAGTATCAGTGTGTCTGTTACGAAGGAACGAAAAGAAGAACGACATTCTGATGTCTGAACTTTAGTACGTATTAAAAAAAAAAATTATAAAAAAATTATAAAGTATGACGAAATAAAATGTATGGAAAATATACACGAAGAATATTCGTTATTTTATACACGATCAAGAGAATAAAATTGCCATGAAATAATTTTCAGTTAAGCAATAGGGTCACGAACCTAGGAAGAGACTCTAGAAAGTATAACTAGGTATAGATATGACTTGTTAAAAAAACACGTAGCGAGTAAAAAGAATTCTGGCCCAATTCTTTGAAAACTGTGAAGAATTATAAGATCGATATACCGATTTTATGAAAAAAAAAAAAAAAAAAACTAGTGCAGATTATTTTATATTCAAGGAAATTAAATTCTAGAACGTGTAAACGACCGCATACGTATAACTCATGCAGATCTCATCTGAAATTATTATTGAAAGTTGTCATATCAGAGGATGAAGAAATAAAACTCTATATCGAGAAGTGAAAATTTTAATTAGGTATAATAAGACTGGGAAAAACTAGACTGCAAGTGAAATTTCACTTATAGATAAAATAATTAGATATCTCTGCATACATATAAGTACGACTTATACTATATTGACTTTCGTTTGCGATATTTTCTATAGTAGATCAGATCCGCCTTTTGACATGCGATTTATAATGAAAAATAAGTGAAAACTTACTTTCTATGATATACATATTATATTCGCACGCAATATTCATAATAGCTTATTAATAATTACTATTTAATCGCTCGCCAATTTTTTTCTACTGCGATCTGTGAAAACGATTTTCACATAGATATTCGATATCTTTGTTTATTAAAAATTCGCCGATTTATTTATATCGAGGATATGCATATTTACAAATCGAAAGAGAAAAAAAATAATAGAGAGACAGAGAGATTGAGAGATTGAGAGAGAGGCAGAAGAATAATTATATAGGTATATATAAACAGAAAACTGAACAATTTTGTCAACCCTGAAGAAAAAAAAATAATAATAATGTTAGTTGCGTGAAAGGTGAAAAGTCATTGACTGATTATATCGAATCATATAATCAAGAGTCACGTAGATATAAGGAGTCAAAAGTCTGGAGTCAGCATAGCACAGAATAACCATCGTATTATATGTATATGTGTATAAGTATGTACAAGATATTATTTTAAGGATTAATTATATATTATGTATCTAAAATCTACAGTTTTATTTAATTAGGATAGTAAATATATCTGGCGTAATATACTTTGATTAATTATACCGGATATAGTCCAATATAAATGTTTGAGTAATCGCGTACATTATAGCCATAGTGATAGAATATATAAAAGCAAATAGCGAACGGTATAATATAGGTATATGTATAGAAATTGATTGGTAAAAACAATTTTGTAATCGTGAATAATATATAGAATCTTTATTCACACGCAATACTCGTGCAAAAGATTTTTTTTTTTTTTTTTTTTTTTTTTCACTTGACTCAACTAAAGAAATATATAATTCAATCGAATAAAATATCGATTAAATGAATGATAATGATCAATGATAAATTATGTTAAATTTAAATCGATATCGTGAAATTTCTCTACTCCAAATTTCATAAGATATTTGAATTTTGTTCTGAAATACCAAAAATATGCTCGAGGTTTATTGTACTTGATAAAAAAAAAAAAATTAAAATTTTCGAACTAGATGATATAATACATCGAAAAATTTAAGTTTTACATATAATTGTTACGAATTTTCCATCACTACACAGTCAGAGATGAATAAGATTAAAAATCAAATTAGTTACGTACCAACAACGACGAAGAGAAACAGAGTTGTGGCAATCTTCATTATTTTAATCCAATAGAATCGTCACACTCAAAAAATGATGAATATAATTTTTTATCCTGATAATTTTCAAAGTCGAAAAAAAAAGAATTTTATTTAAAAACACGAACGACGAATGACTAATAAAAAAATCGATTTCTATCCCTACCGAGAAAAAAAAAAAAAAAAAATTCTTTAAATAAAAATATAAAAGAAAATGAGAAAATTTTTCATACAAATATTTATTATAGTACCGGTTATTTTAATTATTTAATAAATTCTATTTATACGTGCGATTCGAAGACCGGACACACGGCTACTAATCTGGTACGAGTCTTTACGAAGGGCACCACGAGACACGGACCCCACCAGGTTCCATCGGGGCACCACGATGGTCAGTCTCCATTGGGTCGAAGCAAGGTGCTACTGACCCACTCACTACACGAAGTATGTGAGTCTGAGCAAGTGGTAACGGTACCAGACCGCGTTCTTTCACAGCTTAGAGAGGATCTTATGATCGATTTTTCGAGTATTATACTATAAAGATGTAGCCGTGAGGTTTCGGAGTCGGTTTAGATCGTTAGAAGATTTTTTTTTTTTTTTTTTAATTTATATATTTATTGCAGAATCGGATAATTCTAGGGTCCGATCTTCGAATAGTTTTTAATAATTACATAAGATCGTTAGGCGTGTTTTAATTTCAGATTGAATCAGAGTTTTGGCCTAAAAAAATATCAAAAAATTGATCTATAGATCCTAGGATGTCGAAAGTTTACGTTAAATCAAATCGTTTGCGGTTTGTAAAAACGAAGATATGTACGATTTCATTCAATCGAGTCAATTTTCTTATACAACATTGCGATATAATAAATCCATGCGCTAGTTAACTCAAAGACGTAATACGTAAAACGTACACACGTATGTACAAAGTATACCTAGGTACGTCCTTCCGCAAAACTAGGCTAATGTAAAACGATTCATTCGCAAAGCGTTAGTTCAAGATTTGCTTGTTCATGCATTATTATGCGTTTGAAGATATGTCACAATTCTCGATGAGCAACTAGAAGTTAAGTTGTAAAAACGAGGGTGACAATTTACAATAAATAATATATGCACACTGAACTTTGTACACATTGCACATATACAGGTATTGGGTATAATGTGTACATTACGATGTGTAACTAGCGGTTAATACTTCGCGCGTTTGAACATTAGAGAGAAAAAAAAAGCAAAAAAAGTGTTAAAATACGCGAAAAATAGACAGCTAGATGTGTAAAAAATAAAATCAAATTAGTGTAAAATAATTTGTTCAGTGGATATAATTTCAAATTTTGGGTCAACCTCGACAAAATATGTAACTACGAGTATAAGCCTGAGGCTAATTATCAAGGCTGAATCATTTACATTCACTGATTTCTTACGTGTATAGACTGTATAGGTTTGAAATTTTAGATGTGATTCGCGGGCTCTAGGCACAATAGAAATTTTTCAAAGATCGTTGGACGCAACGAAATTATATCATTTTAAAAGTAGAAATTATGATTCATGGTCACTTGCGCGGCACGTATGTATAGGAAGTGAATTATTATGTTACACACACACACGTTTCTGCGATCAAATACCCCGGGCGATAAGTAATCTGTCAGAATTAGTAATTGGTATTCACGCGTGTCAAGTTACTACACTCCGAAATTATACGGAAATTATATAAACAATGTTCAAAATTCCGTGTATCATTTATTCGTGAATTATTTCCCGTTAGAAATTTCCATAACGAAAAATTCTGTGGAAAAGTCAAGAATTTTTTGTTATTCTTTGAGAAAATTTGGACATTGCAATTAAACAGAAATATTTAGGAATTCAAATTTTAGCTTTGGAATTCTTTCTGCTAGATTTGAAATTTCAGGATTCTTCGGACAAATGATATATTCTTCATATTTTAGTAATATAAATTAATTGATTCTCTACTGTTTGTTCTGTCACTAATTTAGAAAGTAAGATTTTTTTTTCTTTTTCATATCTTCTTCGACTTTTAGTGTTACTGCAAGATAAATTGCGAAAAAAAAGTAACAAATCTTTTGAAAATTTGAAGAAGAGAACAAAATAAATTCAGAATAATAAAACTGAATGAATACGTTATTTAATCCGTATATTTGGTCAATTTGATTATAGATCGTGGAGCGAGTAAATAAACTTGAATCGAATTGCTAGTACGCAAATAAAAAGGTTGATAAAGTTTAAATTCTTAAGTGATAAATATCGCGTTTGATGATCATAATTTTTTTTTCCACTTCAGCTAATAGACGGCAAAAATCGTATTTTCGTTATACATCGGCATAGTGGTAGGTGTGGGCGAGATGCTATCTTATTTAAAAAAGTTAAGAAATCCTTATGAGTGAATCTGACACAGGACGAAAGGAATTATGTGCGAATGTGTCATTGATGAGAAATAAAAAGTCCCGAATGTATTACGTTGTAGGTATAAAATTATTGTGAAACCCGGTTTTTTGTCTCACGTAATTTCAACATATTAACATCCAAGGTGGCAATTTTGTTCCTAAAATAAGAGAATAAATATATGCACAAAGGTCTATCATATCCCTAAGCGTCTTTAAACATTATTATTTTATATTTTTTCTGCTTCTATTAGACACAGGATCACCTTTGACCTGTGATGAAAATTCACTGCAAGGTATTTCTGATTTAGGGATATGTTACGCTATTAGTGGCCGTCCATAAATTACGAGACGCACATTAGGGGGGGGGGGGGGGGGGGGGGGGGGGCTTTTTAAGAGACGTTTATTATATTCCAAGATGCGCACATAGGTATTACATATTAATTAGAAATCAAATAGGTGATAATTTATTTTTATCTCCTATTTAGATTAAATTGAAATTATAATTCTATTTTAGAATTGATATTGTATGATCTGTGAATCCAGATTGCAATGTGGTTTATTAAATCATTTTAAGGTATCTAATTTTATTTATTAGTATAATATAATATAATATGATATAAGAAGTTAGAAATTTTTATTCGAAATTTGATCGATTTACCGTGAAATTATTATTCAAAACTTTTACAATGTAAAAGTTGTATGTACATAATAAATACTAAATTTACAGTATAACGCTAATAGAAAGTGTTGATAAAGATAAATGGGAATGAAAATCTCAATATCTATATAAGTTTTAAAACATATAATAGAATATAAAATGAAATCTTAAAAAAAAAAAAAGAAAAAGAAAAAAAGATATTAAATATTTGGCAAGACCCTAATATTATTTATCCTGACTATGAGATTGAAAACAAAAATTTAAAGAAAGAAAAAAATAAAAAAGAATAAAAAAAAAAAAGAAATCAATCTCGTAGATGTGCCTTCTGAAAATGATAAAAGTCATATTATGTTGTGATTTTTTGCATAAAGTTTTTCTAAATTGTTTTTGAAATTATCAATTAAAATAAATTAAAAAAAAAAAAAAGTCGAAATAAAATTCATTTTGTGAATTGTATATCATTTATTAAATTATCAAATTTCAACGAAAAATGCGTTGTAAATATTTGATTATGTTATAGAAACATAAATACCTATATTATATTATATATTATATTCAATGTTAATATAATAATTTCTCCCTATATACCTGATAGAAAAATAATTTAAATCAATTGACTGAAGAAAAAAAAAAATAAAAATAAAAAAAAACACAAGAATAGGTTGTTGAATGAATAAAACGACAAAATATTGAATATTTTACGAACAATTAAAAACAGCATCACAATATTATTATTATTATTATATTATATATTATTATTTAATTTAAATTGCAAAACGATTTTATTAATCGCTATTACCTAATTGTTAATATTGTCTTAAAAATATAAAAATATTATGTTAATATAATAATTTTGCTCTGGAATTTCTTCTTTTTTTTTTTTTTTTTTCCTCATAGTATGTATAATAATATCTATAATATAATAATATAGTATGTATAAATTACATTATCATACCAATATATATATTTATGTTAATAATGTATATTAACGAAAAGTTATTAAAAAAAAAAAGAAAGAAAAAATGAAGATGTAAAGAGTAGGCAAATTTTTACAACAAATATCTAAGGTATATTTGTTATTGTTTTTTTTTTTTTCTCTTTAAATTCGTATGATAGCGATTTATTAATTAATTATTAATTATTCTAAATTATTATTAATTACATTATTATTATTATTATTATTATTATTATTATTATTATAAATTAATAAATTAATATCAATTTATATTGTAATATTTTAGCTATACGATATAGTAATTTAATTACGCTGGGAAAATTCTCATACATTACAGTAATATTAATACACGATAGTAATCAATCATCCTTGTTGAATAATAGGCATATATAGGTAGTTTAAATAACTGATTACTTAACTAACTAATGAGGGTTTCAAGTACCTATACGTATAATTCTTAAAATTAATTATCATTGTTGAACAATGAAATTATTATTATAATAATTAAATGGGAAAGATAATATATAGGTAATAACGGAGGGATCATATTATTAAAAAAAAAAACTGTTATGTTTAACAAAGTAAGTATACTACACGATAACTGAAAAGCGGATTTAACACTAAATCGTGTGTGAATATTAGAAAGTAAAAATAAAAAAATAGAAGAAAAAGGGGGGGGACTAAAATCTACGTCTAATATAGAAGTAAAATCAATCCTTCGTTATAAACACACAGAGACAAGAATAAGGAACAATCTCAGAAAGGGATAATCTTCTGCTAGTATCTCTTTTATTAAAAATAAAATATTTTTGAAACGATACAATAATAATAATAATAATAATAATTATACACTTTTCTAGAAAACTGTAGTATACTGTCTTCTGAAATATAAATTCTCATTATAATATTATGTAATATATTATATTATGTATATTAAATTTAATAAGAATTTAGATAAATTCCTGTATTATTATTTTTTTTTTTTTTTAACTTGTAGCTATAGTTTAGTGAAATAGAAAATTTAGAATCTAATAACGATCTAGACCGTTGTTGTTGTTATTAATAATACTATTTCGGTATTTAGTATCATAATAGTGTTTTCTTTTTTTTTTTTTTTTTTTGCCAAATTCCCCTCGTCATTCCCTCGACAATATTATTTAAAGGATTTATTCCATATATTTATATACTATGTAATATATGAATGAATACATACACACATACATACATACTTATTATAAAATAAGCAATAAATAAGCATAACTACAAATGATAAAGATTGATATTGTTAAAAGATTTTTTTATTTCTGTTTTAATATATAATAATCGAACAAACAGATTAAATTTCTTACAATAAAATAGAACAATATAGTACTACATATTATTACTATACGATATTATATACTATAAAAAATCGTAAATCTTTTTTCCGCATACATATTATTATTATTATTATTACATGAATGAAAAATACGAAGATAAAAACAAACAAAAAAAAAAAGAACTAATATTTACACGAATTTAGATGAAAATAATGGTATAATAAACTTGGTATAATATATTATTTTATGTACATAATGTAAATTAATACCTATTATTATTAATTATTATTATTATTATAATAAAGATTGAAAAAATGATTAAACTTTTTTATATATATGTATTATGTACTAGGTATTATAATATTAATCCCTTGATCTGCATTTGGGGGGTTTTTTTTTTTCTTCTTCTTTTTTTTTCCCAATTTTTAATTAGCAGGTATTGAAGAAGACATCATTAACATCTGCGAAGCCGATGGTAACAGAATTTTGTAATTGAAGAAGAACAATAAGCTGAATAACGTCAATAGAAAACCATCTTGATTTAAAAAAGAAACAAAAAACCGTCGTCAAGGAAAATAGAGGTAATTAATTTTTTAATTAAAATGTAATTATTATTATTAAATATGAAAATAAATCAATTGTTTATTGTATAAGGATACGGATAACTTGTCTTTCCCATTTTTCTACCATGTAGAGTTCTGTGACAAGTGAATATCGGAAATACCAATAGCTCAGAAAAGTCCAAATCCTTTCTATTATTCCAAACATTGTTAATAATCCTCGTTGTAATTCTTCTGTGAAACGAAATAATAATATTAATTGAGGTAGTATGCGTGATCGTTACGGCTGATATACTATTATGTATAATTAAAGGCCATTATCAGATCACGAACTGACGCATTCATTACATAGTTTAAACAATTTAACCTAGAAGTTGTGAAAGAAAAAAAAAATGAAAAGCGCTAATATCTATACTTCAATATCGATTATTTATTGATGAAAATATTCATGATCTTAAAATACAACAAATATAAGTTTTAACCTTATTTAAAATCCCTCGAATTCGTCTGTCAAATACGAATCACAAATCAGCCAAAACAGCGTTGAACTGATTTTGTTAAAAGGCTAGTCGATTTGACTTGGACTGATTAGTTATTACGAAAGCCGGGTGAGGTCACTACTTTCGGAATATGTCTGTCGGTGTTCCTAAACGCATCCAAGCTACCTAGTAACGCGATAAAGTTCATAATGGCATTCAAATAAGCCCGCCTCCAATATAAGCTACGTAGAAGCGCGAGCGCGGTGCGCGAGCCGTATAAAGTAAAAGGATGCGCATGCGCGAATCTCCCTCTCCTCCGTAGTCCGTGCCGCAGAGTTGTGTTCGAGAATTTCTCAGAGACTCAGACGCAAGCGATCGTAGTTGCGGTATGCACGTGGTATACGTTGAGAGAAAAGAACTCAGAAAGAACACATGTATCAAAGTAAATTACTTGAAGTGTTGAATTAAATAATTAAAGAAATCTTCTTCGAGGTATAAAAATACGCGGATATATCGTAATAAACAAAAGCCAGCTTTCATAATTCGACGGTTTACGGGCACAAAAATCGCGGATGGGATAAATAAAAGTAGATCAAGATATAATACCGGTCGAAGTAATACATGTCGTGTAGAATCACGTGTGCTGAGATCATCGGTATCAAAGTAATTAATCAAGAGTTGAATAATTGAAGAAGTGTGATTCGAAGTATAAAAATACGCTAATATTTCATCATAATCATAAACTAGCTTCTAAAATTCTACAGTTTATGGATCCAGGAACCGCGGATGGCATGAATAAAAGTCGATTATATAAAATAGCTGCGAGTAACACACATGTCGCGTAAAGTCGGGTGTGCTGAAATAAACGGTAACTGATATAATATTCATTAATATAAAGAAGGAACCAAAATGTAACACCCTAAAGGGTAGGCAATAAAAACACATAATATAAATATAAAGAAGGAACCGGAAAATCTGTAAATCTCAAATTAAAATGATTTTACATGCATTGGGTTTACACCGCGTGAGTAGCGGGACGATAAGAAGAAGAAGAAATCGCCATGCATCGAGAAGAAAAGGTAACAATTCATTTATTACGCGCAACCTCGACAGCAGAGATATTGAGAAAACTTGAAACAGTGTTTGAAATGAAATCGTCCACGAGGTTGCATCTAGAGCGACAGAAAATTCATTTATGCAATAAAATGTGAAGAATACATTATTTCGGTTTTCTTATTAAAATTGGAAAAAAATTGGAGAAAAAAGTAGCCAAATTGGGCTAAGTGATGTCTGAAAGACTAGTGAAAAGAAAAAAGTGCCAATGTCGGTAGTACCAGCTAAATATTGACATTTTTCATCGCTGCGTGAAAATCAGTTTCGGCGGCAAATCAAAATTCAAATTAGTTCACGGCGAAACCGCTCGGCACTCGCAGAGAAAGAACAACAGTCGGTAAAGGAAGAAACTACAGTGGCGCTAGTGCGCAAAGAGCGCAGTCCGACGTAAAATGGTACTCGTGCGGTAAGGTAGAACTCGTGTGGTAAGGTGAAACTCGTGCGGTAAAGTAGAATACTGCAAGACCGACTGTAAAGCGTCCCAAGGGATATCACATCAACGAGTATAGAATACGTTCAAGCAATCAACAATTCTAGGTAATGAATATAAATAATTAAAATTGCTTTGTTTCTTGTATATATGTATCTTTGAACTAGTTTAGAAAATTAACATAGCACACAAATCGAACATATTTTGTGTAGTATACGTATACATTGCTACGTCTAAGGGTGTTACCGACTGATGAGAATCCCTAGCGTCTAACCCTCACTACTTTAACACGTGGTGGTGTTTCATGACCTACCCTATTTAATTAAGGTCTTGGAGTATACGACTTTTTCCAAATTGATTATTATCCAAGAGAAAATGAGACTTCGACTTTTTCTCTCGGTTTTCAACATTTTTATTTATTTCTTTTTTTTTAATCGTATTGCTATTATTGTAATGTCGATAATATTTTTTAATCCTTTTAATTTTTCAGTTTTTTTTTTTTTTTTTTTTTTTTTTTTCAGTTCCTAAAATACCGATATCGTTTCGATACTGAATTCGGAATAATACAGTCCTGTTACAAAAACTAAATGCATCTATTTGCACAAAAATAAATTACAAAGTAAAAACAAATATACATTTTTTTTTTTTTTTTTTTTTTTTTCCATAATTAATTGGCCTCAACGACTCTCTTTCGTGGCTGCGTTCAGAAGCTGTTGAACATGAAATGATTTTTTCAGTTCTTTCAGCCACTTCTGACGAAAAATATCCTAACTGGTTTTATTTATTCACAGGAATAGCCACTGCTGGACTGCAGGAGTTGCCTCTAGCCTCTCGGCGCTGCTGCCACCAACGACCCAACAACTGCGTGTAGCTACATACGATTTCATCTTCAAATCATCGATGACTGCCTACAGCTATTGAATTCATCCCTGGTAAAGAATTGAAATCTTATTCAATTAGATACTGTGACAGTAATAACGGACAATTGCGTTATTCGATGTTGTAACTACATACAACAACAAACTTAAGGAGGTTCATCTGATTTCGAATTAACGAATAGATGTAATATAAAAAAAATTCATATCAGCTTATTGAGAAACTGAGAATTTCGATACGCAGTCTAAATTGGAACTAGCGATTGTAGGATAAACAATCAATGGGATCCTTAGAACCTCGAAAGGCCAACTAGTGGCAAAAAATATAACTGCTGAGTGTAGGATGAATTCCCAAAGCCACGCCCATTCCAAGGATACCAATTAATATACACGAAATCACCTCATAAATTTTGGACTACTTTTGATTCCTACATGATGAGATATTGATGTTATAATTTTTCGAGATTTTGCATGGAGTCTACTTAAAATGCACAAGAATTGACTAACAGTTATCACAGAAACTTTTATAAATAGTAAAGTATGTCTAAGGAACGTTATGCGAGCTTGTAAACATTTATTAGGTACA
The DNA here is from genome assembly GCA_943736025.1 of Tenthredo mesomela. Taxonomy (NCBI): domain Eukaryota; kingdom Metazoa; phylum Arthropoda; class Insecta; order Hymenoptera; family Tenthredinidae; genus Tenthredo; species Tenthredo mesomela. The sequence goes on from OX031022.1 coordinate 3,745,593, forward strand.
AGCAAGATTTATAATTAACAAGTTTTTTTCTTTAACGTGCATTAAGCGCAATAGCGGCAAATTCGCAATTTTTGCCATATCACATGCTGTGTGAAAAATTCATACGTATGGAAGCTTAGGAAAGTTAGGGATTATTGCTAACAAAATGAGATGTGGAAAAAAACAAAATTAAGAACAATAATTTAGTTGTTTATTTAGATATTCAAATAACAATTTCATATCAATTATCCATCTTGTGTATGGGTTTAGGTATATGAGTAAGCAGCATTACCAAATCTTGAAGCTTTGCTGCTCTAGTCAGTAGAGTGTCTACAGCAAATCTCTTTTGTTGACTTCCTTTGTACCCGATGAACCTCCTTAAGATCTTCGACAATCAACGCCTTCAGCTCTTTTATTTGTTCATGGTAGAAAATTAAAATAAGTAACACGTAACCACTGGTTAACAGTGACTTTGTTGCCCTTGATATAAAAGTAGTTCCAGGATGATTTTAGGATTACAATATTAAGGAACTACGAATTATTTTCAAAGATTGGCTTAAGTTTTTTTTTTTTTTTTTTTTTCTATTTCCGAATAATCAACATTCATGTATTAAACTGTGAAAAGTAATATTTGAGAAAAAAAAAATATTTGATATCATTTTTGAATATGAAAAGTTTATTGAAAAACACTATTAATTATATTCATTTGTTGATGTTGATATGATGAATATTATCAGCACTTCTAGACCCAATAACATCGAAACTAGAGCCAATCTATAGTACATTCATGACTTTATACGTGAGTTGTGTATTCCTTAGTCATAAAAATCCGTAGAGATAGCAAAGGGCAACAAATATAATATATATATATATATTTTTCTTTTTTTCGTATGTTGAGTTGTGTTAATTATCGATATTTAGATGTAAGAATGCGGATGTAAAGAAATCAGGTGTCATAGTTTGGCCAAGTGATTTTCTAGTTCGAGATCTATGAAGATTTATAAAAACTTTTTCCCTGTCTGATTTCCTTTGAAATGTACAAATTTTTTTTTTTTTTTTTTTTTTTTTCATTATTTATAAAAATCTTAGTCTTCGAGTTTGAAACCTTAGGCCAAGCTATGATATGTAATTTCGTTCCACCCTGTAGGTTATTTATAGACAAAATCTGACCTATGTTTTTTTGGAGCAGAGTAACTGCACCAATAATTTTATTGTCCGCCCTCAGGATGCGGTTCTCTTCTCTGTTATTAATTTTTGATTTGCATCCATTCTGTGTAAAGAACGGACGAAAATATACAACAATTTAACAAAATGTGTCGCGTGCGGTCAGAGATAATTTAAACAATCTATTCGGTTTACTTACTTTGACGTTTGAGACTTGTGTAAATTTATGTAGAGCTTTGACGCCATTGCCACCAACTCTTCAGCGGCTGCCTCATTTTTTGAGCTTTTCCTCACCTGAAAAAAATCACAAAAAAAGCGTATAATAGTAATTTTTTTAATTTTGAACATTACAAACAATGCATGTTATCGTACTCTTCACAATAACTTTAATTTTGTGAATTTCGCCCTCGCGACTTGATTTCACATGAATGGCTCGCTTTTTTTAAAACTGCGGGTAAAATCTGCACCCACCGAAAATACAATCGGACCCCGCTTCGTCAACCTTCAGCTACTCGACTCCTTCTATCCCCACCATCAGAACGTGTTTCTTGTACTCAGGGCCGTGCTCTAACGACCCTGGGCCCTTAACTTGCGAAATATTAAGGATATTTCATGCAAATTTATTATTTGCAATGCTTTCAATATCAATTAATTATCTAAGAGTCATTACCGATTCAAAATAATTACAATTGAATTTCTGTTTGTGTGAAAAAAATTTAATTTTTGGTGTTTAGGAATACACGACACCCAAATTATAACATTGAAGTTTGCATCGTTGGAACGCAACGAAATTCGAAAAAAAATAAAAAAAAAATTAAGAAATCGCCGAAAAATGATCCTGCTGGGTTTAGAAGGTGAAAACTACTAAAATTATCATAAAAACAATAATCTTCCCCCGCATTACGGTACCCTTTTTTTTTTTTTTTGTTTAAAAAACGTTTTTTTTTTCACCATTTTTGAGAATCTAGCTTGAAATGAATTCAATATTCGAAAAGATCAGACATTTTTACATAAAAAACACGCTTGATCAAATTCTCTTTTTTGCGATAGAGATGGGATAAAAATTTGAATGTAAAAGTCAATGTGCTCAAAGTTGAAAGACTAATCAGCGCGTCTCTCCTGACCGATAAGGCTTAGAGGTTTAAAACTTGGTGGATTTTTACATCTCAATACACACTATAAGATATCTAAATGGCAGACAAATCGAAATTTTGACCCCGGATCGTTTACCTATAATTGGTGGACCTGCCCATATTTATAAAATGACAGCTGTTGAAAACTTAATTATGTAGTATCATTATTCATCCTGAGTTTTCGTTTTATATTAACTATAAAAAAGCACGAATGCAGCAAAATGAATATTCGGTTATTGCAATATTATACTTCGTTGTCGCGATAGAATATTTATTTGCATAACTGAGTATTCGTTTTGACGCATTGAGTTCATCCAATGGTTCCTCTCTCTGAGTGCACTATTGATGAGTCAATAAAATAGTAGAATTAGACCATGAAAGATGTTTGATAAAAAAAATAAAAAAAATCGATTTTACATATTCCGAAACGTAAAAAGTTGAGTTTTCATATAGAAAAAAATCTGACCGCGCTCAATAGATTGAAGGGGTCTGTCTAGTAGCTCGCGCCGAAAAAAACGCGATTTTCGTGATTATTTCTTGGGATACTGGATAAAGGTAATGATATAAAAGTTATTAGGCTTAGTAAATACACTCTTGAAATACATAAAAAAAATTTTTTCTTTTATTTTATACATGTATTATGACCAAAAACGTCAGCCAAACGCAACACCTCGAAAAGTAGGTGGTCCGCCTTGTTGATAAAATCTCGGAGCTGTGTTGTCTGAAACAAAAAAATCAAAGTGCTTTAGGTTTGGTATGACAATGGCTATGTCCCCTATGAATTTTATTCAATTATTTTAAAAAATAAAAAAATGGTGAAGAAAAAACAAAAAATTTTCAAAAAACCGGTTTTTTTTCGCCGATTTTTGAAAAAAAAAATATAGTAAAATTCAAAATTTTTGAATAAAATTTATAGGGGACATAGCGATAGGTTTAAAGAATATGTGGTTCAAATTTCATAAGGATCGGTCGAGTAGTTTCGAAAATTTCATCAACAAGGCGAGTAAAATTTGCGGTCAGCGCGCTAGAGGTACCTACCTTTGAAGCGTTCAAAAATAATGTTAGAGTTCTCGGATCGTTCTAAAATTTTCACACAATATTTCTTAATATATTTACTTTCGAAAAAAGTAAAAAAAAAAAAAAACGATTTTTCCAAAGTGAGTTACTAGACAGACCCCTGAACGGAAGCTGCCGCTCATTGGACGTTTCTAGTTGTAACTGCCAAATAACGTTATATGCCAAATAAGGTTATTCTAATCACAATCTATTCATTTCAATTCGTCTATTCAATTCTATTCGGTTCTATCCGTTCTATTCCGCCAATCTCCCGTCCTATTCGCGGCAATGCTGACTTTCGTCGCCAATACGATTCAATTTTTTATTCAGAATAACTTGTTACTTGAAAGAATAACGAGTAAGAACACTTACGTCGATGTCGGCCGCCATCATTTCCCATACATACACCGACCTCAAGTGCCGGTTTTGTATGACGTTATTTTTCATCAGCCAATTCATCATCGCGGCTTCTTCTTCGTCCGAGAAGCTCCGCCGCCTGTAAAATTTCCGTAATGAATATTTTTCAATCAAACATTCAAACATTATATACTTAACTTTATAAAAGAGTGACCTGTTAAATTGAATGAAATAAGACAAACGAGTCGGGAGGGGGGTGGGTGTGAAAAATGTTACTCCAAATTTGAAAAAGTTTCGACGAACGATATGAACGTGCGCTGTACGCTTGTACGTACAAGAGCAGCGATTTTAATGACATTATTTTTAAGGTGTTATTGATTGTTTTTTTACGTACGGAGAACGTTCTACTGCCGGGGGAGCTAGTAACTGCATTTCCTGGCCGCCTGCAACCTCCTCGCCGCCGGCGGCCTCCTCTAAGTGGGCAGCCACCGCCTCCCGTTCGAGACACTCTATACATTTTGAGTTGACATACGCTGCTTGTCTGTGACAGAAATAAAAGACAATTTTATATTTCAACCACGTCATTTCGTACAGCAAAATTATTATTTTGAATTTAGAAACTTACAGCTCCTCCAATTTTTGTTTTAGTTCTTCAATTTGTTTCTGGAAAAAAATAATAGATTGTATGTATATTAATTATTCATAATAGACATAATTACAATGATTTGTTATACCAATGAATTGATGAAATCTGACTTACATTTTTTACTTCTATCGAGCTCCTCAGCATCTCGTTTTCGATATTTAATTTTCGCATCGGATCCATTCTATAAAAAACGAAAAAAAATCAAATTTTTCACTCAACAATAAAACAAAAATGATAACTTTCAACTTCTGAAATGTTACACATACACCTACAGCCACTTCTCCTCAATAAACAGGAATAGACTGAAAAGTTACACATTCCATACGCCACCTAGTTACACCGCCTACACTGTGTAAAATTTTGTTGTGAACTTCCAAAATTTGATTGGAAGTTATTTTCGCAAACATGAGTAGTAAATTTACAAGATATTTCCTTGAAATTCATTTACAAATATTTCAAATTTACTAAACAATTTAGCGAATTCAAAAACAATTTTGTGTTTTTGTTTTTCCCACGAAAGTTCAGTAAAATCAAGAATTTGTTTGTAAATTTATAGAACAAGCTTAGCAGTTTACTTTGTTACACCACATTTGTAATTTTGAAAAACTTTTGTGTAGTAAATGTGTTGTAAATTCACAATTATTTTTAACAGTGTACGGTCTAAGAGTTGTTCGTAATCGCCATTAGTCCAGTAAATATATCATGAGAAGTAGGTGATTAGTGTTTTAACTTCCGATTACGATGCGACATAACTCATTGTGGTTTTTCAAGAATAACTCCTCAAATATCGATCTAATTATCGCATTTATCTTTACGCAAGGATTGGTTCAGAATGAGTTTATATTCGAAGTTCAAGTATTACAAAACTTAATTTTTCAATAATTTACTTTTTATTGCGAAAATATTGCAAAATTAACTTGTAAATATCTAGGGTGCTGAATTTATAGGATCAAAACATCCGATCGACTTGAATTTGTATAATTAACGACTTTTTGATAACTTAAGAGCGTATGCAAAATTTGGTAGCGATATCTCCAATAGTTATCGCATAATTCATTTTACAACTTACAAATTCGCTCATTTTGCAGTTAGCTTTTTTCGTTTGATTTTTATTTTGTTTCCTTTTAGGTGGAGAAAAGGATACAAACATTATTTGTTTATAATTTTTTAAATTGTATGCTTCTTGCCAGTATCTAATCCGATGATTGTTTATAAAATTTTCTTAGCCTAGGTTTGAATAATTTTGTACAGGGCTAACCTGTGTTGTTTTTCTACGCAATATATAACGAAATTCTGACAGTTCGGGCTACCCGATAATGTCGTGAAATTTGGTTTGCTAAGTAACCGAAGCAAGATTCTAACTACTTAACGATTTGTTGATTTTCAACAATAATGTGCAATGTACGAAACGATTTCGTCAGTACGTCGGAGCAAGATCTCAACGTATCGACTGATTATAACAATAAGACAATATACGAATATACGATGTACGATTTCTATTTTAATCAAATTTTCCGTTTGCACTGAGAGAAATCTGAATAGTAAACACAACTAAAAGACCTCAACGATATGAAATGTAGTTCGCGCAACTATTTTTTTAGTTCCGTTTACTATTTGCTTGGTACCGATAACCATAAATTGGTTGACCTAACTGAAAAAAAATAGTTACCCACACCATATTTGCTATTGTTGAGGACTTATAGTTACTGTAACTAAATATTTCTCTGAGTGTGACACTATCAACAGACGGGAGCAAGATCTTCATCTATTGACAATAACTAACTTTGATTACACATTTTACAATTTTAACTATGTTACGATTTTGACTCTCACGCCACTCAGCGTATGTACAATTTTCCTTTAATTCGTGTACGTCAACAGGTCAGAGCAAGATCTAGACTCGATGACGTGAATTAGCAGACGTATGATTTATACAATATTACGGTGTTACAAAATAAATTGAATAAATAAATAGAATATATAGACAGAGATAGTATGAGAGAGAGAAAACGATCTCCGATGGCTTTGTTTACGTTTTGACTCGGCCGTGTGCCTCGGCGTATGTTATTATACTGTTGCTATGCCGGGTCTCAAATTTCAACGCTCTACTATTCAAATTCACACAAAGGATATCTGTACAAATTTTATACGTTACTTATTTATTCACAAATTTGACATTTATTAATTCAATTTTTCCCAAACTTGCCCCACGTTGTGCGCCATTGAGACAGAAGGCGTTCTCTCCCTTTGTTAATCTCGCCTAACTACTAAATATAATTTAATAATTTGACAAAATTAACTATTTTTATTTATGAACGCTTCCACTCGACGCGGCCTGGGTCAAAGCTGTCGAGGCTCGAAATACTAAATTTTGCTGGGCGCCAGTTAATTATCAAAATTAACGAAAACAATTATCGGCTTAGCTCTAATCGACTAATATTTAATAAATAGACTCTATTCGCAAGGGAGTTCGTTTGGAGGACCCAAGGTAGGGAGGATCTAAATTTCCAAGAGCAAAGAAAGACAGAATTGGACAGAGTATACAAGTTTATTTTACTTACAAATTGTTGTCAAAGTCCGACTCTCGTGCGTTTAGCGTACAGTCCAACCTCCCAATAAGAAACCCGGCAATAAGAAACTTTCCCCAGTTTCGCACTCGAGCGCTTCCCCCACTCTTCCATTCCAAGCAAAAGAGTGAGAGAGACAGACAGAGGTAGCGAGCGTGGAGCGCGCGCCTGGTGGGGGTATGCGATATATAGCAAAAACTCTTCCCCTTGGGGGCTTTTGGTTTCTTATTAGGAGGTCGCACTGTATATCAACACTATAGTTCCTGACAAGTAGTCTACACAAAACAATTGCCTAATTTGACGAACTTTATACCACTAGCAATATAATGATATGGTGAAATAAATATATCGATTAACACAGTTCAATACGATTAGTTAAATAAAGCAAGGATATAACACAATATATGACAAAATAGAATTAACCAACGTGATAGTCACGTACGAAGAATAACACAATAGTCAAATTATTATCGATCTATATCTTTAGACAATACGCGTCAGATTACGATCTATTACCTACGAAGGTAGACGTGAGAGATGACACAACAGTCATCTACGAAAGTACACGTGAGAGTGATTCGTATATCAATTTCGAACGTCTGTACGCTGTTGAACTCAAATTTTGACAATGGCGTAAATAGCTCGATATTTGGACTATTGTATAAAATTAACGATTTATATGAGACATTATAAAATAACGAAATTATTTGGCCGTAATATGGCTAGGATATTCACAAGAGTTTAGTCTATCCTTTCTTTGGTTGGGTGGTTGACTTTTTGAATTTGGTTGGAACGATGACAGTAACTTCTTCTTCGTCCTTCAATTCTGGTCGCTCCATAATCTTGTCAATAGCTCGCTGGCGTTTCTCTTTTGACAATTGTAGGTCAGATTGTGCTCTCAGCTGTCAAGAGTGCATTCTCCCTGATCAAGAAAGCTTTGACTTGGTTTGGGTAGTCGCTAGAATCAGTGAATTTTGCTCGTACCCTTCGCTTGAGCATCTTCTCGTTGTCGTCGAAAAGATAGCGGTGGTCATGTGGTATCAACCATGTTCGATTCCGTGAGGATAGATGTAGTCTTGTATGTCGAATCCTTCAGTCCCGCATATTTGACAAAATCCGGGTCTGTATGGCAGAGAACAATCGTTGAAATGATGTTCGGTTGAACGGCAGTTGATGTAGCAGTTGATGTAGCGACGTGTTGCTTGTCAACAAACGTTATGTAAGTCTGCGTGGCTTGGTCGACCATTTTAGCTTCTTTTTTGACAACAAGCATTTCTGCTCGTTATATGATAAGCTTCTTCAGTAGATCTCCACTTAGGGTTCTACAATCAGTGAAGAAACGTACTTCATCAGATGTTTTCTCGTTAGGCTTAACGAGTCCTAGTTCTTGAAGCATCTCACCGAAATTTAGAAAAATTGGCGATGATAATGGTTTTGTGGACACTGACGGAGCAGTGAGCGCTTGCGGATCATCTGTTGTCTTCATGGGTTTTCCAGTGACTACCGACTTCTTTAAAGGATGACTCGTAGAAGGAATTCGGTTTCTTATGAGGTTTCGTCGTGTATCTCCTTTTCAGTGACTCGTTTCTGCATAGTCAACTTTACTTTAGGAGGGGGCAGATTGCGAATTGCCTCGATAGTTGAGCAGCTTCTGATTTTACAGCGTTGACATTAGCTTTAGGACGAGTATCGGTGTTAGAGCGAATGTTCTCAGGCTTGGTTACAAGCGAAGCTTGGATTGTCATCGAGGGTATCAATTCTTCAAAATCTATCGCCTTGGATGTTGATGGTGTAGGCTTATCAAAGGTTTTCGACGTGCCTACTCGTGAGACATCATCTTCTAATGTTTAAGAAATCCTTCTATCAGTGCGCGTAGTGCGCGTTGGCAACGATCAACGATGCGACCTGTATGCTACGACGACTGCTTTTTCATCGATAGATGAGAACGACATAAAGACAAAGCCGGGTATTCTTTTATATCCTTATATTGTAATTAAAAATACTAGCAATCTGCTGTAGAAAAAATTAACTCACTAAAACGTTTTATGACAGTATGTACCCATGTGATTCGAAAAAATTATTTTGAAGGTGTATCCCTTAACATGAGTTAATAATTGCGCTGTTTGACTTACGGCGATCTTGTCCTCGGCCGCAGGCCAAGTACCCTAGGCGGAGCGAGTACCGCCGCCGCCCCCACCTCCTCCGGCACCGCCACTTCGACCAGCTCCGCCACTTCGACCGGCTCCGCCACTGCGACCGGCTCCGCCATTTCGACCGGCTCCGCCACCTCCGCCTCCACTTCGACCACATCCACCTCCGCCTCCACTTCGACCACCTCCACTTCCGCCGCCACCCCCATCTCTAATTCCATGGCCGCAAGCCGCTGTCTTCTGGAATAGAAATAACAGAAAATCACGTTGTTTTATACCGTGATATACAACAAATTATTATTTTATAATTCAGAAACTTACAGTGTTTCAATTTTTTCTTCGATCCGTCTCAGTTTTATCTGGAAAACAATTGAAAGAATTTTTTATTGTCGGCCACTTTCCGAACTGCTTTCCAACTTTCACGGCTGAAAGGATGTCCTCTAAAATTCGTTTCTGCGGAGGCAGACATAATTAATGTGAGATATATTGAAAGTGGGATAAATTTTGTTTCGAAGAGCCGTTGCTCGTGATGTCTCGGTATAGGTATAATATGTGTAATATAGTATAATATAGATGTTGCATACATCCAGAGATCCTTTTGAGACTTGTATAAATACTGAATGCATTCATGGCATTCTTCACAATTACCTTAATGAACTAAACTCCGCCCTCGCCGCTGGGCTCAAATTATATTGCCTCGACAAAATTCGGGGCAGGATATAATATACGTAGCGATCCCTCAATATATCACTACTTTTCCCTCGCAAGATCTGAAACAAAAACGAAGCATATATGAACAGTTTAGATTAGAATAATCCTAATTAATAATGATAGGTATAAAATAACACTTACGTCTACTTCTCTCACCGCCCGTCGCCAGGGGGTAACAAATTTTGACTGGCCGACTTGGCCAGTCTCCAATAAATAATTTAACATTGCGAGGTCCTCCTCCCTCTCTCTCTCCTCGCTCCTATTGTAAAATAAACACGAACAAATGAGCGAACATAAACTCGGACAACAGGATTGTCGTAGCATACAGGTCACATCGTTGATTGTTGATGAATTTCTTATACTGGGTTTATAATCTTATGCAGGTTATCTTCTGAAATTGAAATAATTAAAAAAAAAAAAAAACTCTGTTCCCGATTTTATATAAAAGAAAGTTTAGCAATGTTCAAGACTACAATAATAAGAAAGGAAAGAATCTCGTCTTTTAGCAAAGGTTGGTGAATGAATTCACAGTCTTTAATAAATCTTAAAAAATATGATAATTTTTCTTGGGTATTTTATTTTCAATCAACTTTATTATAATACGGGGGGGGGGGGGGGGGGGGACTGATTCTTGACCTCAATTGAATGTGTAGAAAGGATTCTTGGATATGAAGGTCGTAGTAACGTTAATAAAAAATTTTTAATTTGTCAACCTTTATTATAATTATGAAATGGTTAACAATGCAATGATTGGAACTGCGCCCACGCCGACGCGGTCAAATTATATTGCCCCGACAAAATTCGGGGCAATATATGGAATCTAAAGCGATTTCTCAGCACATCGCTGTTCTTCCCCCGCAAGATCTGAAACAAAAACGAAGCATATGTGAACAGTTTAGATTAGAATAATCCTAATTAATAATGATAGGTATAAAATAACACTTACGTCAACTTGCGCGACCGCCCGTCGCCAGGGGGTGACAAATCTTGACTGGCCGACTTGGCCAGTCTCCAATAAATAATTTATCATGGCGAGGTCCTCCCTCACTCTCTCCTCGCTCCTATTGTAAAATAAACACGAACAAATGAGCGAACATAAACTCGGACAACAGGGTTGTCGTAGCATACAGGTCTCATCGTTGATTAATAAAAAAAAAAATCTTAGAATATAATTTTTTGTTGTCGCCCTTTCGCCCTTTTGTTGTTCTGCTTTGCATGACTGCAGGTTATCTTCTAAAACTGAATATATATATATATATATATAAATACTGAATGCATTCATGGCATTCTTCACAATTACCTTAATGAACTAAACTTCGCCCACGCCGCTGGGCTCAAATTATATTGCCCCTACAAAATTCGGGGCAATATATAGAATACGTAGTGATCCCGCAGTGTATCGCAGTTCTTACCTCTTAAGATCTGAAACAAAAACGAAGCATATATGAACAGTTTAGATTAGAATAATCCTAATTAATAATGATAGGTATAAAATAACACTTACCCCAATTTCCTGGCGGGCCTGTTGCCAGACCGCCCCACTCTTAGAGTTCTCGACCTGGTCCGTCTCCAGCACGAACCTGACCATAGCCAGGTCCTCCTGCTGTGTGTATGCTTTTCTATTGTAAAATAAACACGAACAAATGAGCGAACATAAACTTGGACAATAGGATTGTCGTTGCATACAGGTCACATCGTTGATAACACTTACTCCGACTTCCTCGGCGGCCTGTCGCCATACCAGGACGAACTTCGACCTGGCGACCTGGCCAGTCTCCAATACGAATTTTATCATGGCCTGGTTCTCCTGTACCGTGTAGTCCCTCCTACTGTAAAATAAACACGAACAAATGAGCGATTATAAACTCGGACAAGAGGATTTTCGTAGCATACAGGTCACATACATAGTTGATTGTATCTTTTTGAAATTTGAACGAAGTATGCCACTATGATGTAATTTCAGACCAAACCAATAATAATATATAGAAATAAGATCAGTCTTCTATCGTTGTGACTATAGGTAACGCACTTTTTTTATTTTCATCTTTTTTGAAAAAATGTCTGCGAATAAAAAAAAAATCCAGTTTAAAATTAAAATGTACAGAATATTATTGGCTTGGTCCGAAATTAGGTACATCAATCTAAAATACTCCCTCCAAATTAGAGAAAGATTTAAGGCCAACGCGCACTACGCGGGAGCGAAGCGAAGATAAACGAATTTTTCGTGAGGTATCGGATGCTGTAGGCTGGTCTACATCTTAATTTTCAATTGATCTTTTCTTATTCTCACACTTTTTTAATTAAATATAAAGATGTGGACCAGCCTACAGCATCCGATAGCTCACGAAAAATTCGTTTATCTTCGAATCGCTTCCGATGCCTTCGCCGCGCTTCGCTTCCGCGTAGTGCGCTTTGGCAACGATCAACGATGCGACCTGTATGCTACGACGACTGCTTTTTCATCGATGGATGAGAACTACATAAAGACAAAATCCGGATATTCTTTTATATCCTTATATTGTAATTCAAAATACTAGCAATCTGCTGTAGAAAAAATTAACTCACTAAAACGTTTTATGACAGTATATACCCATGTGATTCGATAAAAATTGTTTTGAAGGTGTATCCCTTAACATAAGTTAATAATTGCGCTGTTTGACTTACGGTGATCTCGTCCTCGGGCGCACGCCGTGGACTGTGGGCGGAGCGAGGACCGCCGCCGCCGCCCCCACCGCCACCGGCTCCGCCACCTCCACCGGCTCCGCCACCGCCGCTGCGACCGGCTCCGCCACCTCCGCCTCCAGCTCCACCACATGTACCTCCGCCTCCACCTCGAGAACCTCCACTTCCGCCTGCACCCCCGTCTTTAACTCTAACGCCGCAAGCCGCTGTCTTCTGGAATAGAAATAACAGAAAATCACGTTGTTTTATACCGTGATATACAACAAATTATTATTTTATAATTCAGAAACTTACAGTTGATTAATTTCGGCAGTGAGCCGCCGGTTTTTTGCCTGGAAAACAATTGAAAGAATTTAAATATAAATATGTAATAATTTATTTACACCGTGGACGTTATTGTTAAACAAAATCTGACTTACTCGTTCCCCCAGGAACAGCTGCCGCAGTAGGGTTATTTGTTGTTTTAATTCGTTCATTATGCTGTAAAAAAACAGACGACAATGTAGAACAATTTAGAACGATACTAAATTAATTAAACGAGAATCGAGATACTAATTCAAACATCCTATTCGATGTGTACTTACTTCGAAATTTAAAGGTCGAGTAAATCAAGCTAACGGAAAGGAAACCGCTCTACCTGTGTCATCCCCTCTCCAAAAACCGAAGAACCACCTACACAGTGTCATTATCTACGTACACCTAGCAAGTCTTATCAAACGTCAAAGTCAGTTGTCTGTTATTGTTTTTATGATCTCTAATCGTACCGAAAGGATAAGGTAATAAAAAGCGTGTAGATAGGTCAGATCTACACGTATGTTTTGAGTTAAAAGACCGATCAGGGATAGATAGTAAAAAGAATAAATAAAGATTTAAGTAGCTTTAATTAGTTTAAGTAGAGATAAGGACAGAAAATGTAAAAAAATATGTAAAACCGAAAGGTATAGACATGAAAGGATATAAACAACATGCATAATTTATAGTATAGGGTTTTCTTTGAATTATTATTGAAAATTTATGCTTTTAGAATATAGATTTATTCATTATTTTAAATATTTTATTTCGATGTTACATATTTATTTTATGATCATAATAATTTATTAAAGTTTAAATAGCTCAAGTTTCAAAACTTTTCATTAAAGATGCAAAAATGTTAAACAATTATCTTTAATCATAACATAATATACAGGTATATTATTTATTTTCATATATTTATATATATAAAAAAAATCTTAATTTTCGATGAAAATGTAATGATAATAATAATAATGATGATGATGATAAATGTACGTTTCAAAATGAAAGGTAAAAGTGTATATTATCTAATATTATATAATATTGTTCGAATGAAAAAATGTGCAACTGACGTATACAAATATAGATGAATGGAAAAAATAAAAGAAAAAGAAACAAATCGTAAAAATATTATAATATTAATTCCATGTAACAATAGTAATGACTAATGATAAATAGTAATACACATCGAAGTCAGCTGTCTGCTACAGTTTTGATGATCTACTAATTGTACCGAAAGGATAAGGTAAGAGGCCGTGTGAAAAGGTAAGTTCTCACACAGAATAAAAAAAAAAAAAGAAATATTTACATATTTACAAATACATGCAAAAATCTAGTTAAATTATTTTCAAATATATTTTATATGTGTGATGTCGTTGATTCCATCAATTCCATGAAAAAATGAAACAGTTTTCTAGCTCACTGATTTCTCCGATTTTATATAAAATTCTTCGTATATGTATAGTCAGAGTCTGCTCTCGCTAATGTTTTTCAAATTTTATACAATCTTGATAGTTCCTCCAGGACAATATTTAATTATATATGCTTGCGGCGTTATCAATAAAATAAAAAAAAAAAAAAAATCGAACAAGAAATATCATGCGATCAAATATACTGGTTGGTTCACGGTTAGATAGTATTTCAGCTCCTTATTCTCTGGTTTCCGGGTTCGAGACCTACTCATGGATTTTTTTTTTTTTTTTTTTTATACTATTGTCTTATACATAAATATCATTAAATGATTTCACGATAAAAAAAAAAAAAAATACATGAATTTTCATTAAATTTCTAATGCTATAACCATAATTCTTTAATTCGCATATTTTTATATAAATTCTACGGCATAAATCATATGCCAAGAAATGACGTCAATTTATTCTGCATCTGTTTTATACCTGTTGCATACCTATATCTTATAATTTTTTAGTAACTTTCTACCTTATCAACTCAACTCAAACTTTATTATGCATAAATGCAGACAGTGTATACGTCGGTAAGAAGATACGGAGAAGTGACGTCACGCAGACAGTGTGTATCGGCATATAATTACGTCACGCCGACGACGTATATAAATCAGCTTGAGTGCGTTTAGGAACACCGACAGACACAGTCTGAAAGTGGCGACCTCGTCCGACCTTGATATTATCGATATATCATCACTCTCGAATCTAGAATCGAGATATGAAGAAATAAAAAAAAAAGAAGGTAGAATTCGATACAAATTCCAACCTCCAAGATGGAGCCTGTCACACGTTTGCGGTTGTGAAAACGTCTCTATTAAATAGATGTATAAATATTAACAAACATTCCAAAAACCCCATGTGTATATAAATCGTAAATTATAATATATCGCTAATAAAAACGATATAGACAAAGAAAAAAGAAAGTGAAATTAACATTATAATATACAATCAATTCAACATCATTATTGATAAAAAATAAAAGAAATAAATGTTTTTAAAAACAGTTCACTGCAATGACGTTTACCGATTATTGCGTCGTCGTGAAAAATAACTGTTGGTTGTGGTGTCACTGTAGTCTATCGTGTTGTGAAAGTGACATGTATACACATCGTAATATTAATATTAATTTGTTATGATTTATTATAAATACATTATATTATTAGATTTTCTTAAATTAACAGTTAATATTATACGGAAATGAATTGCAATGGGGGGCCACGTGTTGGTCAAGATAATACAACGGAAAATTCCATCGAGAATAAACCTATAATTACATGTAACTATACCCAATATAACCTTTAATCAGATTTTATTGTAGTCGTTTAACCTTAATCTCATTCTCTCATTCTTTCTCTCTCTATCTATCACTCTTTATTATCATTCTCTTTAGATTTTTAACGTCACATTTATATAGATTTATATATCATTTTTCATTATAACTGTGTTAACGCCCCTTTCAACATTTATTAAACCAATTTCGTTTACAATTTAAAGGTTAATTCATAACCTCTACTCCTCGATCTTATAGATACGAGAATAATTATACCACCCGTTGATATTTTTTTTAAAATACGGTGCACAAAATTGCACCTTTCGTACTTGTTTCGCGTGCGGAAAGTACCAGTTTCTCGCCCTAGTGCGAAAAGTCGAATTTTCCGCACAGTTTAAGAAAATGATAATTTCACACTCGTTCCAGAATCACGAACTTTTCACACATGTTGCACGAAGTACTATCGTGTTTATTATCATCTAAATAATTGGAAAACATTTAATATCTTGAATGATGAAAATTTGGTTTAATTTTTTTAGACGCCGGAGACGAGGGATTGTTCTTAACGTTAGAAAGTACTCTGGTTCAGGCATTGCCTGTAAATACATCAGAATGGAGAAGGTCCTTTGGTAGACCTGTTAAACAGGTTAATATCGAAGGATCGTTTGTTCAATTTTCCAAAGACATATTACCCAGTGATAAAGATTGGCACCTTATTAAACAGCCAATATTTCATATATACTGGAGCGAATGTTCGGTGAGTTTGATAGACGATTGAAAAAAAAAAAAATGATAAGATATACATACATCTTTTTGATAGAAATTATTTATGGGTGTTTTTTTTTTCAATGTTTACAGGATGTCGATGTATACAAAACTTCTGTTAAAGACGATATTGATAACTGGCTTAAAACTCTAGCTCATTACAATGTTCAAGATTGGATGATTGTACTCGTCGAAACATACGATCTTAAAAAAAGTAACAAATTATTACCTAGGACTACTGTGCTGGATAAAATTCGTAGCGATTTTGCATCCAAACATGGAGATAGGTGAGAAACAGACTATACTTCACACAAATCTGCACCCAGTTTTATTTTAAATCACAAATTTATCCAATTTAAACAAAAAGACATTCTCGTATATTTTTCTTTATCGTGATTTTGTTGAAAAATGCTTTGAATCTTTCAGATAATTTTTATCTGATATAAATCTGACCTGATTTCATTTTTTAATCAACAACTCATTCAATCTAGATGGGGAAAATTACTCATTTATATTCTTCAAACAATTTTAATTAAACTTTCAGATGTTTGTCTATAATAAATCCCATAAAATCCGAGTCGAGATCAGCAGAATCTTGGCGAGGTTTAGTCATTCGGATACGTCACTTGGTTCTAACGGCTTATGATAGAACGTTATTACGTTTTGAGGAAATTATCAGAGAGCAAAGAGAGAGGAGAAACCAAGTCGGATGGAACTTTTGCCACTATTTTCTGCTCCAGGTAATATAAAGAACATGAAAGACACTAAAATTCAATATAAAGTTAATTAATTGGCAAGAAATAATCGTTTTTCTATTTTTTCACAGGAAGAACTTGCCTTTGTACTTGAAATGCTAGGACTCTATGACGAAGCTTTGGTCCAATACGATGAATTAGATGCACTGTTTACTCAATTTGTACTAAATTCTAACGTCGGTGGTAAGTCAGAGATCAAAATATCGAATAGTTTTGAAATTGGGTCAATATCGATGGTGAAAAAATGATATAGATTAATTTATACAGTATAAAAACGATCTACAAACGATTTTAGATAAATAATTGTTGAGGTAATCCTAATAATTCGATTTTTGACGGAATCATTATAATTATCATAGTCCTAGCTTTTATTTCATTAATAAAGAACTAAGAACTTAGTACGCCTTTAATAATCGACCATATTTCTAGATACTCCAGCGTGGTTAAGCTCCTTTCAGAGTCCGTTAAATAATTGGGCTGGTGTTAATTTAGACAACGGAGTAGATCACCACTTAAGACTTTTGTTGGCTGAATGTAAAGCCTCGCTTTTAGATCTTAGGAGCTATTTATTCAGTAGACAATGCGCGATGTTACTACTAATCAACAAGCCTTGGGAGGTCGGTAACAAACTTTATAACGCCTTTACTTTTCTTATAGAATCTATCCGGACCCCAAATACTCATTATTTCCATAAAATTCCATCCAGGTTGCCCAAAGATGTCTGTCCTTCGTTCACAACACTTTAGGAGAGCTACGAATTCTAGAAATCCAACGACCCGAGGGAGCCGTTGAGTGCTGGGCCTTTCTCTGCGCGTTAGAAGTTCTACAAAGTTGTCAGGCATCGAATGTAAACATCGATAACGGACAACAGCTCGATCTTTGTTCCTTGCATACCGCCAGTCTGTGGGCATTAGCGAGAGACAAGGTACTATACCCAAGGCGAAAGATCGGTTATTTGAAATCCCTGCGAAATAAACTCAACAAACTTTGTCTTATTTTTTTCTATTCAGCTCGGAGATCTTGGAAAACTTTGCGGTCTTATGCCAGGCAATGAGCCGACCAGCGAACAGCTCCATACGATTGTTTACCTTATTGCTGGGATGGGAGACTCGGAGCCACAAGCTCAGGGAAAACCAACGCCTACGGATAAACTGAAAGAAGCTTTATCGTCTAAAGAGGCTTTCAAAAAGCAGTACTTGGAGCATGCGGAGTTAGCTATGGGAACTTATAAACACGTGGGTCGTATTAGATCAGCGAGATTAATCGGCAAAGAATTAGCTCGGTTTTACAGCGAGCTTGGAGAACACCAGAAAGCTGTAGCCTTTTTGTCTGACGCATTAAAAACTTACAATGACGAAGGGTGGCTCGAACTAGCTGCACAAACTCAATTGGAGTTGGCTCAATGCTATAAAAGAATGGACGACGTAGAAAGATACACTAAAATCTGCGCAGCTATAGCGAGTTCGAGGTCTCTCCACGTCACAGTGCAGAATAGTTATTTTGAGGAGATGTTGGCTTATACTAAAATGCTGTCTGCGCCACAGCCGCTGATAACAGACCTTGGAGATTGCTTCCAAATACTTAGTATGGAAGTTAACGTAACTGATAAAGTAATACAGGATTGCGTTGTGAGCATAGAAGTATTACTGGAAAGTTATTTGCCTAGAGAAGTAAGGTGCGACGGGGCTTCGATATCTGTTGAAGAATTCAAGAAGCCTCCGGTACCGGTGAACAAAAGAAAAGGGCCAAAAATCTTGCTGGAAACACGAATAGAATTGTAAGCCGTGAGGATTTTCCCCGTCCAAAGATTCTTCAAGTTATATTGACTGGAATAATCACGGAGATATTTTCTTTTGCAGATTATCCAGGTGTACAATCGAAGACATGAAACCCCCTGATCCATGTCTTGCGCAATTGCCGACTTATTCGTGCATGGAATACAAACAGGACAAAAGCCTCTCCGCAGCTAGTGTTATAAACAAAAATTTAAAGCCTTTAATCAAGAGATCGGACAGTGCGAAGCACAGGAAACCATCCATCAATGCTAAAGGGGATTTCAGCAAGGGTTTATCTTGTCAAAGTTTCACTCTAAAGCCTGGTAAAAACTCGTTTACAGTAACGAGGCGAGTGGATCAACCCGGAGTCTACAAAGTCGGTCAACTTTCTCTGGTAATTGAGGATAAACTGGAGTTTTTATCTCCGGTTTTAAACCCACGATTATCGTACGAAGTCGCCAAGACGCAGCCGATAGTATTCCTACAATGCACCAGGGATTTGCTCGCCGGTCTTCCCCAGGAAATTGAATTAGTCATTTCAAGCGGAAGCGTTAAGATAACTGAAGACGCTAAAATAAAACTGAGATCCTCCAGAGGTTTGACTCTGCAAGGAGTACAAAACGGACAAGTTATGACCAGGGAATTGGACATGGCTTTACCCTCTTGCGAACCATTCCAAAATACTACATTGGTGCTAAAAGTGCTCGCCGAACTTCCGCCAAAGAAAGATTCATCGACTATAGAGCACAAGGTGGGTCTAAAGTCAGTTACGACTTACGATTCATAGTTTCAATGCTACAACATTATTAAAACGCTGCTTTTTCTTTACAGTTGAGTTTGCACTGTCCTTGGGGAACGGAGGAAATAATTCCCCTGAATTTCGGTCCTCCTTTGATGTCCTGTTTCAAATTACACACTGCAAAGCGCAGAAAGTTTCTTCAGATAATAGTTACTGGTCTAACTTCTCAAAGGCTTGAATTAACGGAGCCTAAATTGACCAGCAATACATCGGCTGACGTCGGTTTTAAGAGCTTGAATCCAGTCGCTGGACAGAAATTGGTCATCGGCAATGGAATGAACGTCTCGTTTATGTGGGAATTGGAAATCGGCAAAGACGAAAAGTCCACAGGACCGATTAAGACAGACTTCAACGTTAGATATGCTCAGATAAATCCTTCGGATGAACAGGAAGAGTCCAACGCCAACAACGACCCGTTGCATATACATAAATTAGAGAAAATGTATAATATGGGAGAAGTTTACAGGTGTAATTTCGACGTTGTTGATTACGTGGCAAGTATAAACTCCTGAGGAGTATCGATCCGCCCAAACTTTACCCAGGAATTGCTAATTTTACATAAAATCCATCATTTTTCAGACGCTCTTTGTTGTTTCTTCAAAAGTCGAGGCCAGCGGAGGTGGAGGAGAGTTCTGCAGAGCTGGTAGCATGTGCCATCTTTGTTTGACCGTTACTCGTATGGTGAACAGTCCGTCCCAGACTCCGACTCCTCAATTAATGTACGAAGTCTTAGCGGACCAAACTATGTGGGCAGTTTGCGGGCGCACAGCGGGTGTTGTTTCTTTGGAAACTCTTGAAAAGCAGAGCGTTACTCTAGACGTTATGCCGCTTACTAGCGGCTACCTACCTCTGCCTGTTGTTAGATTATCTCGATACATACCAGCAGCGGAATTGAAGAGCGGTGAGATAATTTCTCATCGGTATTACAAGGATTCGAGATTAACGAGTCTCTATATGTTTCAATTTAATTTTTTAGATATGTCTCGGAAGACTGAAGTAGCCGGAGGTCCACGTCTCGAACCTTTTAGTCCTGGCCAAGTGTACAACGCTAGCAAAGCCCAGCAAGTTCATGTTCTACCAGCCGCACCGTTAGAAACTAATTAATATATCGACCAAAGACTATCCTGGTCATCTGAAGAGTTTATTAATAGAGAGAGCAGAAATGGTGAGAAACTGCGCTTGATTATTGAATTCGTATTGACTAAAATGTAACGAAAGTATAAACTTTCTATCGTTTTTTAGGCAGGAGTTGAAGAACTGGAGATATTCACGAGCCTTATATGATTGGAAATTGTCCTTCGGCATTCTTATTTTAATTTATAAGAACTTAGACGACTCTCGAACGCTTTATTTCAATACGATTGAAGATATGATTGCAGATCAATTCATAGCATTGAAAAATTAAGATAGAAAAACATATTTAAGTATTAATTTGCGAAAATTCATCTCGTCGTTTAGATTCTGTGTAATAGAATGTTTTTTTTTATACATTTTTTCGTCGTTTTAGATCGCTTATCGAAATTCTATACACCTTTTGCACAGGTGATAAGGTACTTAATTTACAATTTCACCAACTGTATCAACGATGCAAAGTATTCAGAGACCAGATTAGGATGCGTAGTAATTATTTACTGAACTGACGTTAAAAACCGTACTTATACATTTATTGCTAAAACTTTGACTGGGAATATATGAGTTGATTCCAATTAATATTCAATCAAGGTATTCGGATTTGAGTATCCAAATTGTTGATAGCTTATACAATATCAAACATATTTCGGGTAAATTGTATTAAAATTGTTTGATAATGATCACATGCAGATTATGAAAAATTAATTTATCTGAAATAAGCTTTTGAAATTACAAAAATTGGGGGATAATTGAGAGAAATTATACAGATAGATGGTCTATACCAGATGATTGAAGAATGTAATTGATAGTATGACGAGAGGATATGATATATGATGAACAAATAATGGATAGATATAATATAAATCATCATGAATAAGTGTAACCGAGGAACTGATTTACGGATATCGGTTAATCGTATAGTATAAATATGTTTAGAATGAAAAAGAAAAGAGAAAAATGAAAAAGGAAAAAGGAAAAAGACGTGTTGCCATGTAGCTTATTACGAAGATTATATTCTAGGTACAAATATAATACAGCTCCCATTGTATATATTATATAATATACTACATATATACTATATTTACCTATATATATAAAATAATATAGAAATCAATACTCGACAACTGATATTTCTATTTCTACATTCGGAGGTTTATTATTATTATTATTATTATTATTATTATTATTATTAATATAACGTGCTTCTTTAAACGTAATTTATGAAAGGTCTTTACAAATGATGATAAGAATTAAAGTTAATAGGTAATATATAATTTTTTCTTTTTTTTTTTTTTTTTTTCTTTTTTTTTGTTACATTTCATATGAGAAAGTTAATGTTGTTAATATTTTGAAGAAACAGAAAGAAAAATAAGAATAAAGATATAATAAGGATTAGGAGATTAGATTGTAGTTTGTACTGATAAATGAAACGTTGAACAAGAGGAGGAAGAGAAGGAAGAGGTATAAAAAAGACATTCTGCCAGATATATGAATGGATTAAAAATCTATATATATATAGTATATTTTTATTTTTTTTTTTCAAAATAATATGTAAATTGAAATATTTTGCATCGGTATTTATATATTTTTTATTATATCTTATATCAAAAAATTATATTTACTAACACAGTTGATCGGGAAACTTAATACTATACTATAATTTGATGATAGAAAAAAAAAAAAAAAAAAAGAATTATTTTAAATATAAATATATATGTCCGCTCTCTTTTAAGTAGGATTGGATTATTATAATATTTGGAAAATGCGTTGAGGATAAACGAGGTAGAAAATTGACCAATATAATTTAAAAATAAACTACTCTTTATCTTGAATATATAAAATCGTAAAATCAGATCCAAACAATTTGAGAAACCCTAACATCACTAATTGAATTTTTGAATTAAGTCAATTTTACACTACACTATAATATTATGGTGTCGTGTGAATTCATTATCTTATTATTAATGAACTTTTCCCAAAAAGTAGATAAACTTCGAGCAGATATAATTTCTAATTATTAAATATAGAAGTACAGTATTAATTGATAAAAGTAGGTGAAAAATATTTCGTAGTATGTATAGTGATGCGTTAAATAATTATTATTATTATGAATACATTATAAATGTAGGTAGGTATATGGCCTGGGCTAAGGCTTGCCATTGCTTTGGCTGGTTTAAGTTAAAAGTTAAAAAATTATAATAATTTGTAGTATTTCATGTAAAATGTTGGTCAACATTTAAATATGTTATATATTCTTCTATATGTATATAGGTTTGTGTATATACTCGCTGTATGTATTCAATATTATTCTGTAAATCTTATCGCGCCATCCTTATAATTACAGAGATAAAAAAAAAAAAAAAAAATCTGTTGCTGACATTAAAATTAAGGTCTGATATTTAATAAGAAGATTCTATAAATAAATTGATAAATAGTTTATTATTTACCATCAAATAAATATAATAAAAACATCGAGGATTTTAAATAGGTAGATTTGTGGAGGAGATTAATTTACAAAATTCATTTTTACTATTGAATCATGATTAGTATTTTTATTTTATTTCTGTTTATTCAGATTATCGAGTAATTACAAAATAAAATTCATTCAATTAATAGGTAGGCATAGGTTGTTGAGTTAGAAGAAGTCCGAAACGTCTTTTTATCGTTATACGTTCCTTAGAATATTTATCTTCAGGTGAAAATCGAGCTGAAATCAAATATTTACCAATTAGTTATGAAACGAAATTTAGAAATTCGGATTATCATTCATTATAATAACTCATTACCAGGATGTGCCGACAAAGTTGGTCTACCATTGGGATCGATTTTCTGTAAATAAATAAACGAAATGTATTTATTAGAGGTTATGTTAGGTAAGGTGAGGTTATGTCAGCGGCAATATGTATTTGGAAGAGGTTTGAATGGTTTAAATATCATTCATTCAATTCGTAACTTAAAATACTAGGGTAACGTGATAATTTAAATATGAAAAGGTAGATTATAATCGTCAAGCAAAGTATGTAAGTGGTATTATTGTTTCAACCCACGTGGGTATAAACATCAAATTTTTACGATTATTAAATTCTTCGTATTACCTTTAGCGTATAAACGCGTTCTCTCTTCTCGTTCAAATAGTACATTAGATACATTTTCTATTATCAATTATACACAATGTGTTATAATAATATGTCAAAATATAGAATAATTTATTATAGCGAGAAGCTGATCTAGTCGATTCGTTTGAAATCACGAAATCACAAAATTGGCATACGGGGTGCCAAATGGCATCGCCATCTCGCGGTCGAGTTAGTGAAGTACTTTTGCCGTAAATACTAGTGCGCCTTAGTATACGCAACATCAAGTTAGGTATCACTTTGATGTCGCACAAGTTGCATGTGGTAAGGCGTATCAAAATTTGTGGCTAAAGTAGTTCGCATGTTCAACCGCGAGATGGCGATACCATTTGTCACCCCGTTGAGCAGCGCAGTGACCTAGGGTAAAAGCACCTGTTGTGGGGTCAGTGGCCCTCGTGGCGTCGAAGCTTACGTACGGGGGTTGCGCTAACTTCTTAATAGAAATACTTCGACGTAGAGAAGTGATCACAAAATTAATACGTATACTTATTATCGAAAATAGATTCTTGTCTAGTTTTTGTGTTATTTATCGAATGATAGTGATATTACAACATTTGTCTTTTTGTTGCAGATTAATAAACTTATAACTAGTAGGATAACCTACTGTATGCCTGCTCAAAGCGAATAAAGAAACTCGATAAATTACAATATAGACACATATATTTATTTTTCCGAAATATAATTACAAATCGTACACAACTTTGACAATAAATAATATTGTACCAATTACAGTAATAAATTCCTAAATATACTTGTACGTATAATTGCTTCGTTATTTTTCACTTTCCCCATCCTGTCACTCTTTATTTTAACATAGCGATAAATGAAACAGCTGACGAATCACAGGAAGAGTACGAACTTGAAATTAATGCATTTCAGCTACCATGTGTATTAAGCCATGCCTGTATAATTGCATGCTTGCTTGTGTGTACGATCTTGCTTTTCCCAGCTGGGAATTTCAGCACACTTCCTCGGGTCAGATGTTCTCCTGATACCAGGCGATTTTCAGAGTTAGAAGAATTTTAAGTCGAAAAATCCACTTGGTATCAGGAGAACATTAGACCCGAGGAGGTGTGCTTAAATTTTTGGAGGGGGAAAAGGGTAGTGTATCGATATAGGCATGCATATGCTGCTTCATGCACGTCTCTATGTAGCTTAGGTATACTAGCTATTTGTACATTTTTGAAAATTTTAAGTCGAAAAATATTCCTGGTATCAGGAGAACATCTGACCCGAGGAGGTGTGCTTAAATTTTTGGAGGGGGAAAAGGGTAGTGTATCGATATAGGCGTGCTTATGCTGCTTCATGCACGTCGCTATGTAGCTTAGGTATACTAGCTATTTTGACATTTTTGAAAATTTAACTCGTAAAATACTTCTGGTATCAGGAGAACATCTGACTCGAGGAGGTGTGCTTAAATTTTTGGAGCGGGAAAAGGGTAGTGTATGGATACAGGCATGCATACGCTGCTTCATGCACGTCGCTATATAGTTTGAGTACACTAGCTTTTTGACATTTCATAGTTTTTTTTGTTTTTTTTATAGGTCTCAACTGCCAGAATTTCGGAGTCGGTTTTCTGGCAGTTGAGACCTTATTTTTAAGAGTTAAAACTCGAGGTCTCAACTGCCAGATTTCGGAGTCGTTTTTCTGGCAGTTGAGACCTTATTTTTAAGAGTTAAAATTCGAGGTCTCAACTGCCAGAAAAACGCCTCCGAAATCTGGCAGTTGAGACCTCGAATTTTAACTCTCAAAAATAAGGTCTCAACTGCCAGAATTTCGGAGTCGTTTTTCTGGCAGTTGAGACCTTATTTTTAAGAGTTAAAATTCGAGGTCTCAACTGCCAGATTTCGGAGTCGTTTTTCTGGCAGTTGAGACCTCGAATCTTAACTCTTAAAAATAAGGTCTCAACTGCCAGAAAAACGACTCCGAAATCTGGCAGTTGAGACCTCGAATTTTACGAAGGGAAAAAAAAAAAACTTATTTAATGCAAGGGGAAAGGAGTAGTGTATAGATATAGGCATGCATACGTGTCCTCATGCACGTCGCTATATAGTTTAGGTATACCAGCTATTTTGACATTTTTGCAAATTTTAACTCGGAAAATACTCTTGGTATCAGGAGAACATCTGACCCGAGGAGGTGTTCTGAAATTTTTGGAGGGAGAAAGGAGTAGTGTATAGATATATGCATGCATACGTTGCTTCGTGCACGTCTCTCTCTATAATTATTGATAGCGATTTTCAGAGTCTTAGAAATTTGGATATCTAACCCGAGGAGGTGTGCTGAAATTTTTGGCGGGAAATAGGAATAGTGTATGTATATGCAAACGTGTCTTCAAACACGTCTATAAAATGTATGTTTATTTGTGCTAGCGTTTTATAGAGTTGGGAAAATATTTGATCGAAAATTGCGCCTGGTATCAGGAGAACATCTGCCCCGAAGAGGTGTGCTGAAATTTTTTATATGTTTCATGTTTACTTGTGTCATTCTAATTTTGACATTTTTTCATCCCGACATCAAGAGCCGCTATTATCGGGAAAACATTTGACTCCATAAGGTAGTCACAAATTTCTAAGTTGTTGAAAATGCAGTTATTCCAATTTCCTATTATTAATGTGTGTCGCCCGCTGCTATTCATTTGAAATAAATAATCATCGGAAGGGAAGAGGGGAAAATAATGAAGCAAGTGATCACTGACATATTATTCAAGAATTTATTGCTGCAGTATAAATACAATATTATTTATTCTAAAATGTATGTAGAATTTGTAATTGTTTATAAATATATGAGTATATCTATCAGTACAATGCGAAGACAAAAGTGAATAACGATAATAATAATTTAATAGGCTCGTCACGATTTATTTATCTACAGAACACAGAGGCAGTTGATAAGACTGAAAAATTGTTGCACTTGTTGGTTGAAAAACTTGACTATGAATATGAACTTCATTAATACAATTGATGTGTAATTGAAGAAAAAACTAGAACATGAAAAAAAATTAATGACAAAGAAAATCAAAATAGAAAACAAGTTTTCAGATGAGTGATTCCTTGCCTTGCCCCCAGGAGTGCAATGGAATAATATTAATAATAGTAGAATATCCGTAATGTTCGGGGACCACCGTGTTTCCATTCAACCTTTAATTTCAGCACTTTTTCCTGTACGTTGAAATTTTTTTTTTTTTTTTTTTACCCTTCCATTTTGCCCTACCCTCCCATACATCTGAGAGCTATGCCTAGCCATCATTTTTTTTATCAGCAACTAGCCCATTAATAATTCTCAAACATGATGCAAATAATTGTCTGAACAATTGAAAGAGCTTTACTCGGAAAACTACTCGCTGAGTTGTTCCCTGCATTTAGAAAGCGACCCCGATGCACGCGTATTTTGAGGGCAGCCTGTATAGTTAGAGGAGACTTCAATACTCACGATAAGGTCAAGATAGATCGGTGAAGACGTAAAATGTGAATTACTGACTTCGGTAAACTTACATGAAACAAACGAATGAGAAACTCATTAAATTTAGTTGATGGGCATAATGGAGTATAGTTAGCTGTGATGGTTAATTTAATGTTCATGATTAGAGACGGATAAAAAATGAATGTTATGACACTCGAATCGAGTTGCGCAATGAGCTGTGGGTCATTCCTATAATTGAGGAAAACTTTAATCAAATTCGTTCGGTGAAATAAAACAAACACAATGTCGCGGCTTTCTTCATTGGTATTTTTGATAGCGGAAAGTACGGAGATTGTGAAGAATCAAAGATCAGAACATCGTCATACGTGCACGTATGGAGGACATGTCCTCCAATATTGAACTCTACTGTATCCAACTAGCTTCACGTCGCCACTGAAACATTGACAAGAACCATTTTTCCGATTCTTCAATTACGAAAAAAGATCTAGTCGAAAATTCCTGCCACAAATTTTCAGATTATGGTATGCTTACGCGTATTGATAAAAATATTTTAATCTTCTGAGTTAAAAAAATTTAGACCACGCATTGAGCTTTATCTGTAAGGTCTACTCGCAACAGCAATAGCGTGGAGATCTGACTCATATGAAGGCGAAACATCCAGGAATTGTATGGCAGTTGTGCTGAATGGGGCGTCGGTATTTTTGCGGTGAATTGCATCGAGAAATTGAATTGCAACACCTTTGTTCGTGAAGTCCCAATATTCAAGGTCTGGAGACCGCAGCGCAGTATTTGCATTAGATGTATCAAGACTATAGGGATGGAGAAGAATAAACCTATGGGTAAAACAAACAAAAAATTAAACATATATGAATATAATCTGTGACCAAAAATTAAATACTTTTCAACTTCTTGATAATCAATTTTAATTCATTGGATCCGTTCCTGATGACGTATAGAGATTAATTATTCTGCTTAAGTGCAGAATATTGCGAAACTTCTGAGTATTTTTGGAAATGGTCGGGTCATCTTGTGTTATCATTTTAGATATAAGTCGTGCGGACGATCGGAGGGGATAGATGAGGCTTTTTAAATACGAAGCAATTCACCGTTTGCAGTTAAAACATCGACTGTAAGTCAGAAAATCAGTGTGCCCATCAAGAAACTGCGATAATGTTGAATGCATTCAGTGTGTTATCTCTACAACTCACTTGCCAGCTTCTTGTTTCGCAAAATTCTTCGACCCTTATCGATGTCTGTAATATTGGTGAGTAGTTTCGAAGTGAATCGATGGAAAAATAAATGACGATCATCGTTTATACGATTGTGCGTGTAAATTAAACCATGTGTATCGTATTTTATGAGAAAGATTCACTCATCTTTCCGTAGGTGCACCGTTGATAAAATCAGCTCAAGAGTTACCAGAGGGTTACGCTGTGTTTCCGGATATAGGAGTAGCCTATAAGTTGTATGAGAATTCACTATCCTGGCAAGCAGCCCAAAGATATTGCAAGGCGGAGGGTGGTAACCTGGCTATCATTGATTCATCAAAAAAGGTTGAATACGTGAAACCATTGATAAACGGTAACAATCCATGGGTGGGAATTTACAGATTCTTCGGCGACGACGAATGGACAAGCGTTAAGCATGGTGAGATTATTATATCTTGGCTTATTTGACAGAAAAATTCGAATTTTAAAAACCTAAAAACATCTTTAATTTCGGAAATAACTGAATGGGAAACAAATTAAAACTGAAATTTAATAATCAAATTAGGACACTAATACAAACAAGAATTTGTTTGAAAACAAATTACGTTTACCCAAAAAAATAGTTTCTTGATTCATACCGGGAATACCGACTTGACATGAGTCGGTATCCCCGATACGAATCAAGAAACTTTTCTTTTGGGTGTTTGACTAGTAAGAAATTACATGTTTGAATAACGAAACCGATGAGAACGGAATAATACTTCTCTTACAATATTTGGTTGTTTGTATCAGGTTTTCTCGAGACGCCACTACCGTGGAGATCTAACTCGAACCGAGAAAATAGTACTTACCAGTGTGGGCTAGTGATCGCAGGCTCAGATGCGGGTTTATACGTCTCTACATGCACAGCCACAGCGCCTTTTATCTGTGAAGTCTCAATATTTAAGGATTGAGGGCTTGTGCTGACCCAATCGCTGCAACTGAATTGGGACCCTAGATTGAGGAAGTTGAACTTGCGGAGAATTAGAAGAAAACAATTATAATGTAACCCTTGTCTAAAAATAAAACATTTCGCAAGTCCTTGACAATCCACAGCCTTCTAAAAAATCCTTATCCCATGATCGTATGTCGGACTATTTTCTGATAATATGGTCTTGCTGTCGCATGACAGAATCTAAACCCGTTGAAACGTTCAATTCGGGACAAAGCTTTCCCTCGTCGGTCAGCAGGGGATCGATCGACGACGTGAAACATCCGTACAATTTTAAAACTGGAGAGGCTTCAGATATGAATTTCAGACGCGAAAAATCACAATAATTATTATAATCGAAGAAATCGACTTCTTTATGAAGGTTCACCTCGCACGGGTCCTCAATTCGAAGTTTCTTCACATTGTTTGACTTATATTGCTTAAAAATAAAACTAGAATATATCAAAGCAAGAGAAGAGGAAGAATAAACGGAGAAAAGTATTTCACGAAACTTTGCTGAACTGTTGAACAAATTGTTGGGATATAGAGACAATTTGATGATTTTTCACATTTTTGCAGTAATCAGGTGACATACTGGGAGTATTCGTGGAAACGCTTCATAGGAAAGTTAAAACGCCTGCATACAGGCAAAACGTAATCGCTTGATGTTTGAATTGCTCGTATGAAGGCGTCCTATGAAGCGTTTCCACGAAAACTCCCGGTATACTGAGCGTTATAAAATACATGACAGTTTGTCAAACTTTAGAATTTTATTGTACATTATTAAAGTGATCCCTATATCCAAATCCTTTGACGCCACGAGGGCTACTGGCTCCACGACAGGTGCTCTTGCCCTAGGTCAGTAATCCGTATTCCCCCACTGGCGCCAACGGGTTACTGAATGGTGTCACCATCTCGCGAGAAAATCTACGAACTACTTTTGCCGCAAATAGCGCGCGGCAATCAGTATGAATTCACGATGTCGGTATACTTCTTATTCAGACTGAAAAATGATTAATACTGATCCCCATATGGATGTTGATCAATTCGTAAGACACTACGGTAGTATCTGAAAATTGTTTTTAGAATAATTTCACAATTCATTACCTTTCTTTTCGTTCATCAATCCTGAATCTTCAATATATATTACATTGAATACGATTCGTTTTATAATTCAGCGAGTTGTTAAGATACACTAATAGACATTTGAGTATATCTATCAGCACAATGCGAAGACACAAGTGAATACCGATAATAATAATAACAATAATAATAATATAATAGTCTCTTCACGATTTATACATCTACAGAACACAATAAGGCTGCAGTTGATAATAAGACTGAAAAAAGTGTCGCACTAAAAAAGATTTTAGAATCCTTATTACATATACTTATGTTCTATCTCTACAGTATGCAGATAAATAACAGATTGTATATATTCTATTCTGCATATCTCATTGCAACAATTACGTCCGGTGTCATCGCCCTTGTTTAGCTGTGACATGCGGTCGCTTGTATATATATATACAGTTACAATTAGCAAATTAGCGTATATCACTCGACTATTTGGCTAGAACAAATTTCTATACTCATATGCGTATTTCTTCCCACGCACAATATAATAGCATCTAGATATATATACTCGATTAGTTTTTATTATTACGTAATAATGATATATTCTTACTCGCATATATGGTTTCCAATACGAGAAACTATCAGTAATCAGTGTTGAATATTGCTCAACGTAACATACATGCATATATTAGTTAATACACAATAATATACTGAACCGTTATCTTAAAACTTCGTACTTGCTACAGTAATTATTGTAAATAAATTGCTCTAGATAATTTAAATAACAAAAATTATTATCAAATCCCGAGTGATTATTATCATATAATTATGTAGATTAATTAAAGGATGAGCTGGTTCTTCATTTCGTTCATTTATTATTTATTTTTATTTTTTTCTCGGCGATAATTTCGCCGATATTTAAACACACGTATACATAATTTAACAGTATCTTGGTAGACAGCTCGATCGTCTAAAAACGTATGTGAATACGATTGTAAATAAGCATCTACATACGTACGTGTAGGCGTCCGGACGCCCAAGATCGTGTTTGCAACTCGTGTGTTATGCTGACAGTATACAGTTGAATGTGATACCTCGCGTATGTGATGTACAGAAAACCGGGAATTCGATTGCTAATTAATAATCTATTAATGAATTGACCTTATCAAAGATCTGAAATAGTTGAAAAAAAAAAAGAAAAAAATCACACAACACGAGGAAATAAAAATTGCATACTTATTATGTTTGAAATTAATTTCTAATTAATAATCAAATGAAAAAAAAAAAAAAAAAAAGTATAAAATCTATTATATTCGTGAAATATATATTCAACGAACGCGGCGTGATAATTTGAAGACTATAATCAGTTTCGGCGAATTTTTTATAATTTGATTAAATAATCAGCGCAGGTCATATCCGCGACATTTTTCAGTCAACTATAACAGTTGAAATTTATATGTGCGATTGGGAGTGAGTGCGCGCCGGTTCCTAATTTCAATATACCCAGGAATTGACTCGTAAGTGAAAATTATTAGTACGATTAAGCAATATAGTGAATTTCGAAATAAGATCGCGAGAAGATAATTGCGAATAAATTTTTTTTCGCTCCTCATACGTATTATTATCGAAGTTCAAATTGCAGTATATTAATATTATATATATATATGGGCATATCCAAATAGAACTCAAAAAAGTGTGTCCCTTGGCCTATTGAGGGACTAAAATCGTGAAATATGACAAACTATTGATATCAACAGACCCTTTACAATGTCCTGAACTAGAGGCATATAACTGATGGACCGGAATCAAGAAATTATACAAGTTATTTCACCAAAAGTCACTGAAATGTCCTTACCGTCCTTGTCCCTGGCACAGCTTTTCAAAGTTTAATGACAAAATAAAGTCCTGTGCCGTTCGTTTATAATGAAACAAAAAAATATATGGAATTTGGCATGTCTTAGTTATACATATGGAACAGGAAATTGACTGTGCTCAAAACTATATCACCACTAAAAATTGTTAAAAATTGTCCCGCGGTCTTTGTGTCCTTACCGTCTGCAGTTTTTATGTCGCTCTTGGGCGAAAATGCGATAAGATTAAGATCGCCCTTGATCACAGTAGATTACAACGATCACTCATGTAACTAAAAACAATCGTTAATGAACTGCAATGCGTTATGTGTAATGGTGCATACGTAGAAACTATCAAAATTTCGGTAAGTTTGTAAATTGTGTCTCTACCGTCCAAAGGGAAAAAACTCCCTTGGCACATATATTGATTAAGTTCTCAATTTTTTTGGGTTCTACAATATGAGATACGGGTTTCTACGAAATTACATAAGCGCGCGGGTATTTTAACCTCTTTGAAAATCCGAAAAATAAGTGTTTTTCGTTAATCGTCGGTGTCCTTACCATCCATCGCTTGATTTTGTTCCTGAATATTTACTGTAAAGAGCGAATTAATACTGTCAGGCCGTAAATTAGTATCACAGAAGTGATACTAATTCATGGTTTGAAAAATATGTAATTCTTTTTTCATGATAAATCCGAACCCAGCATCAAATTCAGCAAAATCTTAAAATCGCCAATTTCTTTTTTTTTTTTTCATAATATCTAAAATATGAAATGATAGTATAAAACTCAAAATTTTGCAATAGGTAGGGGAAGGAGGGGCAGAGCCGGCAGTGGGGGCAAAACCGGCCACCAAAAAAAAAAATGACCTAATGGTATTTTCGAATTAAGGCGAGTAAAACAAAACGCCATACCGAGTATTTCCGCTAAAAGTGATAAAAATTTTAGAGGGTGGGGCAAAACCGGCCACCGAAAGAAAAAAGGCTAAATCGTGTGTTGGTTGCCGGTTTTGCCCCACCTCCCCCTACATCAAAAATTACACACACTTTCCAACTATTCTTTATTCTTTTCCACACGGCGTGCGCAAAGTTCAATTTTGCGCACGCTTCACGTGCATAAAATTCAACTTAACGCGTGCTGTGTTGAAAAATGAAGTTCGATACACGTGCGCAAGATGATTCTCGACTCGTGTGATTATCACCCTCGCTTCGCTCGGGCGAAAAACTTCACACTCGTCCGAGAATCAACACTTTCGCACTAGTATCGAAAAGTACTATTTTCTTAGAATTGTGTTTCAAATTTGTATGAGTTGAGTGCATTCCAATGAGTTCATGAACAATGCTATGCTACGATTTTGTGAATCAGCCACTGCACTCAAAGAAAAAGTTGGACATAACACCTTTGAAATGGTTGCGGTATCCAATATAATTGGATTCTGGGGAGCCATCCCATTTGTTGGACGAGACAGTCATTTTTAATAGATGAGTTGAAATTGGTTGTGTCACCCAACTGAGTTTGGCCCGATTAAGTTGTGACTTGGCTGCCACATCCAACTGTACTGAAGGATGCAACTACTATCTTGGTCAGAACATCGTATCAAAATCAACAAAATATAACCATATCGGTTGAGTTGTCTGATCCGCCTATAGTGCTCTGGATGCGTGGACTGTGCTGTTGAAACATACTTTACCTTTAAATTTTTCAATTAAAAAAGACTACTGTCTTTCATTCAGAAAGATGACATTAAAGTCTGCATCGTTGGAACGCAACGAAATCCGAAAAAAAATAATTTAAATATGTTAATTTACCAAAAATGATCCTGCTATGTTTGAAAAGTAAAAACGATTAGAAATAACTTGAAAATGTCAATAAACGTAATTAGATCGCTTTTATGCTATGTATATTTTTTTTTTTTTTTAATTTACATTGAATTTCGTTGCGTTCCAACGATGCAAACTTCAATGTCATTCAGAAAGTAAATGGTTTCTTCATCCATTATTCTATTCCTGCAGTGATGAGCTAATTCTTTCAATGCTGCACACGTTACAATTTGCACGACGCCATAACCCATGATTTGGGGGCGAAGCGTTAGTTTGTTTGTTTGTTTTTTGCTTGTTTGTTTGTTTCTTGACATTTCGCGTTTGACGCATGTAGCCAGCGCGGAACGTGCATAAAACGACTTGGTTGTCCCAGCCACGCATCGTCTGCCATGCCTAGGGGTAGGATGCAGCAGCCAATGCAATGACAAAGTCGCTATTTAGACCGCTACATTTAAAAATGGTCACTGTGACCAAGAGCGCTAGTTGGTCTATTATTCATAGCAGATGTTCTGACTGATTATTCCTCAACCAAGAAAAAATGGATATGTCAGCTAACCTTTTCTTTGAGTGTGGAGTCCTTACCGTTCCCGAAGTTTAAACTGTACCAGCGACATCAAAATCTTCATGAAGCTGGTTATTTTACTTTTAATACATGAAATAAACAACTACCCATTGAAAAGTAAGACATTACATTTCATGATTGACCGGAAAACATTTTCGAAAAAGCAATCGGGAGAAATCGTAATTTTCATTTTATTTGAAAGTGTAACCGCATATAAAAATATCTCAGCATGTTCTGTCTACTCGTATACTGTACAGAATTCATGCGGATGCTGGTACATTCATTTTCTGGCCAAAATTGAGAGATAAAACTTGAGATACATGGCTGATATAGAATTTTCGCATAACGCGGACGGTAAGGACATTTTTCGTGCAAATTTCTGTAAAAAACAATTTTTTCTAATACTGTACCGACGTTTTCTTACAATGGCACACTTTTTTTTCAATAGTTAAACGTTCCAAGGGTCTAGAAAAAAATTGCGGTGAGTGTGCCCTGAAATTTTTTTTTATATTGTCGATTTCCTCAATTCTTAAGTTCTATTTGGATATGCCCATATACGTATGTATAGACGAGTGAAAGGCGGTGGGACATATATAATGACTAGAATTATAGAT
Organism: Tenthredo mesomela; assembly: GCA_943736025.1. Classification (NCBI taxonomy): domain Eukaryota; kingdom Metazoa; phylum Arthropoda; class Insecta; order Hymenoptera; family Tenthredinidae; genus Tenthredo; species Tenthredo mesomela. The sequence continues at coordinate 3,780,942 of OX031022.1, forward strand.
AATCCTGTGGCTCGTGAATCCTGCATAGGATTTCGACGTGCTGTTTTGATTCTGACCGATTTTTACAGTCTATACCAAAATATGCCTGTAAATGCGGTTGCAGAATTTCAATAAATATTCGATCAATTCGCAATATGCGGATAGTCGTATGTATGCGAATGTGTGTATTCGAGTTAACTCATTTACTAATCTCTTCAGACGTGTGTGTATCTATGTATGTATGTATATAGATACATATACGTATATACATATATAGAAAATTATGCAGATTAGATTCTCGCGACGATTCGAATTTCAAGTACGACCAGTAGTCGCGAGTTCGTATAACATATTCGACTGCTTATGGTAACGCGTATGACATCACTTCGGTACTATGACTTAATAATTCTTATAAATACATACTATGAAGAGCTTTGGGTATGACATAGTATATCGCCATGCATCAACCATTGCGCAATAGTTTAACTTTATTAATATATAATTAAACTTAAGTTAATGAATTGTATATACATATATATATATACTAACTACGAGATAACGGAATTATAACAAAAAACATATAATATACTTTCAGATAATAATACATAATTTTGGATAACGCATATTAATATGCTACAAAGATTCAAATGGGTTGTAGAAATCAACGAAGAACCGATCGAACGAGTGCCTCTCGATAAGCAAATCTCCATCACCAAAGGTAATATTAGAGTAATAACAAACGGTTACAATAATTGCAATTAACGAACAGCTAAGTGTGGGTGTTAAAAATTAAAAATTAAAAAAAAAAAAGGGACGGATTTTTTTTTTCTTTTTTTTTTAAGATCGTGTACCGCGCTCACATATTAATCTCCTAAAAGGTTCCCCACTTCCTAGGTGCTAGAAAACTCCGACCGTCTCGTCTCGTCTGACGCACGAAAGTGTAAAAGCACCGGAAATCTAAAGGGAGTGCACGACGGTTTCCGCTTTTGTAAATGTAAAAACTTCTAAGTGTTTTTCACGCATATGTTCATATCATATGCATTATATGCATGGTAGTGGGATATATATCAGCCATGTGTAGGTACTGATATATTAATACATAATTGTCTACCCGAAATATCGAGACAATAAAATAGAATAAAAAATGACTTGATCTGATCAAGCCGAAGGTTGACTCGACATTGCACTATACCTAGTCGAGATCGGCCTCATTTACTCAATTAAACGTAATTATTCATGCTGTCACTGGCTTGATTGGGATTGTATGTGCTCGTGCCAGTTGGGGCTGGCTAGATTCTAGACTATATCCAATTTCGGGGATTATATTCCTGACATCGTGATCTCTCCGACGTTTTGAAATCAGATTTAACAATACTGTATAGAAATTGATATTCTGCAGTTTTTCATGCAATCATAATGCAATGGAAATGTTTTTACGTTTCTTAAAATTACTTATTACGATCATTTGTTCAAAGGTATACTTTATAATATCACCTAACTATACTAGAATTAAAAAAGGGTCGAAATTTGTTTATTATTTGATTAACGAGGGGCTATTCACTCGAAATAATCACGAAATAGCGATGAAATTGCGTTTGAAAATCAGAGAAAATTGGATGATTTAAATAATTACAAATTAATTGAAAATTGCAACAAATCAATGATAATCAAACGAAATTAAACCAACTCTTCAATTATTCGTTAGATATGAATAAACAATAATTTCGAATAAAGTGAAATTCTTCTCTTGATTTCCAAGTCAGTATAATCCCTACTTACAGTTTGTATATGAAAAGAGGTCCACAATGGCTTAGCGTCCCTCGGTATTACATGTCCAGGTGTACCTTTGGCTCGTGCGTAAATAGCTGAATAGTACTTTTCGGTTCCGCTAGACGTCGCATCGGCGTAAATCTTCCCTGGATTTTTCTCGCTGTCAAAACTAAGCGAATCGGCGTATATACTCCGCAATAATTTTAAGCACAGCATCGCTTCTCGGCTTCATAGCTAAGATCAAAGTGTAGTATCTGTTCTTATCAGCTTAATATCTGATACGCTCCTCATTGAGGAGCCGGAATATTAAACTGCTTTTTGGAATTTGACTGGATGTCTGGGGCTTGCTCCGATCCGGTCGATGGTTGACTCGGCATTGCACTACCGTCGAGTTCGGCCTCATTAATTAATCAAACATAATTGGTGAAAGATCTTGCTGATTCGTCCCTCGTCCTATATTTCCTTTCTCTGTCTTACGCGTAAACGTAGTATATATGAAACGGCACAGCAGAGGAAAAGGCAATTTTCTGAAACTTGGCAATAACTGTATACTTTTTCTTTTTAGGTACCCTTTTTTTTTTTCTTCTTTTATTTTCTTCTCCACCGAGAATTGAGACGTAGTGTAGAGGATACAGAGTAAACTCTGTAAAATATTAAACTCTACTACTGTATATTATATACATCGAACGTTGGTGGAATTCTAGTGCGACGGCGCCCTTGGTAAGCGAACACGCATGGCATCCCGACGCCTAGCATTTGGCAGTTTCGCGATGTGCAGCGTCGCATGTAGTCGCGTATTCGATTTTATCAAGTCTTCAATAGAATCTTGATTTTGCGGAAGAGATTCACGTGCTCATTTTACAACTGGATATATTCATACTTGAAAAATAAAATCAAAAGTTCAATCGCCGGCGAGGGTCAAATTTCAAAATTTTAATCACAAATACATTACTAGAAAACCTTTCATATAGGTACTCGACGTCAAATTGTGAAATTCAATTTTTTGAACTAGTACTCGACTTTGGCAACTAATCTTATTTTTTTCTATCATTCAATTCGATGATTATACAGACTCCAAAATTCGTTGATAAAATATTTGATCTCAGTAGAATATAATACCTTCTCCTTATCTCGAGAGTTATCGTATGTATTGCAAATATAATACGAGATCGAAAGTAGAGGGATTTGAAGTTTTGCAGAATATTTCGACCACCTTATTAAAAAATAGCTTGGATTAAAAGACCTTATTCTGATTTTGAGGAATAATTATAGTAACAACGGTGTATACACTAGTAGGTAATTGTATTGTATAATAATAAACTAATATACTCATGGAATATGGAAAAGAAAGTTAGAAGGAAGGATATGTAGGTCGCGGATTTGTTTGTTAATTTATTTTTTTTACTCTTGAATTAAAGTTCTGAGAATTATCTATAGAGATGAAGTTCTCTTTATATACTATATTGAAGGAGTAAAACGGAGTAAAGCCTGAAGTATCTAACATAAATAAGAAGAAGAAAAATAAAAAAATAAAAATAAAAAAAATAAATCGCAAGAAATAAAGTTACGCGAAATTAGTATCCCGAGTGGAAAATAGAAAAAAGGAAGAAGTTTTGGGATATATAGGAAAGGGAGGTTTTAACAATGTAAAATAAAACTTTTAAACTATCTCCTCGAATCTAGATATATACATATATTATATACATATATACTTTATATATACCTACATAACTAGAAGTGCAATTCCAAATGCGAGGAAAATTTTATCAAATAAAAAAACTTTTCTGCACTTTATACAGTTGTAATGCGAAAATCTCGTTACGGGAAATCTAGCACATATACATATATTTGTTAATGTACATTTTCATCGTATGTAGATATACATAGAAAAAGGCGAATAAATAAATTATTTAATTTCCAAATTGGTGTATTAGGTACATTATCGAAGGATTTTCGATTTTCATTGATTTTCTTTATACATAGTCTTTTTCTTCTCGTTTCGTTTCTTCTTCATTTATTTATTTATTTTTTTTTTTTTGCTTTGTTTCCTATAAGGGTTATACGGTGAATATCCTTTTACGTTTAGTAACATCTGTCGACGAAGGAAACGAGAAAAAAAAAAAAGGAGGACTTTTTCATCTACGATGGATGACGACATTTGTAAGTAAATAACCCGCATTTTTCATAGCATACCTTGCCACACCACCCACTATCTACTACCTACCGTCTAAGTTGCGTTCCGCACTTACATATACATATATACATATACATATATACATATACATACTATATACATATATTATATATAACAACTCGCCTTAATATATTAAGCTAAAGCGTTTTATACTTAGGTATATACATTATACACTCAGAATAATCTAATCTATTACCTGCAGCGTCTGCATAAGTATATAAAGACAAAAAAACTATTTATATGAATAAAAGATTGAAAATTGTATAAAAAATTAATTAATCTGTTTTTTTTTTTTGTCTTTTCATAAATTTTTTTTGAATATCGAACTTGAAAAAAAAAAAAAAAAAAAAAAAATTCATATCATTTTTATCATAGATATGATAGGTCGGGTATAAAAGGGTTGAAATATGGCCTGCAATATCTATTATCGTGACACACGTTACCTATATGGTATATATATCCTTATCCTATATCTTGAATAATTGCATCGGTAGCAGATCTCTGTAACTTATTCGATATCCACTTATCTGATAAGACGCGTTATCTAGTCAAGAAGCTATATATATAAATATACACACCCACACGTTAGTATGTATTGAGCGTAATATTACGTAGGTATATAGGTATATAATGCAAAAGTGTGCAAGACGCGTCGAGAATTGATATATATATATATATACAATGAGAAACGCCTTTAATCACTTTCGTTTAAATATATGTACTATACATACGTATTATATATATATATATATATATTAGTTTTTATTATTCTTATTAGAATTATGGGTATAATATAGTGGGGGGGGAGAATCATGCCGAGAGTTCTGCCAGTGAGATTGGTAGTTAAACAATATACTAACATATAAAAGTTGACTTGCGACTAGTCTAGCGTGATCGCATAAGAGCGACAAGAATCTTATCTTGAATATTGGCTATACGAATATTGTGGCCTGCGGTAAAATTTTATCAGTCTTTCGTTAGCTTAGACCGAATAAAAACGTACTAGTGCCAAAAATTTTCACAACTTTGCAACAGACTTATATATATATATGTAAGTTATACACGCAGAAAGAAAGGTTGACTTGATTCAAGATAATTTTTCGGGTCCAAAAATTGAAGACCGAAATTTTCTCGGATCAAATAAAAATTTTTATCGAAACAAGAAAATTTGTCAAAAATTTGTAATTTTCAATAATTTTCTTGGCTCAAGTTAACTTTTTTTTTTTCTGTGTACCTATATATCGCGTCACTAATTCCATAAGGTCGTAAGCGCGAAAAAATTATTTTTTTTGCGGATATGCCCAAACGATGTTATATGGCACGAAAAAGATTTTGCCACCAAAAACACGAACATTTTTTTTTTGGCGCTTACGATCTTATGGCATTAGTGACGCGATATTGCAGATGTGAAGATCAAAATATACCGCGCGCGATTACTGTATATATAATATACAAATAAAAAAAAAAAAAATTGTGTAAAAACTATATTTCTCATCTCATCCAAAACAAAAAAGATAAAGAAAATTGGAAAAGATTGATCGTATGTATATTTACCGTATTTACACGTAGATAAGCCGCACCTTTTTTCGTTCCGAAATCCTCCCAAAACCCGATTTTACAATATATTTCTGACATTAAAGAACAAAAAAGGTGCGGCTTATTTACGTGTAAATACGGTATATATGCCACGCGGTTAATTAGGTGCTGAAAACTTGGATAAAAAGAAAAAAAAAAAACCAAAAAAAAAAAAGGAAAGAACCTTGTCGAAAAGTTGATATACAATTTTATACAGTTTACAAGATATATAATTAAGTGAGCTATATATGCAGTGTTTGTTATAGTCTATAATAGTATACTTAGTCTTCGATCGAATATGTTCACAAAAAATTTGAGCTTTCAACAAGCTTTGGATATCGTCACGGCTAATTGGAGACGTGAGTATAATTATATTCTTTATATATAGTTTAGACCGATTCTTTATCTTTTTTAATTCTATTTATTATAAAGATCGCGATCGAAATCGTATATTATGTCATTTGTTATATATATAAAAAGAAAAAAAAAGGAAAAAAGAAATTCAAAAAACGAAATTCGATTGAGTATATATTATATAAAAAGATAAAGAGAGAAGATAGAAAAAAATTTCAAAAATTTTTACCCTATACGATTTTTTTATAGTAATATACATTTCGGCGGCTCGATTACTCGCTAACGTTAGTTTTTTTATATATATATATATTTATACCTGCAGCAGGTATAGTGTTGAAAAAGAAACAGAAAAATTAAAAGCGAATGAAGAAAGAAAGACAGAAATAAATAAATAAAAAAAATCTAATGATAAAAATTCTGTATCAAACGTTTGAGGCAAATACTCTTTGTACTATAAACCAACCGCAGAATTCTCTTATATATATATATATATATATATACATACATGTATGTATAGTATATGTATAGTATATATATGCACGTATGGTCAAAGGCTGTAAAAAGTTATACGCTAATTGAAAACGTGGTCAGTGCAGAGAAAGAGAGAAAGAGAGAAAAAAAAGAAAGAAAAAGAAAAATAATTGTAACAGAGAGTATATAGAAGAAGCTGGGGTGCACAGAGAGGGTTACGCGAGGGCTTTGACCGCGTCATATTATGATGAAGCGCAAACTATTTATCTACCCCGCCTTTAATAAAATACCTACTTACACACTATTCTACGCTTTACAAACCATCGTATCATACATATATATATATAAAATATTACATATATATATATATATATATATAGTCTCTTCTTGTTTTAATACTGAAGTAGAAAAGCGTACTATATACTACCTATAGAAGCGTAGATGATGTCTGCAGTGGGAGTAGGACTGCGGGATTGGGAGACTGCGGCAACGCATCTCGTGTCTAATATAATCGAGATAGTTTTATTATTATTTTAGTTTTATTATCAATTAGACCAATATTCATACATATATATATATATATATATATATATAAATGTGCGTTAGATATAGTATAGCAGATGATATCACTTGTATTATATATATACATATACTTATGTATTATATATATATATATATACATGTGGACGCAACTATTAGGACCAATATAATCCACATCACGTCTTGTTAAGCTTTTAGCTACCGTCGAGTATGTTGTGTGTTGTACCACAAAATAAATTCCCCTGCATATTATAACACTGCACTAAATAGTGTATATATATATATATATATATATATATATATGTATATATATAAGTATATAAATGAAAAGAATATTGAATTGAGTTTTGTATATATATATATATATTACGGTACGGATAAGCGACGCGTGCGCTTCGTGTTTGAAGAACGATTATAGAGTTAATCCACTTGCGCGATGATGCATAAGCAAGCCGCAAAATAGTCTTCAAATACTTACATATATATATATTTAGAATGGTCATTATTTCGTATATATCTTGAAACGAATTTTTATCGTGCTATAGGTACCTACATCAAATCAATTATAAATAATCTAAAATAAACCCTCTATATATAATTAATTCAGATTTTTATTTTTATATTTGACCGTTGATTTATGATGATCTCATAGGGGATGAAGGTTTTCTTTTAAGATAAATTTGAGTAAATATTTTCTAGCAGAAAAAAATAATCTGTGATTATGAGAAATTAGCGAATGTACCCTACTGAAAATTTCCAGATGGATTCATCTGGTCGTTCGAAATTCCTATGGATTCCATATAAAATCTAGTGGATTCCTAGCAGAATCCAATGAATTCCATCTGAAACCTGCTGGATTTCCAGCAAATTCCATAGGAATTTCGAACGACCAGATGAATCCATCTGGAAATTTTCAATAGGGTATATACGGGATTAAACATTTCGTAATGATTTTTGAGAATATTTTAGACGTTTTGGGTAAACCGAAGATGCAGTACCAATAAGTCTGTAAGTAAGTATAAGTATGTAATACGAATTTTGAGACGGAAGAACTTCAGTTCAACAGACTATGTACTAGTACATAGTACATAACGACGAAATACATACTTTAGACAATTACTCTTAGTCGGTACTATAAGGTTCTATCTTTTATAAGATACTATATAGGTACCTAGAATTATTTTAGAGCGTCGTCGCGTCGTTACTTCAAGCACGCTTCACTGCAGCATCAGCTACTTCAATTTAATAACTTATACGAGTTATCTATATATATATATATATCTATGTGTACATAGTTTGCAAGAATATTACAGATCTTGAGAGATGATTCTCTTTTCTTATTACCAAATGAAATCTAAAAAAAAAAAAAAAAAACCTTTTTTTTTTCTTCTTCTTCATTTTCGTTTTTTCTTATGCGATTTATAGTATTTTTTTTTTTCTCTCCAATCGTTGTTACAATCCGCGATCTTTATAAATAATCTTAACATTTTTTTTTTTTTTTTTGTTATACTTTATACTTGTTACGATCATTTATTCAAAGGTACTTTATAATATCGCCTAACTACTACTACTAGAATGAAAAAAAATTAAGTAAAGAAATAAAAAAGGATTGAAATTTGTTCATTATTTGATTAACGAGGGGCTATTCACTCGAAATAATTACGAAATAGAGATGAAATTGCGTTTGAAAATCAGAGTAAATTGGATGATTTAAATAACTACAAATTAATTGAGAATTGCAACAAATCAATGATAATCAAACGAAATTGAACCAACTATCCAATTATTCGTTGGATATGAATAAACAATAATTTCGAATAGAGTGAAATCTTTCTCTCGATTTCCGAGTCAGTATGATCCCGACTTACAGTTTGTATATGAAAAGAGGTCCACAATGGCTTAGCGTCCCTCGATATTACATGTCCAGGTGTACCTTGGCTCGTGCGTAAATAGCTGAATAGTACTTTTCGGTTCCGCTAGACGTCGCATCGGCGTAAATCTTCCCTGGATTTTTCTCGCTGTCAAAACTAAGCGAATCGGCGTATATACTCCGTAATAATTTTAAGCACAGCATCGCTTCTCGGCTTCATAGCTAAGATCAAAGTGTAGTATCTGTTCTTATCAGCTTAATATCTGATACGCTCCTCATTGAGGAGCCGGAATATTAAACTGCTTTTTGGAATTTGACTGGATGTCTGGGGCTTGCTCCGATCCGGTCGATGGTTGACTCGGCATTGCACTACCGTCGAGTTCGGCCTCATTAATTGATCAAACATAATCCGAAAAAGCTCTCGCTAATTCGTCGGTAATACCGCATGGCATGAGTCTATGCAATACGAATGTTGAGATGGAAAAACTTCAATTCAACATTATATGTATAACGACTAAATAGTAAATACATACTTCAGACAATTACACATACACTTAGTCGGTACTAAGCGGTTCCTATATCTCCTCTATAAGATATAGAATTATTTTACAACGTCGTCGTCGTCGTCGTTACTTCAAGCACGCTTCACTGCAGCATCGCAGCCACTCGAATTTAATAACGTATTATACGAGCTATCTATCATATATTATACATATTCTGCAGGATTAGGATTACAGATCTTGAGAGAGAAGATTCTTTTTTTTCTAATTAGCAAATTAAATCTGAAGAATTTCGTTTTTTTTTTTTTTTTTTTTTTTTTTTTTATTTTGGTATATTATTGAAAATTTATAGATTATATACAAAATTTGATATTGCAGCGTAAAAATAAGTGATAAAAATATAGAATCTATTATACCTATACGTGGAATTCAGCGATTATAAATTCACGATCGTATGTCGTAACCCCCGCGTCTTCGAAGGGACCTGTATACGCATCGTATATAGCTTCTGCTATAAAGATACAGCAGCTGTAACAAGAGATGTTTGAATTCCTCTCCCTATACTTCTCAGAATTTCACAGAGTTCGAAGTTTCGCGATTGGGTAAACCAGAGATGGAATAGTAGATAGATATATAGGGAAAGTATATAGAACCGCGAAGAGAAAATGTTATAGAAATGCGAACTGAGAAACGCGAGGGAGCGATTCGTGTGAAGCCAATTTCAAGACCATATAGATGGAAACCCATACATATATGAAGGTGTACGTAAATATAATACACTCAAAGAAAAGGTTAGCTGACATATCCATTTTTTCTTGGTTGAGGAATAATCAGTCAGAACATCTGCTATGAATAATAGACCAACTAGCGCTCTTGGTCACAGTGACCATTTTTAAATGTAGCGGTCTAAATAGCGACTTTGTCATTGCATTGGCTGCTGCATCCTACCCCTAGGCATGGCAGACGATGCGTGGCTGGGACAACCAAGTCGTTTTATGCACGTTCCGCGCTGGCTACATGCGTCAAACGCGAAATGTCAAGAAACAAACAAACAAGCAAAAAACAAACAAACAAACTAACGCTTCGCCCCCAAATCATGGGTTATGGCGTCGTGCAAATTGTAACGTGTGCAGCATTGAAAGAATTAGCTCATCACTGCAGGAATAGAATAATGGATGAAGAAACCATTTACTTTCTGAATGACATTGAAGTTTGCATCGTTGGAACGCAACGAAATTCAATGTAAATTAAAAAAAAAAAAAAATATACATAGCATAAAAGCGATCTAATTACGTTTATTGACATTTTCAAGTTATTTCTAATCGTTTTTACTTTTCAAACATAGCAGGATCATTTTTGGTAAATTAACATATTTAAATTATTTTTTTTCGGATTTCGTTGCGTTCCAACGATGCAGACTTTAATGTCATCTTTCTGAATGAAAGACAGTAGTCTTTTTTAATTGAAAAATTTAAAGGTAAAGTATGTTTCAACAGCACAGTCCACGCATCCAGAGCACTATAGGCGGATCAGACAACTCAACCGATATGGTTATATTTTGTTGATTTTGATACGATGTTCTGACCAAGATAGTAGTTGCATCCTTCAGTACAGTTGGATGTGGCAGCCAAGTCACAACTTAATCGGGCCAAACTCAGTTGGGTGACACAACCAATTTCAACTCATCTATTAAAAATGACTGTCTCGTCCAACAAATGGGATGGCTCCCCAGAATCCAATTATATTGGATACCGCAACCATTTCAAAGGTGTTATGTCCAACTTTTTCTTTGAGTGTATAGAAAAGAGGAAATTTGGCGAGAATGTACATTTATTTCGACTATAAATTTCTACTCAATCGCGAATATCATTCGAGCCCTTCAATATTGTTTGTATCGATAATAAACGATTTGTTTCTAACTTTAACGACATATATACATATAAATATGTACACACCGACATCCCTATATTCTAAATGACTAGTAAATCGAGGGTAGGAAAAAAGAATCTTATTATTACCTCAAAGCGAAATCTCACCCTCGGCAGAGCGACAAAACGCTGTATACTCTGACTTTTATTTCTTCTATATTTCATTTCTCGTCAAATTAAGGCCCATCCCTAGTCACGCACCTCCTTTTGGTCGAAGTGTGTCACATTTCGATTATTATCTAAGCCTAGGTGTCAAAAACGCAAAAAAAGCCAACTTGGCGCCAATTCTATTTCAATTCCGAACACATACGTCCAAAAAAATGTTCGTTTCGTGCGAAAATAGAGTCTACAGATGGTTTTTACATTGTTACAAAATTATTCGAATTCGATTTCCTCTGCGAACAATGTAAAAACCATTTTCCAAACGGCGTGCGCAAAGTTCGTCTTTGCACACGGTTTTGCGTGCGCAAGGTGCCCTTTTCCCGCATGCAATTTAGCGTGCGGTAATGAATTCTTTTAGCGTGCGGGAATGGTTTGTTTACGTTTTTGCGTGCGGGAATGGATTCTGGGCACTAAGTGATAGCACACCGCACACCGACCGTATACTTTGTAGCGGTATATGTTTACATCGTTCTCTGTACCTCGTTGGGTTGGAAGATCTATTTGAACCTTTCCAAGCAGTGCTATTCAAGAAAGAAAATTGCAAAAGGCAGTCAGTCAGGAATATACTATATCGTAATAATTTTGAAAATAAAATTCAGGGACAATGTCCATAAATATGGTTGGAATTAAATTTTGAATAGAAGATGTGTAGGAATTAGAATTTTCTTCAGATTTTATTCTCAACACATTGACTACTCTTATTGTTTCAAATGAAAATCTATTTTTTTAGAAGTCGGGGGGCTTTGCCCCCCGATCCCCCTACCGGGGCTTCGCCCCTGGGCCCCACCGGGGCTCCGCCCCGGACCCGACTAGAGGCTTCGCCCCTGGACCCCGTTTGTGTTTACAGGTTACGTCGACAGTTGTCATCAGATATCACTACATACTATAGATCGGAAATTCGGCTCAGAAAATCGGTGTTTCCATGCACGTGTAACAAAAAATATCGTATGCAACACGGGAGGATAGGTTATTGCTACCCTTGCCAGCTTAAGTGACGAACTTTGCGCAGCTTTTTTGGAAAAATAATGTACGATAAATTACTATTTCAGACTCTATTTTCGCACAAAATGAACATTTTTTTGGACGTATGTGTTCTGAATAAATTGAGAAAAAAAAAAAAAAAAATTAATAAAAAAAAAAAAACGTTTCCTTTCTGTTTCTTTTTTTTTTTTGTTCTTTGTTTGCGTGTGTGTAAATACAGGAAACGCCTTTAATTAATATTCCCCTTTATAACTGATATACCTGTGTATGTACATATTATAACGCAGGTATATATATATATATCTATGTACTACACACAAATCGTTGTGAATAGTATCGATAACATTTAGTGGCAGGGTATGGATATCCATTAGCTTACGATACTATTATCGACCGCAAATATTTGCACCTCGGGAGACACATAGCAGTGCTGCGTACTTGTTTTACAATAACGCCCTTATTGTTGAAAAAAAAAAAAAAAAAAAAAAAAATGTACCGAATTTGTAAAAAAAAAAAATCCAAATTCTATTCCAACTAAAATTTTTTTGTTAACAAAATGAACAAAAAATGAAATGAAAATTGATAACGAACCTGTATATAAGAGATAAAAAAAAAAAAAAAAGAGTTAAAATAAATCTCCCTATACTCGAAGAGCTCCGCTCCTCGCCCCTCGACCGTTACACAGTACTGCATCAGCTTAACAATAAAACCCGCACGAGTCTGACAGCGCGCGGCGGAGTAAGAATGGGGGCCTTATCCAGTGATTCTCGGTACCTCGTCCCTGCCACTTCACCTCACCTCACCTTACCTCACCGCCCGTCCCGTCCCGTCTGCAGTTCGTCGGCATTCTCGGCGCCACGACACGAAACAACTCCTCGGAGTTTTCTGGCCTGCCGTAGTGCCAGCGATCGAGGAGGCGAGCTGGGAGCAAACAGTTACTCGGCGTCCGACGCCCGTGCGATCGTCACTGTATAGTGAATTTTTATCATGGCGACCGGTGTCTAAAGAATTTTTTTTTTTTTTTTTTCTTTCATTCAAGCCTTAATAATTTTAACTCATCTTTCATTATTTAACAATAAATATATATATATAAAAAAAAAAAAAAAAAAGCCAACCCTGCGTGTGTGTGTGTGTGTTTTTTTTTTTTTTGCTCCCTGTTAATAAAATCGTCGACTATAGGTATATTTTAATAAAAAAATTAAAAAAAAATCGTTTAAAATAATGTTACATATTATATATCAATTTATAATAATATAATATACATAATCTGTAATTTAACGTCAGTTCTTTTTTTTAATCTTAAATATAGTAAAACTTTTAAAACTCTTAAGCTTAAGTCACTATACTAAGTTGACAGTACCGACTCTCGATCAACAAGTGGCGTGGGAGCTGCGGTATTCCTCTCTGCGCATTTGTATAGATGCACGTGTATATACGAACCTCTGCAATCACTATATGTGTGTATATAGAGTTTCGTAGACACTACATTATACTGGATTATACCTACACCTATAGGTACTATTCGTGTGTTTCTTAACTCTGTATGTATTATTCGTACAGGTGTGTGTATGCGTGCGTTCGTGTATGTGTATGTGTGTGTGTGTGTGAGTGAGTTCGTGTTATAATATACAATTGTGTATGTGAATGTGTATGACTATACTAGCGGTATAGCGATACTAGTTACGTTATATACATCGCGTTGTGTTGACCGGTATAAGAAAGTGAAGTTTAGTCATATTCCAGTCGGAAATGTCGTATAGATAAGAGTGTTACGTTATGTTATAGTTTAAATAATTACCTCTACAAAAATTTTATAAAAATCAATGAATATTGTATAATCGAATGTTTTTAAAACCAAAAAACAGTGTTTACAGTATAATAATAATTACTTATCATCACATAATATGATATAAATACCTACTACTACGTGTATTGTGGATACAGTTCTGTGTTCATATTTCATTATTATTATTATTATTATTATTATTATTATTATTATTTTTTTTTTTTTGTTGTTCTCTCGTAATATTATAACTACTGTGTGTGTCTTGTTATATCGGATTAAACAAACTGTGCTGGAAGATATATAGTACCATTATCCTATACTATCTCTCTCTATATCTCGATTTTTAATCATTCCTGCTGCAGTTCTGCAGCACTTCGACAGGACAAGATGGAGGTCGTCTATATAGGTACACACATATATATATACAACTCGTATACTTATTTATTATAGCTCTTCGATCATAATTCGCGTCACTAATGTCATAAGGGCGTAACCACCGAAAAAAAAGTTTCTGTCTTTTTGGTGGCAAAATCTTTTTCATGCGATATAACATCGTTTGGACATATCCGCAAAAAAAAAAAAATAATAATTTTTTGGCGCTTACGACCTTATGGCATTAGTGACGCGATATCTTACCTTTTTTTTTTCTTTTTTTTGGCAAACTAATAAAATTGTCTCGTTTTTCTTTATCGCAGCAACTATCTTTATACTTTTATCTATGCGGAGCGCAATCTATATACACGATTAGACCCTACAGGTGTGTAGTGTGTTCAATACTACGAAATATGTAATATGCTAGATCTTTTTTTGTATTATATATCGCGACACTAATGCCATAAGGTCGTAAGCTCCAGAATTTTTTTTTTTTTTTTGCGGATATGTCCAAACGATGTTATATGCCATGAAAAAGATTTTGCCACCAAAAAAATAATTTCATTATGTCATTAGTGACGCGATATATTTTGAGACGTCGTGGTATACATGAATAATTTGTGATCATAGTGTTTTATGAGGAAACGTCTTGATCGCTGATGTGATAATAATAATATGGATGGGATTGTGAGGAGAGGCGACCCTGCAACGTGCGGGTTTAGTTTAGAGTCAAGGTGGTCACTGATACGGGCAAGAGTGTCGAACAATGGTTTGTGTGTCGTTGCTATAAAGCTATAGTATATTACGCGCGGGGGTAATTCTAGCCGCAACAATACCGGATAGAATAATACTGCGACAATAGCTTTAGCTTGATGTGATGCTGCTATGCTACTACTGCTACTGCTATTGCTGCTGCTGCTGCTGCTACAGCAAAGCACAAAACAAGTTAATGCACGGGGTGGACTGGTCTCTTGCAGCATAGGAATTGGGCACCTGCTGATATTCGCCGGTATTATATTGTATAGTACCTATACCTAGTACTACGAAGTTTATAGAAGATCTAAAAATTCTGATAACTTATCTTTTCGTTTCTTATATATGTATTCCTATATTCTATTATTTAAACGCGTTTATAGATACTATATACCATATAATATATTCTTATTTGGTAAATATATATATCGATGGCCTAATGCCAAACGGGCGTAAGCGGCAAAAAAAAAAAAAAAATAAATAATAATCCGTTTCTATAATGGCAAAATCTTTTTCATGCAATGGAGAATCTTGTGGGCATATCCGCAAAAAAAAATAATTTTTTTTGTCGCTTACGCCCCTATGGAATTAGTATGTTAAAGAATAAACTTAGAGATTGATTATAATAATAATTAATATATAATATATGTATATGATGTATTATTCTTCTTCACGTTCAAAGTACGATCTTATAAATTCGCAGGTCAGACTGGTGTTGTAAGTTTCCGTGCTGAATCGGTCTATATTATGTGATATTATATAGACTCGCAATTTATAGTGATGAATCAATTTATGTACATATAGTTTATAAAACGTATACTATATATTATATACGCCCATCTACTGTATTTAAAACTGTAGAAATTCTGCACATTTGCTCATGACCTCATTTATATTAGAAAATTTGAAGATACAAGAAGAAGAAAAAAAAAAAAAAAAAAAAAAAAAATTCTTTGCTTCTCTCTATTTATTTTATCCACCAATATCATATATATAATTGAGAAAACAAAAAAAAAAAAAAAAATAGAAAATAGAAAAATAATAAATAGTAGTATATATCGACGCTTCTTACGAAGACTAGCACGTTTCAGATTTCTTACGAAAACTAGCACGTTTCGGCTTCTCGCGAAGACTAGCATGTTTCGGCTTTCGCCGCGAAAACTAGCACGTTTCGGATTTCGCCGCGAAGACTAGCACGTTTCAGTTATTGCTGCGGAAGCTAGCATGCTTCGGTTATCCTTGCGAAAATGATTATTTTTAGATCGATGCAACAAGGATTTTCTGAAGTTTATTGTGCGGTGTCCGGTAATTAAATTTAAAGTCAATTCGCGAATGCAGGAGTGCGTTTTTCGCGGTGAAAACCGAAACGTGCTAGTCTTCGTAGTGAAAATTGAAACGTGCTAGTTTTCGTAAGAAATCTGAAACGTGCTAGTCTTCGTAAGAAGCATCGATATATTCTATAAACTGTATATTACAGTAGACTCTAGATATATGGCCGCTCGGTATATGGCCGCACGAGCGAATTCCCCTTCACACGTACTCGCACGCACACAAATAGCGCTCCCCCACCATAATTGCGCACGCCGCTGCCGGTAAGCACGTCGCAGTGACACTAACCTATCGGCGCTCACTCTCACGCGCACTTGTAAGCGTGTATGCGAAAATCAAAACAAATGCAGGCCGCTAGAAGCGTGACATTCGCACTGGACTGCTGCGTGGAGGGGGCTCTCCACTTATGGCCGTTTTCCTCTCCTACAGCCCCATACCGCGGCCATATATCTAGAGTCTACTGTATATACCTACCTACGTATATTTATTTATTTATTTGCGGAGTAACGATCACGCGTGGGAGTTGATATAAACGTTAGGTATACTACACGTATATAGATCGCGGTATAGGGCATTGAGGGTTTTATCTATATTTGACGTTCGTCTTATCTAATCGATACGCTACTGGCTTCTTCCTCTTCCTCCTTCTTATATACGCGGGTTAAAGAGACAAAATTGACTAGAAACTTTGACCGAGGTTCTGTTATAGGTCATGGTAAGGGCGATTTTCTATATACGAATTATATAGTATACAGAATACACTGATGTCTTATCATCTTAGTCTATATACTATGTATATAATATATTATGATTTATTTTTATTTTATCATATCTAAGTGATAGAAAAAAAAAAAAAAAAAAAAAAAAGAAAGAACAATACAATACAAAATTGTTAATTCATCAAATATCTCTTATCTCTACAAAACCACGATTAAAATATTATGATAATATATACATAAATAATATATAATACAACGACCATATATGCGGTCGAGTCGAGGATCAGAAGGAGGAAGGAAGGAAGGAAGGAAGTTTTTAAGATATGATCACTTTCTCCATAAAATGATATTTTTGCTATATATACATATATACATATATACATATTCATTACGTATATCGCGTCACTAATGCCATAAGGTCGTAAGCGCCAAAAAAAAAAAAAATTTCGTGTTTTTGGTGGCAAAATCTTTTTCATGCAATATAACATCATTTGGGCATATCCGCAAAAAAAATAATTTTTTGGCGTTTACGACCTTATGGCATTAGTGACGCGATATATTATCACTGCAGTAATGTGTATATAGCATTGCTTTACTCAAGGAACCGGAAAGTTTACCACACTAGTTTATATTATTATCTTGACAAGGCGACGAATTGTTTTTTATTTTATTTTTTTGCTAAATATATTATGCAGGAATTAATTAACCTCGATTCTCTCTGTTTTTTTTTTCTTTTTTTTTTTTTTTTCTCAATTTTTTTTCTCCAAAGCAAACCATATTGTAATATTATCCCACCTCTTTTATAGTTTTTAAATTTTTAACTTTTTTTTTTTCCAATATTTTTTTCTAATTTATATATTGCATTTCTTATAATATATTCATTGTATAGATTGTATCTTAATTTATTTTTCTTTTTTTCTTCTTTCTTATCTCGCAGTCTTTTTTACGAAACAATTCAGTCGATTAATTAATTAATTAATTAATAAATTAATTAACTACATGAAAGAAGAAGAAGAAAAAAAAAAAATTGTCGTGATATTGCTTTCCGTAGAGGTCAACAACACGCAACTATGTATTATACGTACACGTACTCACGTACTCCATATATGGAGTATATATATACATATATATATGAGTACTATACTATTATTACTGCAATCACATCAGTACCTATATAGACACGCAATATACATAGATACATACATACATGTGACATACATGACAATGTATATATTATATACTATATATATATATATATATATATATATATATATATATATTTACAACTATAGCGGAAGGAAATACGGTGTCTGCTTGAATTGAATACCAGTCTCTCTCACGTTGGCTAACCGCACCTATTACACAGGCTTACGATTAGTTAGCCAGGATTTTCGCTCTATATCGAAATAAATGAAATTTTTTTAAATTGCTTACTTATAATTGGATCATAAAATCGGATTATATTTTCAAAAAAAAAAAAAAAAAAAAATATCTACAGTAATAAATTATATTATTTAATTATTATTCTTTCGAGCTTCGTTATATATATATATATATATATATATATATAATTATGTGATCGTGAATCATCGATATAAATATATATTGAAAAAAAGATATGATATTATATATTATAAAATTTGATATTAACGAAAACGTTCCTAATATATCTATTGGATGCTAATTTATTCGCGAACGCGATTATTCACCGCGAGTTAAGTTTTAATATAGGTATTTATAATATATATCTTATATCTTAAATCTTATATATATCTACATATCATTGCGTTTCCTGCCTTTGTTTCGTTAAATGCGGTACTACAGCAGCGGTCATTATTTGCGGCCAATTGTCCGCAACGAACTTCTTCATATTATTATATATCGCGTCACTAATGCCATAAGGTCATAAGCGCCAAAATTTTTTTTTTTTGCGGATATGCTTAAACGATGTTATATGGCACGAAAAAGATTTTGCCACCAAAAACACGAAATTTTTTTTTTTTGGCGCTTACGACCTTATGGCATTAATGACGCGATATATTCACTAATGACACACAAGCAGCAATATAATAATACATAAAAAGAACAAGACGAAGTACCTATATAGAGCAGAAAAAGAAGAACTTGAAAATTTTCAATAATTTATTATCGTCGACGATTCAAAACTGAATGCATATAGAAAAGAGATAATCAATTTTTATTATTTTAATCATTTCATTTGCACTTGCATTTTTTATAGTTTTTTTTTTTTTTTTTTTTTTTTTTTTTTCGGATTAAATATAATATAATATAGGATTGAGACAATTACGATTCACCTAACGTATCGCAATAACAGTTTAGGTTCGCACTGTATATAACTGCACGCGGGGTAAAGTTCGTAAAATTGATAGGCTATACCATTTTGGGCACAGTAGGTGGTTTTACGATCTCAATACCAACCCCAACCCCAACTCCAATTGCAATACCAAAACGCCTTCTTCTATCCTTCACCTTCACCTTCTCGTTCTTCCGCATCGCATCACGCATATATGTATAGGCATCGATGCTTATATATTCTTCGGATTAAAGTCACCCGCGTAGTTTCGTTTCGTTACTTTACTTTACTGACGTCGACGACTAGAACGCGTGTTATAAATACAAACGAGACAATTACTCATATATTAGGCACCTAAGTAGTTAGCAACTCGTGACAAAAACGAAAGAATTAAAAAGAAAAAAAGAAAAAAAAAGAAAAAAAAATCACTCGTATAGATAAGGAATATCTAATAAAGCTATAGTACATTTAATTATTATATTAATTATATTCGTATTTTAAATCTGAGAACATTTTTTTTTGGTAAAATGAAAAAAAATTAAAATTTACGTATAAATTTTCACCCCCTAGAAGGAGAAAATTTTGTTAAATTGACGAATTTATAATGTCGAGCGCATAAATATCGTCGTCGTATATTGTGTGTGAGATTTTTAGTGAAAAAGGGTTTTAGTAGGTAACATAGCTGTATATAATCCTCTTCGTTCTCACCTATAGAGCCAGTAGGTTCGATAAGCTGTTGAAAATTCATTAAAAATGAAGAGAAAAGTGAGAAAGAAAAAGAATAATAGAAAGAAATAAAAAAAAATAAAAAAAAAAAAAAAATAAAATCTATAAATCGATAGAGAAGAGATTGAAATAATTCATAAACAGCGAGGTAGACGTATTATACTACGCAATGTGCGTCTAACGTTGTATCAAAGAATTGAGGTAAAAATTTTACCCCCTTTTTTTTTTTTTAAATATACATATTTCGCTATAATATCTATATTTGAAGATAATAAATAAAGAAGACGAAAGAGGTAAAAATGAATGAGGAAGGAAGAAGGAGAAGAAGAAGAAGTTGAGTTCATTTGTCTGATAATCTGATTTAAAATAAAAAAAAAAAAAAAAAAACAAAGAGAAAGAAAAGAGAAGAGAGAAGAGAGAAGAAGAAAAAAAAATTAAACACCACGTATAGTTGCAGAGAGAGAGAGAGCTTCGGGAAAAGCTGGAGAAATACAGGATTTACGATAAAGAAGTGGCCGGTTCCATATTGGGATTAAAAGATTTTACCACAAAGAAAGCTTCTTCATGAGCATACATACATATACCTACTCTGCTGATAGAGTATTGAAGTACATACTAGTAGCTTCCATTCTACAGCTTGTTTTATCGTTAACCAATATATAGGTATTTTATGTCTACGTGATCGGCATATTATATGCGCTGCTGCAGTTCCTTCTTCTTATTTTAGTCTCTTTTTTTTTTTTTTTTTTTCCCACTCCCTTAGTCTTCTTATCCCTCGAGTGCAGCTGGGGATATATTGTGATCATCGTGATAATATGATCCCTTTCACAAAGTATCTGTGCACGTATATTTTTTCATAGATAATAATGAATGGATTAAAAAATTTCATTCATGCAATAAATTTATAATTTAAAGCCCATCCCTAGTCATCCACCTCCTTTTGGTCGAAATGTGTCACATTTCGATTATTATCTGGGCCCAGGCGTCAAAAACACAAAAAAGGCCAACTTAGCGCAAATTCTATTTCAATTCCGAACACACAGGTCCAAAAAAATGTTCGTTTCGTGCGAAAATAGAGTCTACAGATGGTTTTTACATTGTTAAAAAATTATTCGAATTCGATTTCCTCGGCGAACAATGTGAAAACCATCTGTAGACTCTATTTTCGCACGAAACGAACATTTTTTTTGGACGTATGTGTTCGGAATTGAAATAGAATTTGCGCTAAGTTGGCCTTTTTTTGCGTTTTTGACGCCTGGGCTCGGATAATTATCGAAATGTGACACATTTCGACCTAAAGGAGGTGGGCGACTAGGGATGGGCCTTAAAGAATTTTTTTCTCTTCATTTTTCCTTCAAAGATCTTGAATAATCCTAATAAAGTAATAATCAACGAATAATAACAAGAGCTGATTGATTAGTTCTAATGGTTCCAAATCGTTGAAAATCAAAAAAAGAACATCGCAAAAAGAAAAAATCGAACTAATATCTTATCGAATTTATTTTCAGCGGATGCGGGGAAATCTCGATACTTTTATATATACTCTTTTCTGTTTTCTTGTTTTACCTTTTTTCTTCTTTTTTTTTCGTACAGCTATATGTTACGTAGTTGCCAAAGTTTGCCAAATTTACGGTTAGGGGGAATAGGGTAAACCCATCTCTATATACCATGTGATATAGTATACGTGTATAGTATATTTATTAAGTAAAATTTACGGTGTATAATATATTACGTATAGTAGATATACATAGGTATAGGTATTTACTATATATATATATATATATATTCTCTGAAACTAAACAACGCTGCAGCACGTATAATATACACAGCATTGAGTATACCCATAATTAGGATGTTACCGTTGGGGCTGAAAGTTGAAAGTAATTAATTAATGATTATAGATCGAGATGGTTCACCTATATATTATTTCGCTTTCTAACGCTTTTCCGGCATTGATCGACTAGTATTTGATTATTTATTTATTCCTATGTCTATAACCATGTCTGATCTTATCTAATACAATTCTATATAATTTATAATATGTATACCTATTAGGGTGGGCCAAAAAAAACTTTTAATTTTTTTTTCTTTAGTTACCATGAAAATATTGTTCAAGATGATGAAAAAAAAATCCTCTGAAAATTTGAGCTCTTAATATTAATATTAAGAGGTGCCTCATCGCGATTTTTGATTTCCCATTTAAATAACACAGGAAATTTTTTTTTTTTTTATTTGGAATTTTATTCCGTTCCAACGAATCATCGTGTTGTAAAAATCAATACATATTCTTGTAGGAAATTAAACGATCTCCAAAAAAGGTCTGATGTAATTTTTCGCTAAGTTCACTCGTTTCAAAGTTATTCAAGGTTAAAGTTCAACCTCAAACGGTGTATGACGACTTTTTTTTCGACTTAGCGAAAAATCACATCAGACCTTTTTTGGAGATCGTTTAATTTCCTACAAGAATATGTATTGATTTTTATAACACGATGATTCGTTGGAACGGAATAAAATTCCAAATAAAAAAAAAAAAATTTCCTGTGTTATTTAAATGGGAAATCAAAAATCGCGATGAGGCACCTCTTAATATTGATATTAAGAGCTCAAATTTTCAGAGGACTTTTTTTTCATCATCTTGAGCAATATTTTCATGGTAACTAAAGAAAAAAAAATTAAAAGTTTTTTTTGGCCCACCCTAATACCTATATATATACAGTGAGTTTTCGTATCTCCGGGTCGGTTGTTGAATGAATTTGCGCTCATTTCATTGTGAAATTCATTGTCAAAAATCGACAAGTGACCCGGAGACACGAAAATAAGTTTTTGTATCTACGGGTCACTCGTTGAATGAATTCGCGCTCATTTCATTGTGAAATTAATTGTCAAGCATCAACGAGCGACCCGGAGATACGAAAACTCACCGTATATATATATATATATATATATATTTAATGATAAGGTATATTCAATATCTAATCTGTACGATCGATTTTATTTTTTATATAAAACCGCGGAAACGAACTCGATAAAATTCTCCAGCTTTTCCTATTTTTTTTTTTTTTTTTTTTTCTTTTTCTTTCATTCAAGATGTTTTTTTTTTCTTTTTTTTTTTTTATGGGCTAAATTTTTTTTTTTTTTTTATGTGCTAAAGTTTACCCTTTTTTCTTATCTGCTTTCAGACGAACGGGAGGATGTTCAAAAGAAAACCTTTGCCAAATGGATAAACTCGCAGCTTTTAAAAGTAATTTCCGCCTTTTCTATCTCGCATTGGTTTTTATTTTATTTTATTTTTTTCATTTTTTTTTTTACTTTTTTTACTTTTTTTTTTTTTTTTGTATAATATTTTGTAGCCTTTTCTAGAAGTTTTTATTCTTCTTTTAAATTATTTTTTTGAAACTGATTTTTGAAATGATCAAACGATTATAGTATTATTATAAGTGATTGCAGAAAATGATAAAAGTTTATATTATGCGAATGAATATGAAATATGGGTAAAATAAAATTGAATAATCCAAAAAGTTGAACGGTTTTCATATATTTTATTCATTATTTTATTATATATTCCGCAGAATCATCACGAGCCTATATCAGATTTATTCGTCGATCTGAGAGATGGAAATCGTCTTTTATCTCTGCTCGAAGTTCTCACGACAAAATCATACGTGAGTATGATTTATAAATATAATATATAAAATAAATTATTAGATATATACATACATAAGCATATAATATAATAATTGAATGAATTTTATTTTCCCCACTATTAAATAACTGCGGCTATCTTTATATCCTTTACCCAAACCCAGAAATAGAATCTATCGATTTTCACAGCGCGAGATATTGCTCTTCCTTTTCTCCAACGATATGTATATATACATATATGTATTTTTCTTGCTTTTTCTTCCATCGTCTTCAAATATTTTGCTATATCTACAGAATAAACTGCGCAATATCCGTACATATATATATAGAACTAACATATTTGTCTTACGAATATTACGAATATATAGATTTACAATTATATCGTTCAGCTAAACAAAAAAAAAATACGTCTTTTGATTTTTTTTTTTAAATATTTTTTCACTGCTACAACTGCAGGCGGTTCGAATAATTAATTCAAATCTTCTATATACACTCACGCAGTATAGAACTTGCAAGCTCGGGCAATATATCGCGGGGTCTATTTTTCCTCTTTGCTTTTGTTCACTGAATAAGATAAGATCTTCTTTAATTGGTATGTGACGTAATCGGCTATTTTATACTCCAGTAATTGCCAATTAATCTATTATAATGTTGTCTTATATATATGGCAAAGGCCCATATAGTCAGTTTTAATTGAACATTTTTTTATTTCACTATACTGCGGTCTTTATATCCGTAGCTGGATTATCTATCATTCACAGATATAATGAGATTTTTGTACTTTAAAAAAATAGATTCAACATTTTTTTTCAAATTTTTTTACGCAAAATAGAGAAACTTGGTATTATAGGATTCAATTTTCGGTATTCTATGATATACCTTGCGCCGCATATACCGAGAGTTTTCGATGAAACTGGCGACCGTACGTGTCTGTGTTGGTTTCGCCGCAGGGAGGGGGTCGCCAGTCTCACCGAAAACTCTCGGTATGTGTATGTATACCTATAATAAGGGAATAGGAATAAATAGACTAGTGTATCGTATGTCATTTATATTTGCGCATGAATATGATACCGCGAGTATTATGTTATAAGCTCACAGGTACACAGGTGATAAATAATAATATGACGTTACGTCAATAAGTCGAAATATTATATCTTTCAATGATAATCGATTACGAATAAGGTGTAATTAAAAATTGAAAATTAAAAATTCATATATGAATATTTCCTTCTAAAAGAACAAAAAAAGTTACAATTTTTTTTTTTTTTTCATTATTGCAAGAAATTTTGTTTAATTCTAGAAAAGAGAACGCGGACGAATGCGCGTTCATCATCTTAACAATGTTAACAAGGCGTTGCAAATTTTGGAACAAAACAATGTGAGTATCGTGAAATTGGAGAAAATCTTGAAAATTTGAATGAAAAATATATATTTTTTCGAACCCATTTTTTTTTTTTTTTTTTAGGTCAAACTTGTTAACATCAGCAGTAATGATATCGTCGACGGTAATCCAAAACTTACACTCGGTCTAGTATGGAGTATAATACTTCACTGGCAGGTAAGACAATATATAAATTGCTGCTATAAAGAAATCATCAAACGTATTCTATATAGTCATAGAAAATAATTTATTCAAATTTTTTAATCTAACAATTTTCCTAGTCTGGTGGTAGAAAAAATGAAAAATTTTCCTGCCCTTCTTCTCTGTCCATCTTCGATAAATCAAAAAATATCTCAAATCGCAATTTCCCGATTATACATACCGTATATCCACGTCGATATTCCATATTCCCACTAAAAATGCCCATCAGTCCTCCTAGCGATGAAATAAAAAAGGATAAATCTTAAAAGATTTTACAAACAGTGCGTGACAAAAATTGCAACAGTAAAGTTTTCTCTTTTTTTTTTTTTTTTTTTTTTTTGGATTTACTAGAATATTTTTAACACCGAACAGCATTTTTTATATTAGCTAATATTTTCCTGTACAGGTACACTATCACCTCAAAGATCTCATGTCAGAATTGCAGCAAACAAATTTGGAGAAAACTCTTCTGGCTTGGTGTCGTCAAAATTCGCAGGTAAATTGAAAAAATGAAAAATCAAATTTCAGGTTTCGATTAACTGCGAAATCAAGCATTTTCGATTTATGCATGTATTATAATCTTTTCAGAATTACACCGGAGTCGATATTAAAAATTTTACAACATCTTGGTCAGACGGTTTGGCATTCAACGCCCTTCTTCACAGATGGAAACCACATCTTTTTGATTTTAACAATCTTTCTCGTAAACATCCAAACGCTAGACTCGATCACGCTTTTCGACTTGCTCAAGAACATCTTGGGATCGAAAGACTCCTAGATCCTGAGGGTAATTAGAATTACCATTCAACCCACCATGATAATATATCATCCTGTTATCAATTTTCACAATTTTTTCTCTTTCTTTTCTTTCTTCTTTTTGCAATTACAGACGTGAACACTTCCGTACCGGACAAAAAGTCCATAATGATGTACGTCATGTGTCTTTTCCAATCTCTCCCTCATTCAGGCGAAGATGTAGGAGATTTGGATGTATCAGTAGCCAGTGATTCGAGTCCGATAACATCGCCTGGTGCTGAGGTAAAGAAAGATCATGAATTTTAATTTTTTCTTCCTTTTTTTTTCTTCTAAATTATGACGACGACTACAGCGTTTATAACTAAATGAATTATTCTTCCAGAGTAATTTGTCGTTCGCTAATCTCGGCATGCCGATATCACGACCGATGAGTTTGGCGACAAACGTATCGGTAGAATTAGGCGGGTATCAGGTTGCTTTGGAGGAAGTTTTAACGTGGTTATTAGAAGCTGAAGATAAATTGAGCCACGCACCAGAACCTGGACCTACATTAGACACTTTAAAACAACAATTTCACGAGCATGAAACATTTCTAATGGAATTATCCGGACATCAGGACGGTGTTGGCGCCGTTCTTGAAGAGGGAGCTAGACTTTTGGCTGAAGGTGGACTTCACAAGGACGAAGAAGACGAAGTCAGGGTTCAAATGCAACTACTTAATTCAAGATGGGAAGGACTCAGGACTCATGCGATGGAACGACAGTCTAGAATTCATGAGGTATATATTTCCCAGAATTTCATTTTATCGTTGTACAGGGTGAATCTCTTCAAAGGTTCAAAATGGGTGGGACTTCATAGCGAGGGTAGCGCCGCCACAAGGTAAGTCCGCGCCCGGGGCAGCTTAAAAACTTGCCCCCCCCCCCTCCCCCCTCCCCCCAGCCCACAGTACTGAATCATTAATTTTGTCTGAAATTGGTGAATTACAAGAAAAAACAATATAGTCGTAGTTTAGTATACTCGCACAAGTGGCGTTGAGTAAGCTTCCCTACAATGTAGTATGATAATACATTACAATTATACCCTGACGTAGTAATGGGATGAGCATGAGGTGTATGAAGCACAACGTGAGGGGTTCGTCGCAGCCGAATGAAAAAAAAAAAAAAAAAAATTATTGTCATTCATTTGGAAAAAAAAAGTATTAGTGAAATTTTTTTTTTTTTCCAATTACTCGTAGGATAAAAAATGTATACAAGGTGTTACAACTAACTATGTCATCCCGACGGGTGGTGATAGGGGGGGACCTTGACTAACATTTCCGATATAGGAACCCATGTCCGGAAAGTTGACGTTACCTTGATGAGAGGGATTCCAAGTTTTCAGCGAACGCCTGCAACGGTTGCTCACAGGCGCGGCGAAATCGTGGAGGATTTAGAAGTAATCTAAATCTAATTCAACTATTTATTAACAACATAATGAATCTAACACAGTGTTCAAAATATCACATAAAATAAGTGTTTTCGTCGTTAATTTCAACATAAAACAACCAAGTGGCATTATCACATTTCTCTGACTTGACAAACAAACAAAAAACAGCACGAGCATGACAGTTCTTATTGTGAGGTCAGCAAGTGTTTTGATCGCCTTGCATTCTATCCATCGCTCACTCGTGGCAGTCGGCTTTTTGTCGTCAAATCTATCGTGAAATTGTAAGAGAATCACTCGTAGCAAAATGCAACAATTCACCTGGCGTAAGGTCGCCGATATGCACTGAGCGTATGGATTTACTCAGGGCGATGCAGTGGCAGCACGGTGTCTGTACCCAGAGCAATTTGGTTGTTTTTGGTTGTAATTAACGACGAAAATACTTAGTTTCTGTGATTGCTGGCTACCTGCGATTACGCGAAAAGCCGAAGGAAGAAAAAAAAAAAAAAGTTTCTGTGAAATTTGAAACACTGTGTTAGATTCATTACGTTGGTAACGAATAGTTGAATTAGACCTAGATTATTTCTAAATTTTCGACGATTTCGTTGCGCCTGTGAGCAAGCATTGCAGGCGTTCGCCGAAAACTTTGAATTCCTCTCATCAAGGTAGTGTCAACTTTCCGGAGATGGGTTCCTATATAACAAATGTTAGTTAAGGTCCCCCCAGCTATCACCACCCGTCGGGGTGACATAGTTAGTTGTAACACCCTGTATAAAACAGTGCGATTTCATGATGCAGTAATGCGCAAAGCGTGCGGGAGGCGCCTCACGGCGCCCCCCGACACACAGCGCCCGGGGCGACCGCCCCGCTTGCCCCCCCCTTGTGGCGGCGCTGAGCGAGGGCACGCATTCAGCCAATCAGGTAAAGAATTATCCGGGTGGGGATCACGAATCACGGACCTTTTTTTGGACCTTTGAAGAGACTCACCCTGTATATTATATTGTAACGTTCTGCGGCTGTGCTGGCTATCGCCAGTGCAGTCGGGTCGCGTCCATCGGATTTCGATATAAAAGGAGGGCCGCTAAGCCGCTCACTACCGATTGTGTGGCAAAGCGCCCGTCGAGTCACAATTGTATGAAATTTTAGGCGCGTAGCTAAAATTGACTAAAAATAGTCAAAAGCTTAATCAAACATTCCGATGAGCAGGTAGTATAGTAGCTGCTACCTGCAGCCGTAATATTCAGGACATCGACACCTTATACTCAGTTTCTTAGACCAGAGTATACAATCGTGAGGGACATCGAATGCACCGAAAAGATTCCGCGCATCGGATAATGCAAACCGACAACATCAATTTAAGGGGAAATGAAAGGTGAATTACACACCTCGAATTTTTGGCAGCCCGTTTCTCAGCTAAAACACATCCGATCGATGTGAAATTGATATCAGTGATGCAGAAAAAGTGCACGGTGGGCATGATGCTCTTGGATTTCTAAAAAGCGAAAATGTTTCGGGTGTTTTCATATTTATCAAGTACAACGTCAGCAACAACGATTATTCGTTATAGAGCACTCTTGATATAAAATTGTACATTTTATTTTCGCTTTTTGGAAATTCAAGAGCATCATGCTCTCCGTGCACTTTTTCTGCATCGCTGATATCAATTTCACATCGATCGGATGTGTTTTAGCTGAGAAACGGGCTGCCAAAAATTCGAGGTGTATAATTCACCTTTCATATTTCCTTAACAGTATAAAATCACTGAAAATAAAGACAAACGCATATGTCACGGCGTGCCGACATCGATGAGGTAAACACACCGCGACCTTCCGTAACGCGAGACACATACAATAGGTCAAATTTACAAGAAGGCAATATTAGAGGGATTAAAGGATTATCCCCAAAAAGAATCGGACGATATTACCTTATAAGGAATTCATACGACTAAAGAAGGGATAAACACGGGCTATATAACAAGCGCCGAATTAGCGGATCGACTATTCGGTTTTCAGTAAAAATTCGCAAACAAGCTAAAGTCAAGATGAGCACCAATCCACGATACAAACATAATAATCGGATAGTGCAAAACGCGTACACGCAAACGGACGAGAAGAATCCAACATGTATGCCTGAGCATGTGCTCATGCCTAGAAAATACGAGCCGGGTTTGGGACGGTATAAGTCTGGAAAGACCACCCAAACCATAGGCGAGAAGAAACGAAAAACGATACCAGCTGAACCGGTGCCGTCGACGAGCGGATTACCAGCACCGAACATCAGTGCAAAGCGATCGGCGGAAGCACCAGCCATAACGATCAAGCCACCAGCCAACGCAAAATGGCAGTGCGAACCGATGCCATCAACGAGCGGAAAACAGCTACCAACACCCGGCAACCCGGTCACCTATATTAATATGACGTGGAAATTAATACCGATTGACATTAACGAGCCAGAAGAAGAGGAAGAGGAAAAGGCTGAAAAAAAAACGCAAGATGGAAAAGATGGAAACGACTCATAGTGCCTACCACAAGCATAAAAGACGTCTCAATTAATTTGAACGGCGCAATTTCAATCGAAACACTCTCGAATCAAATCCAATTTATCAGAACAATTGGAAACATTGATTAAAATCGGAAACTTAGCATTAATCTAACTATAGATTATCTTATAATTACTTTTTGTATTATCTTTACCTACTCTTACTTTCTCTTCTTTATAATTATTTTTTGTTAAAATGCTGAGCTTAATGAGCAACATTCTATTCTTTTGTTATTCTTACTTTAATCTAATTGATTTTCTCATTAAATCAAATCTATTGTTAAAACCACTACTTCTTTTTTTTTCAATTTCCTTTTCTTTTAATTAATTTCTCCTAAATCTTTCAGCATTCAGAAAACGGCATTGTATTGTTAGCTATTAACAGCTACGATGCGGATTTTTAATCCAATCCCTAGTCTGATATACAGGCTCGGTGTGCTCAGCAAAGCACAGCTCTGCGAGGCAGCTTCGGTTGAGTTCACTGGCATGCAGCACTGGCTAAACACCCGTGTCTGTAGTTCTATTTGTCAGTGAGTTTGACCCAAGTCTCTGATCAAGCTCGGTTAGCGATGCATATCCCAGCTCTGTAGGGAGGCAGCTTTGGTCGGCTAAAACCCGATCCGAGTCTGTATTAGGGTTTTCGTGGTTTTTCACTTTTCCAAAATTATCACACCTGTGAGAAAGACTCACGCGGACTAGCGCCTTATCTCCAGCCTTCAGCTGTGATATTGGTGCACTAAGTTACAATATCGAATTCAAGAAAAAATGAGGAATTTTAGAATTCATATGTATATTCCTTGATTTCATCCTTAGGTACTGATGGAGATGCAACAAAGGCAGCTAGATTCTCTAAGGCGATGGTTAACAGAAACGGAAGATCGAATATCGCGAATGTCAGCATCGGAGTTAAACCAATTTGCGTTAGACGATCAAATGAATCAGCTAAAATTACTGCGAGTTGATATTCAGCAGCAGCAAAGCGTCGTTGACGGATTGAGTAAGATGGTAGTAGTTGTTGACGAGGAGAGTTCAGAGACTGTTTACGCGCAGATGGAAGATCAGTTAACGGCGTTGGGGGAGAGATGGACCCATATTTGCCAGTGGATTGAAGAGAGGAATCAAAAATTACAAATATTATCTTCTCGTTGGGGTGATATCACCGACGAATACAAAAGACTTCTCGCCTGGTTAAACGAGAGAGAAATAACGCTTAAACAAATGGAAGCTAATCCTGCATCTGAAATGGGCGAAGTATTGGAGAGAATAAAAAAACTACAGCTTTTAAAGATAGAGATGGACCAGGAACAGAAAAGACTCACATCTTTGCAAGTCGCTGTTCAAGAATTGGACGAACAGGGATCTTCACCTGAAAGCTCTAACATTTTAGAGAAAATTGAGAACCTTCAGGATAGATGGGACGCTGTGGTTCAAATTATGGAAGTTCAGGGACAGAGAGTAAGCCAGAGCACTAATTTACGCCTTCGATTAATACTGACTAACTAATAATCAATCTGTTTCATCCTTTCTCCAGATATCCAGCTCTGGATTTGAGTTCGAATTCAAACCGATGCAAGAAACAACTACAACGGTTTCTGGAAACGAGTGGATGACCGAAACTGTAACTACTATAGCTTACAGAGAAGAAATAGCCGCTACTGTAAGTCGACTGAGATAAAACAAGACACGAAGGTCTTTGAAACACAACGAATTTAATTAAAATACTTTTAAATCTTTTTTCAGACTTCTCACAGCGATTCTAAAAAACGTCGTCTAGGAAGTGCGACTCGTCAAGAATTTGAGGCAGCTTTATTGAATTTGTACAAGTGGTTGGACTACGTTGATTTAGAAACGGGTCGATCCGAGGGAGTCTTTGATGAATTGAGTGTCGAAGAGAAGAAAGTTGTTTACGAGGATAGTCTGGCTGATGTAAGCGCTCACGAGAGTGAATTCACCAGAGTTTTACAGCTAGGAAGCCAGCTGTTAGAGGAAACTAAACAGACTAATGAACAGACTGAAGATGACGAACAGAAGATAAAAAGCGTTCAACAGAGGTGGAAGGCGACTACTAGTAGACTCAATGAAATAAAGGAGAAAATAGATTCTCTTATGGGATTAAAACAGTTCAACAACGAACTGGCTAGTCTGCAATTAATTCTTGATGGATATACTAAGTGGTTTAATGGAAATCATGGGAATAATCAAATCGAGACTTACAGGGTAAGCCTCTGCGCAAACTCTCGTTCTTTTACGATAAAGAACAGGAACACGATCTCATTAAATCAAATTTCTTTCTCTATAGGTGAAAATAAAGTCAATGAAGTCTCACGAGGATCGAATCAACAAATTAAAACTAAAAGGAAAAGAATTGATCGAGAATCAAGTCGTTAGGAAAGAAGCAGTTGCCTCGGAAGCTGAAGCGAATGAATTTTCATCTGCTTGGGAAGATCTTTCTAAAAGGTTTGTTTACCGATGTCTAAAATTGGATTTTACTGCCTTACGATCTCTAATTCTTTGTATTCTCAATACTTTTATAGATTATCTAATCGTCTTACGGAGCTGACGAATCTGGCTGATAAAAAACCTCCTAAAAAATACACAGACACTGTAAACAGTCTTCTGTCGTTTATAAACTCTGTAGAAGGTGTTCTGCTATCGGAGCACGCAGTTGTTTCTGATAATAAATCAATGGAAATACAGCTGAACAAGTTTGCCGATCTTCAGGAATCTCTGACTAAACAAGGGGCAAATTTTAATTACGTTAACACTACAGGGCAGGAATTAATTGCTAAAACTAACGGAGATCCGAGCAGTAAAAGACTCAAGGAAGAACTCCAAGATCTCAATACAAAGTGGAGCGATATTCCAATTATTCTAGAAGAAAGACAGCAGAAATTGATCAAAGGTGAAAAATACTTTTAGTTTTAGTCGATGAAATTTGTTATAATTCTTTTTCTTTGTATCATTTTTTTCAGATATCGAATCGTTGAAAGAGTTTAACAGTGATTTCAACAGCTTTGAAAACTGGCTCGAAAAATCGTCGAGATATTTAGAAGAGGCCTCGGAAGATGCTCTAGTCAGCGACGTTGAAACTACAGAGTTTAAACTAGATCAGATACAATCAATCTCTGAAGAGATAAGCAAAAACAAGCCGAGGATAGAGCGCATACAAACTTGCGCTAATAAATTACTAGAGAACTCCGAGCCAAAGTTTGCAAACGTTTTAAACAACCGGCTAGAAACTGTGTCCCAAAAGTGGCACGCCATTGTAGACGGCGTTAAAAATCAGGCTGATAAATTCCAGAACGCTTTGAAGAAGAACGACAAAGTAAATAATTGGGAAAAAGCCTTTCAGAGTCTCGTCACGCTCTTTGATAATTAATAATTTACTCCGGTTTTACTTTATTGCAGATTATAAACGGGATCGAAGACTTTACCAAGTGGCTATCTAGCTTGGAGCAGGAGATACCATCGAAAGAGAAAATTACTTCATCAGTTGAATTATTCCAGGCTCGGGGATGCTATCAAATATTAAAAGACAAAGTTGATAGAAGGGTGGAAGAGTTCAGAAATATTAATGAGATGGGAAACGACAAGCTGCTCAGTTCGGAAGGGTCTTCGGTCCAGGAATTAGGGAGACGTTTTACACACCTGAATGCCAGATGGACTGATGTTACCGATCGAATATACGAACGGTACAGACAATTGCAAAATGCAAGCCACGAATACGGGGAATTCAGGGCTTTAGTTGCACAGGAAAGCGACTGGCTAGACAAATTAGATAAAAGACTTAAGAAGTCGACCAAAAGTGCAGCTGATGCTGAAGAAATATCTGAAGAACTTGATGTACGTCGATTATTCAGTTCCTTTTTTTAGTTCTTTCCATGCAAACTGATAACTTTTACTCCGATATTTACAGGACTTGGAGAATTACATCCGTAATCGTCCAGAGTCTCGATTTGCTAAGATACAAGAGATAGGAAAGCAGCTAATCGACAATGACATCATGACCAATTCGGTGAAGACTGACGTAGAAGCTTTGTCAAACCGTTGGGAGAATCTCAGTAAAAGGGTGAGGCCCTTGTACTTACTCAAATGTTACTAATAATCGATGAATTTCTATTACAAAAGCATGTGCTTCAGCGATTAATGCTTAAAATCATCCTTCTTGCTCATCTATTTACTCTAGATTTTGCTACGTCTTTGTTAGTCATGCGAAGCAGCAGAACGTAGTCTTTTTTCACATTTTTTTTACACTTGTATCAAATATCGGGTTCAAATTTCCACCAAATTAAAAAAAAAAATAATATATACAATCAGATAGATAGATAGATAGATAGATTATATTGTTGTTGGGTAGGCAGGGGAGCGGGCTCAACTTTTGGAAGGATCTGTGAGGCAAGCGCAAGAATCGGAAGGCAGAATAATCGCGCTCCAACACTCGCTAACGCAAGTAGACTCCGTACTAACTGCACGTCTTGATTGTGACCTGACTGCAGATGATTTGCCGCACGAAATTCAGGTCTGTCTTATTTCTCTTTGTGTTTATGTATCATAATTCAACACGTTACCAATATTTCTTTCATTTTTTCTGTTTTACTTTACATTCTAAACTACAACTGACTTCTCATCGAATTTTTTACAGAAATTATTTGAAGAATTGGAAAACCAGAAGGCAACATTACACGAAATGGAGTCTCAAGTGGAATCGTACAAGGCGAATGGTAAACATGAAGCAGCGGCTAGACTGCAAGAGCAAATGCAGTTGATCGATGGAAAATTTACAGAAGTAAATGCAAAATTCCAACGATTTTGTTGCCCTCAAAATCTCGAGCCAAGATTATCTCGAGCTCTTCGGGAACTAAGAGGAATCGAAGAAGCTACTTGTCTGCTTGAATTAGCTTCCGAAGATCCAGAGGCGATAGAAGGGCAGCTTAAACATTGCTTGGTAAAATATAAATATAAAACCCAGGTTTTTCATCTAGAGGAATCATTGCTAATATTAATCTTTCGTTTTTATTCTTCTAGCGGTTTTACCAAACTCTTAGCGAAATAAAGGGAGAAATTGAGAACATTATTGTGACTGGAAGAAAGCTGGTCGAAGATAGAATCGTTCAAGAGCCAGTTAAGTTTTCTAAACGGATCGACACGCTCAAAGAACTCTATAACAAAGTAGGAACTGGATTTATTAGCAATAAATCAAATCGAAGCACCACTTTAATGTGGCCGGTGATAATAATAACGCTTTTACTCTTACAGCTTGGATTACAAATAACAGAATCAAAGTCCGCGTTGGAATCTGCGCTCGAATTATCTCGAGATATATTTAAACACATGACCTACATCAACATGTCGATAGAAAGTATCAACAAGGAACTAGACACTCAAAAAAACATGCCTGAGTTGCCTGTGAACGCGATATACGTTACTGTAAGATATAATCATTCGGAATTAATCCTAAAGCGTTGCGTTAATTTATAACACCATTATTTACATCCACAGGAAACGTTGACGGAAGTTATACCAAGGCTTAACGTTGTTAGGGATAAATTGTTCAGATCTCAGGACGAATTTTCAAAACTTTGCGATCCTATGTACTTAGAACAGCTCAGGGAAAAAGTAACTGAAGTTACTACGAGGCTTGTGAACACTGAGCGAAGACTCCGTCTTTGCAATGGCTCGGAGGTAAGCTGAGAAGATTATAAATTCGTTTAGAATGTTTGATTCTAACTTCTGTGATGTTTTTTTTTTTTAAAGGAGGAGCCATGCGTCGATGAGATAAATGCCTGGCTTCAACAGACCGAGGAAAAATTAAACCAGTTAGACTCTGTGCCGGTAGATCAGTTGAGCGAACAACACTTTGAACACTGCAAGGTATTATTAATTTCTTTATTTAGTTTTAGGAATGAAATATGCTGATGTTTCACTTGTCTCGATATTTATCTATTAATTTATTAAATTTGTGAACAGGCAATACAGAGCGAGATGATTGAAACTAAGCCAAAATTAATGCAGCTACAACGTTGTTCGTTTTATCCTAAAGTTTCGAAAGTTTGCGATAAATGGGAGGAAATTTCAAACAGAATACAAGTAAGTGGTGTTAATAGTATTTCATCCTCCGTCTTATGATTTAAACTTTTTTTACTCCTTCTCTCAATGAACATTTATATCAATCGGTTTAATATACTACGATCATTGCTTATCACTCATGGCTTATGTTTTGCTTGACATTTTAACATTTGGTGTTCTTTTTCTCATTCCTAGGCTTCAAATGTATAATATGTTCTCTTATTCTATATTATTATATTCCATGTAAAATCACACTTTGAACTTATCGTTTTTCACTCTTATGTATTTTAAAAATCTTTGTAGTACATTGAAATCGAAATTGAGATATTTGATTTTTATATCTAACGAAATGAAATGGAACCAATTCGTGCATACATATTTCTTTATAACTTAGTCTATATGGTATTAAGTAATAATAGATATACTACATGCAGGGTAGAATTCAAAATATGAATTATGACTTTGTTACGTCGCAGATATAGTATTATTTATATTTTTACACAATATTTATATCCAAGAGGTGTTCGATGCTTATATTTGTGGTGCCGGTTTTATACTTGACGTTGCACATCATTTCCATGTAAATAACATAGAAGATTGATGCACAAATATATATATATACATACAAATATTATACCTATAATAAGACACAAAGTTCTGGTATCTTACGCACAATATATCTGGTC
Organism: Tenthredo mesomela; assembly: GCA_943736025.1. Classification (NCBI taxonomy): domain Eukaryota; kingdom Metazoa; phylum Arthropoda; class Insecta; order Hymenoptera; family Tenthredinidae; genus Tenthredo; species Tenthredo mesomela. The sequence continues at coordinate 3,817,957 of OX031022.1, forward strand.
AAAAAAAAAATGGCACAAATATTACATACAGTGGTCTCGTCTCTCCCCTAAATTCGACTAAATAATATAATAATATGTCTATTGCGAAGAGGGTACCTAAATCTCTATCGCAGATATGTATATTAATACACGTAAACATACATGGAGAATATTAACGCACTATGGTGATGGATGGTCAAGAAAAAAAATGCTCTTCTACACGTTGTGAAAAAAAAAAAAAAAAAAAAAAAAAACACAATTTACGCATCGCATATGGCATTGTGTATGGACTGGCTTAACATCATCGTATATCATTAACACGCTATTTCATGCATTAAACGAAAGCTTAAACAGAAAATCACCAAGTTGTACTCCTAAGAATCATCTTTTCCACAGGGTTGGATCCAAAAAAGTACAGATCATTTATTGGTTTATAATAAGACACGCGACGATGATAATAAGGGGAGAGACTATTCGGAGCTTACTAATTCGGTCTTGCTACTAAAACAATCTTCAAATTCATCGATTAAACAAGATATAGAGAAGGAACAGTCCATTTATGGTATCGGATACTTAAATCCTGCCTTTGAAGACAATGTTGCCAAGACACCTAAGAGTTCTCCGATAGAAATACCTCTCCGTAGTAAAAAGTCTAGCACAAAGACAGAGAAAATTGAGAGCAGAATAATTGACGTTAGCAAGACTGTTAGAAGAAGATTAGACATGAGCTCGATTCCAGACGTTGTGCAGACCTCTCAGCCTCGTAAACTATCCCACGATGATAAACCCAGTGTTTCTACGTCGGATAAAGACTCGTCGTTGGTTCCAGACGAGGAGGAATTTTTTCTGGCTAAAAACAGCAAACTTTTCTCACAAGTTTCAACCAACACTTTGACCGCCACTGATTCCAAGCCCATTAAATTTACCAAAGCTCAACCAAACTCTTTCCGCATTGTTGAAATACGGGAAATGGAGATAGTCAAGTCCGTAGCTTCCCCTGAAGATCACGTCGTTCTTCCCAGCGCCAATGTTAGCGTAGAACAAATGCCTCAAGTCGTTGAGCGGGTAGAAATAATAGAAGACGCTGAGACCGAGCCGGAATCTGTAGACACAGACACAGCCGGGATTGAAAATAAGACTAAAAGATCGGGTAATATCAGCCCAGAAAGTCCAACGATAAGAAAGAAGGAACTAGTTCCTATTCTAAAAAAACGAAGATCCTCTGACGAAGGGCCAGAAAAGGCAGTGAAGAAGCTGAGCCTCAAATTGAATCTTGGAGATGAAACCGCCGACCTTTCACAACTTCTTGACGAGGCTTTAAAATCCCCAAGGCTAACGCCTGGCCAAAGATCTCCGAAACAGACGGCAATGTCTACGTCGCCTTTGGCTCTGGTCTACGAGTCTGTTTCTCTTGACTTAGGGATTGAAGATCCTACGGACAGACACAGTTTGACTACTTTGAAGGATCCGGAAAGCGTTGCAGAGTATTTAATACTCGATGATAAACCTCAGCAGGATCAGAGCGGCTCTAACACCGGAGCTCGTAAAAAAGAATTGGGCGTAAAGAAACAAGTAGGATTTTCAAACACGTTTGAAATAGTTGAAAATGTTAGCATACCTCAAGTGAGTAAGCTGTACAGAAAATCACCTATACCAAAGATAGCGAGATGCTTGTCGTCGGACGACACGTTGGAGGATTGCGAGAGCTTTTATGGAAGCGATAAAGAGACAGATGATGCTCTCATATTTTCTGACGATACTGAAATTGATGTTAGTAGTTCAAGCTCTGACGGAGAGGATTCCACTTTAGGAGAGCATGTCGAACACCTCTTGGATAAGGTAATAGATTGAGGATCTGTTGCGTTACGTACGGTCATAAAAATGATGATAATACTTTACTCTTACATACATTTATTATTAACAATAACTGTTATGCAGCTAACGATGCATTCACACTGCTGTAACTCTTTCATTAATACAATATATTAATATTTTCATGAATTAGGTAGGATATATATAACAGACCTTTTCCTTCGTCGAGTAAAGTAAAATTTGACAATCATATCTTACGTTTCATTCAGATTAAAATTGAGAAACAATCTCGATCTCCCGTTCGGAGAGTACCATCTAAATTTACCCCCGAATTGAGATCTCCCGGTCAATCTAGAACCACTTTTGAACGGGATATCTTAGAGTTTGAACAAGCGGCGCAAAGGATGTTGCGAAGAATGGATGTCATGTTGCTGACAATCGGAGGAGTCGGAAACGAAAAAGATCCGGCAAGACGTATTGAGGTTTGTGAAATAGCTGAACGAGCTTGAGCTTCATTTCTCTGAAATTTCTTTACATTAAAAAAAATTCAATTTCTAACAGATAATCAAAGGCGAAGTTAGCGGCTTGGCTCCAGACGCTGCAAGTCTGATCAGCAAAGGAGATGGGCTAGTGATGACTGTGCATATGACGGACCCCTCAAGAGCTGATAAGATCAAATCCGACCATCAGGATAAGCTGAGAAGCAAATGGCACCAAGTTATGTCTGAGACAGAAGCGCGACGCACACAAGCGCAGAAGGCGGAAGAGGCTTTGAGACAGTACAACGCTTTAGTAGCCGAATTCAACGACTGGTTTAACGACGTTCCTCTCAAGCTTGAACAAGCCAATAATTACGAAGGACAGCTTGAATTATTCACAGAAGAATTTGAGATAAAACAAGAACAGATACAGAAACTTAACGAACTGGGAAACGAACTGAAGAGATCTAACGTCGGGTACTTGGAAACTACTAGATATACCATTAACAGTAAATGGCAAGAAGTTAGCTCACAATTCAAGAGATTTAGCGGCAGCAAAGACAAAGACAAACTCGTCGTTGAGAAGAAAATGGAAATTGTAAGTATGAAGGGCTTCGATTGATCAAATTAATCCAATAAATTGTTCTTTAGGTCATAAAACGTGTTTCCTAATGATGTTTTTTTTGTCTTTAAACAGGAAATTGGCGGTATAAGCAAGCCCGATTTTGTAACAAAAACGAATAAGCTGCGAGAAGCGATATCCACGGTTTCAAGATCTCTGAACTCACCGCCCTTGAATGGAAAAGAATACGAGTCTTATATAAACCAGGAAGAATGTCTGAGCAAAATAAGTAACGCTTTAAACATATTAAAATCCAGCGTCGAAGAGGTGGAGAATATGAGCTCAGAAGTGGCGCGACGTTCTCGAAAGGAACAAGCCGATCAGATAACACGTTTAGTTGAGAAGCTGAAAGACGAATGGGATAATGTTAACCAGAAGTATTCGGCGAGGTATAACGCTTGGTTGAAATGTTCGGAGAGCTGGAAAGGGTTGCATAATAATTGCAGGACATTTTCCGACTGGTTAAACGTGGCTGAGGAGATACTTAGCAAGTTGAACTCTACCGGACATTCTAAAACCGGTAAAATGAAACTACCAGAACTAGAACAAGAGGTTTATAGGAGACAGTACATCATCAATGATATCGCCACTTCTAGTAAGGAAATTATCAGCCAATCTTCGCCCGAGGAAGCCAAGGATCTTCAAGGCATGATAGAAAAGCTAAAAAGCAGATGGATGCATCTGAACGCGGAATTGAAAATAAAGAAAGAGAAGTAAGTATCGAATCATTTGAAGAGGAAATTCATTTCATCGTAAACTCTAACTCATACTTTGGGTATAGCTGGTTACTGCACACGTGGAGATGGTCAAAGTTTCTCTTAGGTATATGTAGGATGGAAACTATCGGGCTATTTCAGTAGCGACTTGTCTCTCACAGAGCTATGATCACTCCCTGAATGATTTTAAACAAACAGTTAATAGAGTCAGCTTTCATCGTTGAAATAATAAATACTGTAATTTTTATTTAAGACTTAGTTATGCTGTGAAATCTTCGATTTCACAAGGTTCGTTTATTACAAGGAGATCGTTTCTTAATTTAAGGATTCTTGCGATGGAAAGAAAGACAACAACTGGGGATAAGGGACTCGATGCTGTTCGCCACCTTATCGATCAGGTCAATTTATTGCTAGCTTCCTCCGCCAATCCATCAGACGATACTTCACTGACTATAAGACTTTCTTCGATAAAGGTTTGTGAAATAATTATAATGTTCTATCTTTACTCTCTCTCTCTCTCTCTCTTCTCTCTTCTCCCTTCTCCCTTCTCCCTTCTCCCTGAATAATGGATTAGAAATTGTTTGAATATTATGAGTTTGAATTATAATAATAGAACGAAATGTGCGTATGATGTGATCAACGCGTTCGGGGACTAAAAAATATATAGAATTACTAATTTTAGAGACTAAGTCTCTTCTGATACTTATTTTTATAGATATAGATATTTGTACAAGTAATCGTGGGAGTATAATTCGAAATAATTAAATAGAATTCATACTATGCTTCTAATAATATCACTGCATTTCCTGACTCTCGTAGTATAAGCCTTGCCAAGACTGAAATAGATCGGAACTCATATTTTTGACTAGTTTAGGTTTATGTTTTGCCGCTTATTAATATACTATACATACAGATTTCGTTACACAAGTTTTTGATATCCATGCCAGCTGCTAGCTGCTAGCTACTAGCTTGCAGCTAGTCAGTATCCAGGAAACCCTCGAAATGAGTATCCATTATTATAATACATCGTCCCTCCTTATATTCCAATTCCAATTATTTACAATGAATTGAAGATTTTATTTATTTTTGTTTAAACCGATATGCCGCATCTGATATCGATAGTGATAACATTTTTAGTATTTATATTGTTGTTTTTTATTATAAAACACTGGCATGACGTTAGAAAGGTAAAAGCACAGCTCTGTTTCTTCTAGATATTTATTTTTGGTATTACATTAAGAAAGTAAAGAATAGATATTGTGCTTCTTCGCTGATGTGGGGGTATCGCTATAAATAGATACTTCACCACTACGATCTTTTAACTGCGTTACAGAATATTAATACACTATTATTTTGCCAGTAAATTATTATCAGCGCTTTAAGTAGCTGAGCTTGATTCTAACAATTTTATGATTGAAAGAATAAACTAACGATTAGAAAAAAAAAAATGTTCTAATTCATGCGGAGAGTTATTTTTGCTTCGTAGGTCTCAAGCTTGTTTTCATTTTTATGTCTTTGCTGTGTTTATCAATTTCTGATTGAATTTGAACAGATCACAATACATAGAAACTTACCAATTCCAAAACTCCTCTTTTCTTGCTTCAGGCAAAAGCGGAGGAGCTCGTCTCACGGAGGAGAGCAATCGAGGCTCTTATATTTCAGCAAAATAATCCCCGAAACGAAGATGTTTACAAAAGTACCATTTTTGATGTGGATAAGGTATGTTCATTGAAAAACTCTGCATTTCTTCAAAGATTATAGATCTTTTCTATCGTTACTCAAAGAGACGAATTAATTATATAAACTTGATGTGTTTTAGGCGAGCTCGAATCTTTCTGCTCATCGTGACTACGTTGAGAACAAATTAACTTCTTTGAAAAAGTATATGAACAGTTTAGACGCAGTTATGGCTTGGGTAATGGAAACAAGAACCAGACTTAACATATCTAGAGAACTTCCACAGCAGGAAAGAGTCAGAGTTATCGACAACATAATGGTATAATAGAACAAGACTTTTCCATTATTGTGATTTGGAGAAATATGCTTTTCTAGTTATCGAACTATGGTATTATTTTTCTGCACTTACAGGTCACAGTTGTAGATCGTGAAATGGAAGTTAAAGACGTTATTGAAAACTATACAAATTTGGAGAAGGAATGCGAGTCGGCAAAGCAACCAATATCTGTTGAACTTCAAGTGAGTTTTTATTTCGAGAAAATTACTTCTTCACAATTTCTGCGAATTGGATATTAAAAAAATGTATTTTTTTTTCTTTCTATATTGTTTCAGGAAAAACTGAAGAAACTAAGAGAAGATTGGCAGTTTGTGAAAAATCGTGGAGAACCATTGCAGGAGTTAGAAGTATCATCAGTAGCTGCACCAGTTTCACCGTATCAGCGTAAAGGTAGGGTTTCAACGTTCTTAAAATAACAATTAACGCTGGTCAAGGATATATTACGCTATTATGTATTTTCAACGATCGTAGATCACACACGTAACAGCTATGATTATTGGCTTGAAATATTCCATAGTGAAGTCTTCTGATAAAAATTGATATTCAAGTTTCAGCCAGTCTTTTAGTATAAAATTTTTCATTCCTATTCAGTTCATATCCATCAGGGTTTCACATACGAACGGGAAAGTCCATATGCAATTTATATCTCCTACTCCTACACCGGGATGGTAAAGTCCGAGGCAGTTTCCATTATTATTAGGAAAACCAGATTGCCATGGCACAGACGTTGCGTGAAATCCTGTTTAACAATTCAAATATTAAATTAGTGTGAAAATCTTTTTATAATAATTCATGAGCTGGATAATTTCATGATTCACCATTATCAGCTCTGATCCATTCCCCGCTGTTGAACATGTTATGAATGCCTATGAAGAGCGATGAGTTCACAGTATTCATCCCCTTCCCAAGAATCTATTACAGCTAAATGCGAACCCTCTGAGATGCATATCTTACGCGCCTCGTTCCACGATCGAGACTAATTGTGGATTTTATAACTCGATCTGAAGGGTCGAGCTGCAGGGAACAAATCATAGTTGTTCTTTGGGAGAACTGCAAGAGGCGGAGGAGTTTGCCCAAGCGTTTCACCTCCGTCTGTAATTAAGGCTTGTTATAGCTTGATGTTAGCTGTGTATAAGATTAATCTAGATCTTTTCTCACCTGAAGTAACGCTTTCGGTTATGGTAAGATTTCCAGCTACGAGTAATTGACACAGAACTTGCAACGGCACGGTAGCGAGGAGAGACGTCATGTCTCTCGGTTTCTTAATGATACAATAAACGATGATTAACTCGAGCTGTTCACAGTCTGAGTCTCTGGTAGTCTCTTTCTAGTTTTTAGATTATGTTTTATTTTCAGTCACCTCTGTCCTCGAGATAGCGATAATCCAAGTATGAGGAAAAATATTGTGATGCGAATTTATATAATGAGGAATTTTTTACGATTGAATGAGATGATTCATTATCCAATATTCGAGGATCTAAGATATATACATATATATATATATATATATGATCTCATCATGTTTTATCAATATTTAGATTATCCTGACATTTTTCTGAACCCATTGCTGTTGTAAATCGTAAATCTCTAGAGCCCCGAAAATTGATGATAGTTTAGACGGCGAATCCGCAAAGATTTGAAAAAAAAAAAAATAATCTTCGGATAGATATGACGATTAGAATTATAAAAAACTTGAAAGAATTGAATTAAATTTGTTGGATCGAATGTTAATGAAGATAGGAATGATCGAGGATAAATCCAGAGATTAAAGGCCGGTAATATCCACGCAGCTTCGTATTAATTCGGTTCATAATTCATTACATTTATTCATTTATCCATTTATTCATACCCATGACATTCCCATATTCAATTCAATTTTTATTCCCTCAACGAATGTGAGTGCATATTAATTGTTCGGATTCAATATTTGCAAATTAAAATAGCTATAATTTAGTATTCGGAATTTCTCGAGGTTTCCTCAACGCAAACTGTAATAAGGCTGAACGCGATGATAATGAAATGCATATCACATGTTTCGCAATGCAGATTGAATTTGTTAAACGTAAGTTGAATTGAAAACTATCAAAAGAACCAGAAGAAATTGTAAAATATCGAAGTCAACAAGCATTGATTATAAATATTATTACAGCTTCTTGAAAACACTTTGACTCTTCTATTAATTGGTGACGAAATTCCATCTAGTTTATTCAGTAATCCATTACATATTCGTGTATTTCATCATCTCTACATTCAATATTATAACTTCAAATTTCACTTCTATAGAATATCCGTTTTACCCTTGTTCAGTCCTGTTACTTATATCGGAATTTCGCAGACATACCAGAGTCTTCCATAGTCGCATCCGTAATTCACTAATCGACTAACTGAATCCCCTCGACTAGATATGGCGACGCAGGTTTCCGCATGATCAGGGTTGTATTCCAACCATGGTATATTTACGACAGGGAGGCCTAGTTGACAAATTTAAGATAAGATTCAGCGTTATAGTATTAGGGTAAAGTGCGGAGAGATGCCGATTGACAAAATATTGAAAAAATATTAGCGGAATCGACGGAAAAAAGTGACTTGGTTGCGGTCGACAAAGAATCTCTATACTAGATACATATTACTCATCTTGGATTGGGTTGAAACTTACCCTTGTCAGCTCTGACCCATTCATTAGTAGTTTCCGATTTGTGGATACCAACGCTAATCCAAGTGCTGATGGAATGCATGGAATTAAATTTGAATTAGAATGGTAGTAGTTTTATATTGCAAATTCAGATGCATCCAGTTCCTTCACTTACTGTCCCCCGTTGTTTCACGAATAGGATGGGATCCGTTGAAAATTATTTGACATGCAAATAGCAAGAAACTGAGCAGCTTGGCATACATCTTGGGCGTCTCTGAATGAACTCTAAGATCTGACTGTAATCGGGAGGCTGTCCATGCTATTTAAATCATTACGGACAGATACCCTTCGCGAACTTTGGTATATTCATACTTCTGATATCATTTGTCGACGGCCCCAATTTAACTAACTTATCTCATTTGTGAGTTTAGAATTCACAACAAACGCTGTATTTAACAAGAATGCTGAGATAAGCTGGGTTCATCAGGGGCGTCGCGTCTTTGTGATGATGATGTGAAGTTCCATGTATGAATGTATTATGTTTATGTCAAATGAACGTCGTTTTCAAGATTCTATATACGTAGTAAAATATCTGATACTTTCTGCACGCATTTCTCAATTCCTGTTACCTCTTCTAAATGGCGTAATCTAGTTCCCTTAAAAGATCAGTGGTGCACTGACGAAGAAATTGGATCAAAATTCTCCTCGTTCTCGATTGCTTTCAGATATTTCAACTTCCGTATTTCGACTAGACAAGTCAGATATGAGAAGTATTGCACACTACTGATTGTGACATTGCGTAATTAGCGACTATCTCAGATTTACCTATATGAATATTATTACACCTTTTCGAAATGACTTTGACGCTTCTATTAATTAAGTGGCGAAATTCCCTTTAGTTTATTCAGTAATCCATTACATATTCGTGTATTTCTATTCATATTTCCTCACTCGATCATATTAAGCATCCGTCATCTCTACATTCAATATCATAACTTCGAATTTCACTTTTATAGAATATCCGTTTTTTCCTTGTCAAGTCCTTTTATATCGGAATTTCGCAGACGTACCAGTAGATTCCATAGCTGCATCCGTAATTTACTAATGCGTCTCCGAGAAGTGAGATACCAGCGCAGTCCCCGGCATCATCAGGATTACGTTCCAACCACGGTATAGTTGCGACAGGGAGGTCTAATTGAAAAATTTAAGATCAAGTTCATCATCATATTATGTTTACAAAGAATCCCTGTACTATATAATAAGTATATATATACATTATACTGGTTTCGGATTGGGTTGAAACTTACTGTTGTCAACTCTGTCCCAATTATTAGTAGTAGTATCCAATTTATGAATACCAACGCTAATCCACTCTTCGATGTTAGGAATCATGCCACGTATATGTTTGATTTTCTGAACACTATCAGTGATCGCCAAGTGAGCATTATTCGCGATGCACAAGTCACGTGCTTGCAACCAGGTAACGCCTTCCGTGTAAAGTTTGTAGGCCGCATGGACGTCAGGAAATTTTACATAGTCCTCGGGTACAGTAGAAAACGCAGGATCCAGTGTCGGAGTAAGATTTATCACTGGAATTAAATTTGAATCAGAATTGCAGTAGTTTTAATTTATGTTATACATTTAGATGCATCAAATTCCTTCACTTACTGCCCCCCGTTCTTTCGTCAATAACATAGGATCCGTTCAAAATTATTTGACACGCAAATAGCAAGAAACCGAGCAGCTTGGCGTACATATTAGAAGTCTATGAATGCACTTGAAGATCTGACTGCAATTGGGAGACTGTCTATGTTATTTAAATCATTACGGACAGATACCCTTCACGAACTTTGGTATATTCATATACTTCTGATATCACTTGTCGACGGCCCTAATGGAACGAACTTATCTTATTTGTGAGTTTGGAATTCACAACATACGCTACTTTTTACAAAAATGATGAGATAAGCCGGGTTCATTAGGGGCGTCGCGTCGTTATGATGATGATGTGAAGTTTCATGTATCAATGTATTGTGTTCAAATGAATGTCGTTTCGAAGATTCTACATACGTAGTAAAATATCTGATACTTTCTGCACGCATCTCTTAATTTCTGTTACCCATTCTAAATGGCGTGAAGTCTCTGTCTTGCCTATATATATGTAGTTCCATTATAAGATCAGTGGTGCAGGGACGTAGGAATTAGATGAAAATTCTTTTCACTTTCTCCGAATTCTCTCTTGCTCTTATAGATATTTCAACTTCTGTATTTCGACTAGACAAGTTAGATAATAATATGAGAAGTATTGCGCACTACTGATCGTAGCATTGCGTAATTAGCGACTATCTCAGCCATACGACTTTTTGCTACCCTTTAGTTCTTCGATATATCTAGTTCAAATTTGAAATTAGAATGAAAAACGGGCTTTGAAAACAATTTTTGAGTACCCATTATATATTATCATCATGGATCTATGTAGGTTTTGTCTTCAACATTTCGAAAAGCCTTTCCGGTAACTTGTACTTCTTACCTATTGTGTTCATGTGATTGATGTTGATTTTTGGTTTATTCATTATTAGACAGATCTAAAAGCTCTCCCGTTTCGTCTGATACTAAATCGCCAAGTGAAGTAGTATCGGTTACATCGTTGTCGAGCTTAAACTCTGGAGACAGCGTTGATAAACTTTATGAAATTTTACCTAATTGTCTTTATTCTCCTTCATATTTTTTCACCACGAGTATTAACTCTTCGGACGCCGACCGAAATGAGATTAAACGTGGTGATATTGAAATACGTGTTATGCGTGTATATCACATGTTTTGCAAAGCAGATTGAATTTTTTAAACGTAAGTTGAATTGGAAACTATCAAGGAGATCAAAAGAGATTTGAAAATATCGACGTTATCATGCATTGACTGGAAATATTATTACAGGTTTTTTAAATGACTGCGACTCATTCTATTGATTAGTGACGGAATTTGATTCCGTTTATTCATTTATACATTACATATATTTAGTCACATTACGTGTATTTCTATTAATATTTTTCCACTTAATACAATTACATGTTAATTGTTCAATATTTATCATTTCTACATTAAATGTTAGTATGCAGGTATGTCAAATTTCACTTTTTCATTTTTATCCATTATTCCATTATTCCATTGTTCCGTCATCTCATATTGGAATTTCACAGACATACCAGTTAGGAGTCGTCGGGCAGTGAGTACTGACTAAATTTCCGGAAAATGATATAGCCACGCAGTCTTCGTCGTCCTCAGGATTATCTGCCTGCCATGGTAGAGATGTAAGAGGAAGGTCTGGTTGGAAAATTCATCATTAAGTGGGTACATTCATGTACATATCTATCTTCACGATGATCTTAGATTAGGTTCAAACTTACTATTGTCAATTCTGATCCATTCGCCAGTATCTTTCGATTTATGGATGCCAACGCTGATCCAATTATTGACCTCAGATGGTATGGCTTGTATACGCTCTATTTTCGCGAGGGTATCGACGATAGCCAAGTGAGCACCCTCCGCGATGCACCGATTATGCGCTTGTGGCCATGTAATAGATCTCCTGTGAACTCTGTAGGCTACATGGAGGTCAGGAAATCTCACATAACCCTCAGGGAGAGCAGAAGGTGCAGGGGCCAGTGTCGTCGTAACATTTATTACTGGAATTAAATTTGAATCAGAATGGCAGTAATTTTATATTGCATATTTGGATGAATGTTGCTTCACTTACTGTCATTCGTGGTTTCGGAAATAACATGGGATCCGTTGAAAATTATTTGACACGCAAATAGCAAGAGACCGAGCAGCTTGGCGTACATCTTCAGATCAAAGTCTGTGAAAGCACTGAGAGATCTGACTGAAATTGGGGACTAGTCTACGCTATTTAAACCCTAGGCGAACTTTGGTATATTTATGTTTCTGATATCGTTTGTCGACAGCGCTAATTAAACTAGCTTATCTTATTTGTGCGATTGGTTTCATGAGGGGCGTCGTTATAACGATGATGTAAATTTCCATGTATGGATGTATTATGTTGATGTAAAATGAAAGTCGTCTTCAAGATACTATACCTACACATCAAAATATCTGATACTTTCTGCACGCATTTTTTCATTTCTATTATCTATCCCGAATAGCGTAAAGTCTCTGTTCTGCCCATAGTTCCCCTACACGGAAAAAAAATTGTTGTTGAATTTACTATGTGAGCAGCTACATATAGGACAACACTTTTTTGCAGTAGAAATGACAACAATTGTGGTAACATTTACTCATTAGGACATTAAAATTTACTCGCTCCTATGTACCAAATACTAAAATTGTGGTAATTTCTACTACAAAAAAGTGTTGTCCTATATGTAGCTGCTCACATAGTAAATTCAACAACAATTTTTTTTCCGTGTATAAGACCAGTATTACAGTGACATAGAAATTAGATCACAAGTCTTCTCATTCTTTCTTATATTTTAAGATATTTCAAGACCTGTATTTCGCCTAGATAAATCAGATATGGGAAGTATTGCGTACTACTACTGATTGTGGCATTGCGTAATTAGCGACTATCTCACCCAGCCGATTTTTTGCCACCCTTAATTTCTTAGATATACGTATCTCGTATTTGGTACCGAAATGAAAACAGGTTTCGAAACCAATTTTTAAGCACCCACATATATTTATCATCGCGGATCATCATAGGTCTCGTTTCCACCATATCGAAAAGCTTTTACGGTAAACTTTACTTCTTATGTATCGTATTCATCTATTTAAGTAATTGTCGAACGATCAGCACCTTCTGAGATTCGAAGCAGGAATTAGATGAACTTGGTGAAGTTGAGTATTGTGTTAATTACTGGTCATATCATTTGATGCGATAGGAATTATGGCATTTGTATTCGTGCGATATATCCACCAGAATTTTATTCAATCCTGCAAAGAGCTTTCGTTTTATTTCCCTAGAACTCGATGTCAATATGGTTTTGACCAAGTTTCAAAGATAGAAAGCGCTTTGCAATACTGTATAAATTCTGATTGACAATTATTTGACACAGTGATTATGAAAATCACGTTTTCGAATTTTGCAATCCTCCGAACTACGTCAGTGTATTCAATAATCCGTTTTATAGTATATTACTCACCTAGGGAGGGAAAGTAGGCTAACCCAAACTGCGTGTGAGATTAACACCCGAGCCGAAGTCGAGGGTGACAAAAACGCCGTTTGGGATGGCCTTTTTCAATCCCGTGTGAGGTATACTATTTTTCACCACCCCCTGCATCGGAAAGAACGACTTCCCGCTCACGCAAGGGAGCGAAAGTCGTACTTTCCGTGCAGGTGTGGTGAAAAAACTTTATTGTATTCATTTATTTTTCATCATCACACAATTAGGTGTAGGGGAGACCGGTGTCGGTTGTAACAGGGTGTCAATTGTAACAGTGGACATTACGCCGCCATCTTGCGGATAATCTCTAATCTTTTTAGATGTAGGGGAGCTAGGGGCTAGTTGTAACAGGGGTAAGTAGTAACAGCTCAATTACTCGGTAGATTGCAAATATTTTCATGGGGTTACACATCATACGCAATACATATGAGGGGGGCTATTCCGTAAGTACAGTGAGTGCCATGCGGGACGTTGCAGCGAGCGGTCGTGAGTGGGCGTGTCATTTTGGCAAGGTAGCGAAAAAAAATGTGTCTTGTAAACTTTGATTTTTGATGTATTAATTGATTTTTTTTTCATATATGTTTGATTTTTCATTTAGTCAATGTATTCAGCTTTCACGTGATATCTTAATTTTTTTGATAATTACTTTGGTTTTTGTTTAATTAATGAAAATATCCTAAATCATGCGATGGGGCAAGTTGTAACGAAATCGCGGGGCATGTTGTAACGCGTGTTACAACCTGCAACTTGCGATTTTCTTCGAGCGGTTAGACTTTCTGCCTCAAATGTTAATGCGCTGATTACTTTATGGAATCTATAGAATGAAAAAAAAGAAAAAAAATTTCAAATCTAAAAAAATAAAAAATAATAAAAAAAATGAAAAATAATAAAAAAAAATAAAAATAAGTATAAAAAATCACAAAAAGATGATTAAAAAAAAAATTGTAAAAGAAAAAATAATGAAAAAAGAAAAGAAAAATAATAATAAAAGAAGAAAACTCAAAATACTTCCAAATGAAGTGTTTTTTTTTAGTGTTACTACCTGCCCCACGCCAGTTACAACTTGCCCCAAGTACGAGGCAAATTGTAACAGGTGACTTGTTTCAGAAATATGTCTATTGTGCTGAAGTCAACCAACTTTCGATTGATATATTCTTGCATATGATGAATGAATAGGTACGCTTTCCATACAATCAGTCATAATCAAGAAATGTTGAGAATATCTCAAAATATGAGCATTTTACCAAAAATTGTTACAACTAGCCCCTAGCTCCCCTATGTATAGCAACATTCGGCGGGCTTTTGTTGAACAACATTTTGCGAAATTTTCGGACATATTTTCTGTGCTGTGTCCATTTGTGTCCATTTATCGTTTTTTTTCACCCGTAAGTAAATCTTTTCGTTTCACTATGCTTTCGCTTAACGTAGTAAACCATGGATGGTTTTTATAATTGACTTAGTGTATATTAAACTACGATGCTTTGACTTCAATTGTTGTGTATTAGGATTTGGAAGTCACAAGTTTTAGTATAGAATTTCCATTTTTCTACATAAAATCGTCGCTGGTGTCAATTGTAACACGTCAATTAAAGAAGCAACGACAAATGGCGTCAATGCACTAAGTGCAAGAAATGGGCGCATATTGGTTGCACTGACCGTAGTGCATTCTTCATATATGCGCTGAATGTTCAGAAGATTATTTGTTTAATTTGTTATTGAATTTTCGTGTTTTATTGAATCATACGAAAAAAGTGTACCCCCTTTACGTTAATGTTAATTTGTTATAAATTTTCCTATTTTATCAACAATATAAAATAGTTTATACAAAATTAAATAAATATTTTTCCTGCGGTTATATCGCAATGACCTGCGTTACAATTGACACCTCACTGGTGTCAATTGTAACACGTGTAGCAACATCCGTTACGGATTTTTCTTGACTATACTAACGAAAATCTCGAACTAAAAAAATCGAACTAGTAAGAGTTAGATGTGAGTGAACTTAGGTTAAAAAAATCAGGCACAAAATATCGATATTAAGCGAAAAAAAAATTAGTTTGTAAAAATTGTTACAACCGACACCGGTCTCCCCTACACATTAAGTAATTGAATTTGATGACTCCCTTCTTCTTCAGTCCTTTTATATTGTAATTTCGCAGACATAATGTGTTTTCCTTTCACATTCGTAATTCCCCACTTCGTAGTCGTTAGATGATATACCAACACAGTCTCCGGTAGCCAGAGGATTATCCTTCGCCCATGGTAACCATGCTAGAGGGATGTCTGGTGGGAATCAAATTTTCAGGATCAGGTAAATCATTAGAACAGCTGACGTCCTACACGTTTACGAATATTTTGGATTAGGTTTTAACTCACCGTTGTCAGCTCGTGCCCATTGATTGGTAGCACTCAAGTGATGGATTCCAACGTGCAGCCAATGAGGTCCCCAAACATCTTTCAAGCTTCGTACATGCCGGATTCTTTGTATTGAATCGGTAACTGCCAAACGAGCACCTTCCGAAATGCACAGTTCACGTGCCTGGTACCACGTCTTCTCTACTTCGTAAACTTTGTAGCCTGCGTTGACGTCAGGAAATCTTGCATAGCCGTTGGCATCGATTATTGGCGGAGGTGTCGGGTAAACACTTATTACTTGAACTGTAAATTTGGAATAGAATGACAGAATTTTTATATCGTGGATTAAATAAGTCCAGCTTCTTTACTTACTGTTATCCGTAACCGTAACCGTGTTAATCGAGTAGGATTCATTATGAATTATTTGACACACGAACAGCAAAAGACCGAGTAACTTGGCGTACATTTTCGACTGATACGTACGAATACCCTTGGATCATTATATGCGATTTAGAATTCACTCGTGCTATTTAAACCCCGAATGAGATACCCTCTGTGAACTTTTGCTCGCTTATTCGTTTGATATCATTATCTGCTGATGCAAAGTTAATTACAGATTCGTGTAATCTAAGATGACAAATGTTTTAGCTACCAGGTTTAGATATCAAACTGCCTGAGGCAAAGGTCACGGTGGCTGTCTCTCTTTCAATCGCTCGTATGATTTCGATTATCCGTCGTATAAGGATTCTATTATTTCATACTAGCTTGACGTCATTGCGAGTCCAGCCATTAGAGAGCTGATGTAGTTCCTTTTCCATAAATTTCCTTAATCCCGAATCGCTGGATAAAGTATCACCGTCGACATCGTTCTCGTGCATGAGGTCAAGAGGCAACGTTGAAAAGCTTTATTATATTTCAATCTTCTTTCCCCCACGAATTACTCTTCGAATATCAACGTCCATCAATATGAGGCCAAAACGTGGTGATAAAAAAAATTTGTCGTATGTGCGTATCGCATATTTCGCATATCACATTAAAGTCTGTATCTAAATGCTCATTTCGCAATGTGTAATTTAAGCAAGTTTTCGCAGCTTAATTAACTCTACGAGAAATATACGATATCATATCTTGAAGACGTTAATTAAAAGTCAGTTTCAAGGAGACCTTTCATCTTATTAAGAAACGTTTTCGGATTCGAATTGTACTCATGTGATTGTTTGAAACGCTAATTTTGAATTTGGACGACTTCCTTATCTTGTGACTCAGAGCCTTATAGCGTACGCTATAACGTTTTCTCACATTTGTATTGTTTTTTTTTTATTCTTCTTCGTTCATGTTCTCGTTTTGCAAAGCGTAAATTAATTTGTTGGAAAGGAAATTGGGTACATTTATTCAATGAAATTCGAAAATACATAAGTACACAAGAAGAAAGATAAATTCTGATTAGCAATTATCTGACACAGTGATTATGAAAATCACGTCTTCGAATTTCGCAATCTATTGTACTTTGTCAGTGTATTCGATAATCCGTTTTAGAATTTCATTGTAGTTATTTATTTTTAATCAACAAATAATAACGTATAGACTATACATTAGACCGGTTCAAAAAAATCGACTATTCTTTTTCTTACAATTTTCGCATTGAAATACTTTCGGGGGGCTGAAAAAAGATGCCTGTTAAAAGCGGAGCTCTTAATATTAAGATTTAGAGGTCGCTCATCGCGGATTTCTATTTTCCATTTGAATAGCATAGGAAATTTTTTTTTTTTTTTTAATAATTTTGTAGCTCACAAACCAATGAACAAATCCAAATGACTCAAACATATTTTCATAGGAAATCGAACACTCTACAAAAAGCTTCTCTTATCATTTTTTGATAAATTGACTCCTTCCAAAGTTATTCAAGGTCAAATTTCGATTTATAGTTGAGATAATTATTTTTTTTTGTGATTTTTTTTCCACAATGATAGATACATTTTTTAGAGTGTTCAATCCCCTATCAAAATATGTAAGAGTCATTTGGATTTGTTCATTGGTTTGTGAGCTACGAAATTCTCAAGAAAAAAAAATAAAATTCCTATGCTATTTAAATGGAAAATAGAAATCCGCGATGAGCGACCTCTAAATCTTAATATTAAGAGCTCCGCTTTTAACAGGCATCTTTTCTCAGCCCCCCGAAAGTATTTCAATGCGAAAATTGAAAGAAAAAGAATAGTCGATTTTTTTGAACCGGTCTACTATACATATTAGTTAATCGAATTTGATGTAGTGGTTTCCTACGCAGAAAATCGGCTTCCCTTTTCTTTAGTCATTTTATATCGTCATTTCACAGACATAATATGTTTCCGCTTCGCAATCGTAATCCCCCAGTTCGTCATCTGCAGGTGATATACCAACACAGTCTCCGGTGCCCTCAGGATTATCCTCCGCCCATGGTAAGGATGATAGAGGGAGGTCTAGTTGGAATCAAATTTTCAGGATTAGGTAAATCAATTAGACTAGCTGATCTCCTACACGTTTACGAATATTTTGGATTGGGTCTTGACTCACCGTTGTCAGCTCGGGCCCATTGATTGATAGCACTCAAGTGATGGATTCCAACGTGCAGCCAATGAGTTCCCCAATCATCTTTCAAGCTCCGTACATGTCGGATTTTTTGTATTGAATCGGTAACTGCCAAACGAGCACCTTCCGAAATGCACAGTTCACCTGCCTGGTACCACGACTTCTCTACTTCGTAAACTTTGTAGGCTGCGTTGACGTCAGGAAATCTTGCATAGCCGTTGGCATCGATTATTGGCAGAGGTGTCGGCTGAACACTTATTACTTGAACTGTAAATTTGGAATAGAATGACAGAATTTTTATATCGTGGATTAAATAAGTCCAGTTTCTTTACTTACTCTTTTCCGTAACCGTAACCGTGTTAATTGAGTAGGATTCATTATGAATTATTTGACACACGAACAGCAAAAGACCGAGTACCTTGGCGTACATTTTCGACTGATACGTACGAATACCCTTGGATCACTATATGCGATTGAAAATTCACTCGTGCTATTTATACCCCGAATGAGATACCCTCTGTGAACTTTTGCTCGCTTATTCGTTTGATATCATTTTCTGATGATGCAAAGTTATTACAAATTCGTGTAATCTAAGATGAAAAATGTTTTAGCTACCAGATTTAGATATCAAACTGCCTGAGGTAAAGGTCACGGTGGCTGTCTCTCTTTCAATCGCTCGTATAATTTCGATTATCCGTCGTATAAGGATTCTATTATTTCATACTAGCTTGGCGTCATTGCGAGTCCAGCCATTGGAGAGCTGATGTAGTTAATGGCTGATGTGGTTAATGTGTTTAATGGCTGATTGCGATAATGGCCTCTCTGCGGCTATCCAACGAATAATTTTAGGTATAAAAGTGGTATAATTACTCAGAAACAGTTTGGTTCTATTTTTCTTTGCTACATTCACTCGAAGATTTCTCACGTGAAGTGATATTCTCGAGGCTGTAATTTCCACTAATGGTCAGCTGGAGAGCCAGATGTAGATGCAACGTATATAGCGACAACGGAAGGCATCCTTTAACTTGGTTCTTGAAAACAACCGACTTAGTTAGTTCTCGTCTTCGTTTGAACTGCAAACTACGACGTGCCTTGGTTTTATAAAATCTAGATAACCCCCTCTATCGTTTATATATTTATGAAACGAAGCATCAACATATTATGTGCGAATAAGCACAAAATGCTGGGAGAATCGTAACAAATTTTTCAAACGACTTTGACCCTTCTATCAATTGATATTGGAATTCCTTTTCGTTCATTACTGGTTATCAATTATGTGTTGGTTTACTTCGACTCACATTGTCCTACTCGATGCAATTATTTCTTCAATCAGAATATATATTTACTAGGGGCTCTGCCCCTGCGCGCTTCGCGCGCCAACCCCGCTCGTCGCTCGCTTCGCTCGCTCCGAGGGCACTCGGCGCTCCGCGCCTCGTCTGTTCGGCGCTTCGCGCCTCACTTAATTGCGAGGAACAGTCAGTGCCGTGTGAACATGACTTATCACCCTACACGGAAAAGGTTTTGGGACTGCTGCAGCGCCAAACGGCAGACGGTGGGCTTCCCGTATTTGAGTAAAGGCGCCGTCTCTGCGACGGAACGCCACGTTCTCTCGCGAGAACTCTGCAGTCTTTGAGACGTTGGGATGCGATACGTTGGACGTAATAATACGGGAGTCCAACGTCTCGCAGACTGCAGCGTTCTCGCGAGGGAACGCAGCGTTCCGTCGCAGAGACGGCGCCTGTCTTTGGATACGGGTACTCACCGTTCTGCCGCTTGGCGCTGAGGCATTCCCGAAACCTTTTCCGTGTAGGCTAGGTAGCACCCCCCCCCCCCCCCCCCCCCACCCCTCCCCTTCTCCTCCTCCGCCCATCGGTGGAAGCTTTTTGAGACGTGAAATTTTCCAACAGATGAAATACAATTTTAACATGGTGCAAGTGGTGCAAGAAAAAAAAAAACGCAAATATAATTTTGGACCCGCACGCAAAGATTTAAACCCGACTGGTTACGGTTCTGCACACGACTCAGTCAGGTGCTATCGAAAAATAGCGAATCCTGGTGCAGCACCACACTGAGTACTGTTTAGAACACGACTTATTACTGTGCCCACACGACTCATTCATGTACGCACACGAATGGTTTGTATTCTAAACAGTGCTCAGTGTGGTGCTGCACCAGTATGCGCTACTTTTTGCTAGCACCTGACTGAGTCGTGTGCAGAACCGTAACCAGTCGGGTTTATATCTTTCCGTGCGGTTGCCGCCCGCGATTCTGCTGCCTCTGAAATATTGCCGCCCCAGGCTATAGCCTAGTTAGCCTGTGCCTAAATACGGCGCTGGCTACACGGAAAAGCAACATTTAACACAACGTATTTATCATATTTTTATTATTTTTTCAACTGATTGAATTCATTTTGCATAACTTATATAGCCTATGTTACTCGGGAAAACCTAAAGAACAATTTGGTGTAAGGTTCATCCAAATCGGTCCACTGGTTCTCGAGTTTAGCGGTAACAAAGATACAAACATACAAAGCCTTTTATATATGTAGTAGAAGTAGAAGTAGATTTCTTACACGTATTATAACTCATACATTTACAATATTTATTATTTCTACCTCTAACATATCAACATTTTAAATTCCAAAGCTATAATTTATACGTTGTTTCCGTGTCTAGTCCTCTCATATTGAAATTTCACAAACGTACCAATGCGGCGACAGGGTGCAGTAGAAATTTGTTAGTGAAACACCGCTGAATGCTATACCGGTGCAGTTGCCTTCACTGTCAGGACTATCTTCCAGCCATGGTATAGATTCAAGAGGGAGGCCTGGATAAAGAATTCAGAATTAATTTATCACATCATCATGTACCTATATCCATGAGGTAGTCCACGTGAAAACGAAAGTGATCTGACCCTGCCATTTTCCATTTACATCTAAATTTTTTTTTGCGTCACTTTTGACAAGCTCAGAACATACGTCAAAGGGTTTTTTTGATTGCAGCCATTTATTTTGATTTAGCAATTCACGAAAATATCGCAGATCTGCTATTTAACCAAGTTCACCGTTTTTTTTCTTCGAAACCTCGTACTCTGGAGTGAAGATGACCCGGATACGAAATGTTCATTTTGAATCTAACTTTTCGAAAATAGTGGTTTTCGGTCCTGGGCATTAGAATCGAACGTTATGGACTCAAAACAGTCCCTAAAACATTCACTTTTACGGACACGTGTACCAAACTCTATTTTTCTTAACAAATACAACGACAGATCCTCGCTGTGCACCGTCTGCAAGCACGAAGAGCAGGTTTGAGCATACCCGTGATGGGAAGTCTGCTTTTGGTGCCTGTAGGCGGTGCGCAAAAGAGGACTTTCGGTACATGTGTTAAGAAAAACCTTTTTGCGAAACTCCACCATGAACGATCATGAAAGATATTCAAGTTTATTAAATTTGAAATTCTAAAGAAAAACCTTTTTTGATTTTGAATACGGGTTCCTTTCACCCCAGAGTACGACGATCCGAAGAAAAAAATGGTAAACTTGGTAGAATAGTAACTTTGCGATATTTTCATCAATTGCTGAATCGAAATAAATGGCTGCAATTGAAAAAGCCTTTGGGGTGTGCTCTGAACTTGTCAAAAGTAAGTCAAAAAAATATTCAGATCGAAATCGGTAATCGCAAGGTGAGATCACTTTCGTTTTCACGTGGACTACCTCCTATATAGGTTCTCGTTGTCAATCTTTATGAAGATCTTGGATTAGATTGAGACTTACCATTATCAACTCTGACCCAGTCATCATCAGTAGTATTCGATTTCCGAATGCCAACGCTAATCCAATCGTCTACCTCAGATTGCATGGCAGATATACGTTCGATTTTTTCGACAGTATCGGCGATAGCTAAGTTAGCACCCTCCGCGATACACCGATCACGTGCTTGTACCCAAGTGATGGATTCATTGTAAACTTTGTAGGCTGCATGGAGGTCAGGAAATTTCACATAGCCCTCGGGGAAAGTAGAAGATCCAGCAGCTAGTGTCGGCGTAACATTTATTAGTGGAATCAAATTCGAATCATAATTGCAGTAGTTTTGAATTGTACATTTAGATGGATTCAGTTCCTTTACTTGCTGTCCCCGGTGTTTTCGGGAATACCATGGGATCCGTTCAAAATTATTTGCACGCAAACAGCAAGAAACCGAGCAGCTTGGCGTACATCTTGGAAGTCTCTGAATGCACTTGGAGATCTAACTGCAATTGGGAGACTGTCCATGCTATTTAAATCCTTACGGACAGATACCCTCCACGAACTTTGGTACATTTATACTTCTGATATCAGGTATCGACGGCCCCAATTAAACTAGCTTATCTTATTTATGCCTTGCGAATACACAAAATACGCTCTTTTTAGCAAAGAAGCTGAGATAAGCTGTTCTCATTAGGGGCGTTGTTATGATGATGATGTAAACTTCCATGTATGGATGTATCATGTTGATGTCAAATGAACGTCGTTTTCAAGATTCTATACGTAGTAAAATATCTGATATTTTCGGCACGAATCTCTTTATTTCTATTACATATTCTTAATGGCGTAGACTCTCTGTCTTGCCCATAGTACCCTTATAAGATCAGTAGTGCAGTGACGTATGAATTAGAAAATTCTTTCCATTCTCTCTTGTTGACAGATATTTCAACTTCTGTATTTCGACTAGACAAGTTGGAGATGAAAAGTATTACGACTATCTCACCCAGACGAGTTTTTGCAACCCTTCAGTTTTCAGATATACGTATTTCGGATTTGGTATTCGGAATAAAAAATATCACTTATTGACGATACAATATTATGGATCCATATTTGAACGTCAAGTTTTCAGTGGTCGAAACTAGTTAGGACTTTTGATTTCAACTTCTAAGAAACGAATCCATATCGTTTCCACTTTCTAATAATAAATATTCTGTACGTATTTGATTATTTTTAATCGTGCATATATTTCTAATCCTTGTTAATTAGTGTTCATTCCTTTAATCAGAATGTACATTCATTTCTTGCAGGTATTACTTATGCATATTTAATATATATTATTTCCACATCGAATATTACAATTTCAAATTACATTTCTATATAGTATATCCGTTGTTTACGTATGCAGTCTTCTTATATTGAAATTTCACAGACGTACCAACATGACAACAGGTCGCAGTGGAAATTTACTAGTGAAATTCCGTCAGTTGATATACCGGTGCAGTCACCAGCATCGTCAGGATTATTTTCCTGCCATAGTATGGATGCAAGACGGAGGCCTCGAGAAGAATTTACGATTAATTACGTGATCATACATATATAATTTAGGGTGGTCCTTATTTGGGGTATCGAATTTTTTTCGACGATAGTCCTAAATCGGTTCCAAATATGGGATGGAAATTCATGTTTTAGTTTTAAAAAATAAATGCAATTTTCCATTCAAAACTTTGACTGTCGTGGGGGCCGGGTTAATATTAATATTGAGAGCTTAAACTTGGCAGGCGTTTTTTCTGATTTATTTGGAACCGATTTAGGACTATCGTCGAAAAAAATTCAAACATACCCCAAATAAGGACCACCTTAATATATATATACACATATATATGTAGGTTCTTGTTGTAAATCTTTACAAACATTTTGGATTAGATTGATACTTACCATTGTCAACTCTGACCCAATCATTAGTAGTATTCGATTTCTGAATGCCAACGCTGATCCAATCTTGGGCCTTAGTTTGCATGGCATATATACGCTCGATTTTCTCGAGAGTATCGGCGATAGCCAAGTGAGCACCCTCCGCGATGCACAGGTCACGCGCTTGCACCCACGTAACACCTTTCGTGCCAATTTTGTACGCTGAATGGAGGTCAGGAAATCTCACGTAGCCCTCGGGGAGAGTAGAAGGTGCAGGAGCTGATGTCGGGGTGAAGTTTGTTACTGGAAATAAAGTTAGATGAGAATGGCAATAGTTTTATATTGTATGTAATGGAATAGGTCCAGTTTATTTATACTCACCGTCATCCGTGGTTTCGTGAATAACGTGGGATCGGTTGAAAATTATTTGACACGCAAATAGCAAGAAACTGAGCAGCTTGGCGCACATTTTGGAACTTTATGAAAGTACTCGAAATTCTGATGGCAATAGGGAATTTGTCCGCGCTATTTAAACCCCAAAATAGATACCCTCCGTGAACTTCAGTATCTTCATACCGTTCTTATCATTGGCTGAGGACGCAAAGTGATTGCAACAACAAATGCGAAATGTTAAGCGGTAAAAATACCTGACCATTGAACTTCTCTTCCGATTCGACTAGACAATCTATTCAGCCCTGAATTTCAGTAGGACTTCTCGGTTCAGCTTTCTAGATACAGATCTGAACTTCTCCTATTTCGTCTCAGTTTCAGACATTTCAACGTTTATATAGTTCAGAAAATAATGAACAAACAGATACAAGCTGTTGTGCAATTGTGAATTTAACTTGGTGATTACCGACCATGACAAGGCCAGATGATTATTCCTTACCGTTTACTTGCTATCAGAGGGATTCGCTTTTTGCGTTCAATTAATTCTACAGGGAATATCTGCGGCAATATGAATTCCTAAAACTGATTTTCTCATCTTTCATTTTCTCAGTTTTATCTTTCGTCCTCACTGCAAAGTGTAAAACAATCGGGAAATCTCAAATCGCCACATGAAGGATCATCGGTTACATCGTTGTCGCGAATGAAGTACTTGGGAGGCAACGTGGTGAAAAGCTTCAATAATATCATTCTGTTTTTACTTTCTTATCCTCTACGAACGATTAATCGAATATCAACGTTGACCGAAAAAAGTTCAAAACGCGACGATGAAAATATGTGTGACGCATCTAGATCACATGATCTCCACTCGAAATGATCTCTGCTGCGGGAGATTAATTACGTCATAATGTTCCATATTCTTAGCTATTTTCTATAGGTATTTGAACATCTCCAGAAACAGTGAAGAATTCATTATACCAATGTAATCAAGCATCAACAGGTATGGTACGTGCATAAAGGACGGGAAGCATTCAGTGCAGCTTTATCCCATAACTTCTACCCTTCCATCAATTATTGGTATAAAACATAATACTGTCAGTGCAAAAAGGTTTGGGGAACGGATTGGTACGGGCGAACCTGGCATAGCTCAATTTTTTTGTCGAAATATACACTTTTTGATTCCGTAATTAGTTTTTGGTTCGCAATAGCGAGTTTCCAGTAATCGAGGTCAACAATTTTTCAAAATTGCGCGGGGCCGTGTGTGTCCCAGCCGCGATATTCGTCGTTGCATTCACATTGTATATCAGTGGCCGCTATAAATTGACGAGGAAAATAGAGGATCGATAATATTTATGAAACGAAGAATCAACATACATGTGCGAAGAAGCACAAAATGCTCTGGGAATATTGAAACAGCTTTTTCAAACTCTGACTCTCCTATCAATTGATATTGGAATTTCTTAACGTTCATTTGCTTATCAACTACGTGTTGGTTTATTTTGACTCACATTATCTTACTTGATACAATTAATTCTTCAATGAGAATATATATTCATTTCGTTCACCTATTATTACTTATGCATTTATTTACAACATTTATCATTTCTACATCCACCATTACAATTTTGAATTTCATTGCTATAATATATTCATTGTTCCGTGTCCAGTCCTCTCATATCGGAATTTCACAGACGTAAAAATAAAGCCACCTGTTCATGTCGCAGGGCAAATTAGCTAGTGAATTTCCGAGGTCACATATAACGACGCAGTCACCAGAGTCGTCAGGACTATCTGGCTCCCATGATAAAGATGCAAGAGGGAGGCCTGAATAACAAAATTCAGGATTAATTACATGATCACATATCTATATAATATATTATGTTCTCGTCGTAAATCTTCATAAAGATCTTGGATTAGATTAAAACTTACCGTTGTCAACTCTGACCCAATCATTAGTAGTATTCGATCTCTGAATGCCAACGCTGATCCAATCGTGGACCTTAGATTGCATGGCCCATATACGCTCGATTTTCTGGACAGTATCGGCGATAGCCAAGTGAGCACCCTCCGCGATGCACAGGTCACGCGCTTGCACCCACGTAACACGTGTCGTGTAAACTTTGTACGCCGACTGGAGGTCAGGAAATTTCACGTAGCCCTCGGGAGAGTGGAAGGTGCAGGCGCCAGTGTCGGTGTAACATTTATCACTGGAATTCGATTTGAATCAGAATGGCAGTAGTTTTATATTGTACATTTAGATGAATCCAGTTCCTTCACTTACTGTCAACCGTGGTTTACCGAATAACATGGGATCCGTTTAAAATTATTTGACACGCAAATAGCAAGAAACCGAGCAGCTTCGCGTACATCTTGAGAGTCTACGAAAGCACTTGAAGACCTGACTGCAATCGGAACATTGTGTATGCTATTTAAATCATTACAGACAGATACGCTTGACAAACGTTGATATATATTCATACATCTGTTATCACGTATTGACGGCCCGAATTAAATTAGCTTATCTTATTTATGCCTTGCGAATACACAAAATACGCTCCTACTAGCAAAAAAACTGAGATAAGCTGGTATCATCAGCTGATGCTGTAGCCTTTGATAGATATACCCATAGTATATTATATATAAATGTCGAATGAAAGTCGTTTTCAAGATTCTATACATAGTAAAATATCTGATATTTTCTGCACGCATCTCTTCATTTCTATTACATATTCTCAATGGCGTAAACTCTCTGGCTTGCCCATAGTTCCCGTACAAGACCATAGGAAAAAGAAAAAAAAAAGAACTTGGGGAAAAGAGACCCGGAAGAAGCCTTTAGGGGTGCGATAACCACCGACTACGTATTCCGTACTGGGGTATGGTGTTGTGTTTTTAGATGAGCGACGGATCAATGGAGTCCTATTTCCTTGAAGGGGAATTTTTTTTTCTAGGCCCTAAGTCAAGGCCCATATATTTGTTCATTTTCATTATTTTTCAATAAAAATGTATACAAACCATGTTTAATACACACTTAATAGAATAAAAAAAATCCCATCCCTTTATTAATTAGTTATACCAGTGAAAAAAATTCTAAAAAATCGGTTACTTTTTCGGCCGTCACAGTGGCTAGCCCCCTTGATACGAAATATTTCTTATAAACTGTTTGTTGAAACAATAAAATTCGGTGCCGATCGGTGCGGACTAGTGGGCGTCGGCCTTAAGGTAGTACGATCACGTACCTCGCTATTAGATGAAAGTCTGTTTTTTTCATATGCTGTAGCAGAAGCACATAGGAGAGCACTTGCAAAATTTCCAAGCGCGTCACCAACTAATTATAATATTAATTAATTTGTGAAATGAAGATATTTAGTCCACGCCATATCAGAAATCTGCCTTGACACAACGTTGAGACAGAACAGACATTGACATGTGCGGGATAAGCACAAAATGCTCGAATCATTAGCACAAATAGCACACAGTTTTTTTAAATAACTTTGACCCTTCTAATATTTTGAGTTGGAATTTCATTTCGCTTATCCATTTATGTATCATACATCGAATATTACAATTTCAAAATACATTTCTATATAGTATATCCGTTATTTTCGAGTTCAATCCTCTTACATTGAAATTTCACAGACGTACCAATTTCGCAACATGGTGCAGCCGAAATTCACTAGTGAAATTCCATCGAATGATATACCGGTGCAGTCACCAGCATCGTCAGGATTATTTACCTTCCATGGTATGGATGCAAGTGGGAGGCCTCGATCAAAAATTCAGGATTAATTACATGATCATACATATCCATGTATAGGCTCTCGTTGTACATCTTTACAAAGATCTTAGATTAGATTGAAACTTACCGTTGTCAACTCTGACCCAATCATGAGTAGTTTCCGATTTGTGAATGCCAACGCTAATCCAATCGTTGACCTTAGGTTGCATGGCATATATACGCTTGATTGTCTCTACAGTATCAATGATTGCCAAATGAGCACCATCCGCGATGCACTGGTCACGCGCTTGCACCCACGCAACAGCTGTCGTGTAAATTTTGTACGCCGAATGGACGTCAGGAAATCTCACGTAGCCCTCGGGGAGAGTAGGAGATGCCGGAGCCGGTGTCGGTGTAACATTTATTACTGGAATTCAATTTGAATCAGAATGGCGGTAGTTTTATATCGTACATTTAGAATTTAGATGCATCCAGTTCCGTCACTTACTGTCCACCGTGGTTTCGCGAATGAAATGGGATCCGTTCAGAATTATTTGACACGCAAATAGCAAGAAACCGAGCAGCTTGGCGTACATCTTGAGAGTCTACAAATATACTTGAAGACGTGACTGCAATCGGGAGACTGTTTATGTTATTTAAATCATTACAGACAGATACCCTTCACGAACTTCGGTATATTCGTATTTCTGATATCACTTAAGACGGCTCTAATAAAACTTGATTATCTGATTGATGCTTTGCGAATACATAGAATACGCTCCTTCTGACAAAAAAACTGAGATAAGCTGGTATCATTAGGAGCATCGCTATGCTGATGCTGTAAAGTTTGATGATTTGATATATATATATAAATAGCGGCATATCTGCGGCTATTCATCGAATAGCTTTCTGGTATAAAAGTGGTATAATTACTCGGAAACAGTTTAGTTTTTTTTCTGATTTATTCACTCGAAGATTTATTACGTAAAGTGATATTCTTTAAACTGTAATTTCACGTAATGGTCAGCTAGAGAGCGAGGTGTAGCGGCAGCGTAGCTAGCACCGAAACTCATTTTAGAACTTGTTCTTGAAAACAATCGACTTAGTTAGTTCTCGTCTTTGTTCGAACTGCAAATTACGACTTTGCCTTGGTTTTATAAGATCTAGAGAACGCCCTCTATCTTCTTGTATCTTACTGGAAGCGACTGATCAAGATGTACTGTATGGCCTCTGTGAGGGATCCCTCACGTCCTAAGTTTTGCTTGTTTTATAGAAAAATCATCAAGTAAAATATAGAATTGAAAATAGTTATGAAACGACTTCGATTCTTCTATCAATTGGTATTGGAATTTATTCCCGTTTATCAATCACGTGATGGTTTATTTCGACTCACATTATCCTACTTGATGCAATTATTCCTTTAATGAGAATATATATTCATTTTTGACACGTATTATTACTTATGCATGTACAATATTTATCATTTCTACATCTAACGTTACAATTTCAAATTTCATTGCTGTTATATATCCCTTGTTTCCGTGTCCAGTCCTTTTATATTGGAATTTCGCAGACGTACCAATGTAGCAACACCCTGCAGCCTAAATTAGCTAGTGAAATTCCGTCACGTATTATAAAGGTGCAGTCACCAGCATCGTCAGGATCACCTTGCCTCCATGGTAAAGATGTAAGAGCGAGGCCTGAATAAAAACATCAGGGTTAATAACATGATCATACACATACTATGAATTTCTCTAACGGTGGCACGATCCTTGCACCTGAGGGCAGGCAACTAAAGATACACCTCATTGTTATAACATGGGGTGTATTTTCAATTGTCTGCCCATAGGCGTACGGATCGTGCCACCGTTAGGAAAATTCATGGTTTATAGAATATTATACAGGTTCTCGTTGTAAATCTTTATAAAGATCTTGGATTAGATTAATAATTACCGTTGTCAACTCTGACCCAATCATCAGTAGTCTCCGATTTCCGAATGCCAACGCTGATCCAATTGGAGACGTGAGATTGCATGGCGTATATACGTTCGATTTTCGCGACAGTATCGGCGACAGCCAAGTGAGCACCCTCCGCGATGCACAGGTCACGCGCTTCCACCCATGTAACTTCTTCCGGGTAAACTTTGTACGCCGAATGGAGGTCAGGAAATCTCACGTAGCCCTCAGGGAGAGTAGGAGATGCAGGAGCCGGTGTCGGTGTAACATTTATTGCTGGAATTCAATTTGAATCAGAATGGCAGTAATTTTATATTGTATATTTGGATGAATCCATAGTTGCTTTACTTACTGTCACCCGTGGCTTCGGGAATAACATGGGATCCGTTGAGAATTATTTGACACGCAAATAGCAAGAAACCGAGCAGCTTGGCGCACATGTTGGAACTTTATGAAAGCACTCGAAGTTCTGATGGCAATAGGGAATTTGTCCGCGCTATTTAAACCCCAAAATAGATACCCTCCGTGAACTTCAGTATCTTCATACCGTTCGTATCATTGACTGACGACGCAAAGTGATTGCAATAACAAATGCGGAATGTTAAGCGGTAAAAATACCTGACCATTGAACTTCTCTTCCGATTCGACTAGACAATCTATTCAGTTCTGAATTTGAGGAGGACTTCTCGTTTCAGCTTTCTAGATACAGATCTGAACTTCACCTATTTCGTCTCAGTTTCAGACATTTCAACGTTTATATAGTTCACAAAATAATGAACAAAGAGATACAAGCTATTGTGCAATTGTGAATTTGACTTTGTGATTACCGACAATGACAAGGCCAGATGATTATTCCTTACGCTTAATACTAGCTATCAGAGAGATTCGCTTTTTGCGTTCAATTAATTCTACCGGGAATATTTGCGGCAATATGAATTCCTAAAACTGATTTTCTCATCTTTCATTTTCTTAGTTTTATCCTTTGTCCTCACTGTGAAACTATGGGGAAATCTCAAATCGCCACATGAAGGATCATCGGTTACATCGTTGTCGCGCATGAAGTACTTAGGAGGCAACGTGGTGATAAGCTTTAATAATACTATCATTCTGTTTCTATTTTCTTATCCTCCACGAAGGATTAATCGAATATAAACGCTGACCGAAAAGAGTTCAAAACGCGACGACGAAAAAATCTGTGACCTATCTTTACCACGTGATCTGCAGTCGAAATCTCTGCGGCGAGAGATTAACGAAGTCTTAATGTTCCGTATGCTTAGCTATTTTCTAGGAATCTGGGAAAAAAAAAAGACACTCGAATATTTCTCACGTGAAGTGAGATTCTCCAATCTGTAATTTCTCCTAATCGTCAGCTGGAGAGCGAGGTGTGGCAGCAAAGTAGCGAGCACGGAAGGCATCTTAGAACTTGTTCTTGAGAACAATCGACTCAGTAATTCTTGTCTTCGTTTGAATTGCAAAACACGACTTGCCCTGGTTTTATGAAATCTAGCCAACCCCCTCTATCTTTTTTTTTTTGTCTTACTCGAATCGACTGATCAAACTGAACTCTATGGCCTCAATGGGGGATCCTCGACGTTCTGATTTTTCTTCATTTTGGACAAAAATTATCAGGAAGAATACAGAATTCAAAAAATATTTGTCGAACCAAGCATCAATATCTGTACGTGCGAATAAGCACAAAAAGCTGGAAATATTGAAACAGCTTTTTTAAACGACTCTGACCCTCTTATCAATTGGTATTGTAATTTTTTTTTTGTTCATCTACTCATTAATTGCATGGTGGTTTATTTCGACTAATATTTTCCTTCTTGATGTAATTATTTCTTTGATCAAAATATAAATTTATTTCGTAGGTACACGTATTACTTCGGCATATCCGATATTTATCATTTCTACATCGAATATCACAATTTCAAATCACATTTCTCTATAGTACATCCGGTGTTTCCGTATGCAGTCCTCTTATATTGAAATTTCGCACACGTACGACCATGAATACAGGTCGCAGTGGTAATTAATTAGTGAAATTCCGTCAGACGATATACCGGAGCAGTCACCAAAATTGTCAGGATTATTTTCCGCCCATGGTAGTATGGATGCAAGAGGGAGGCCTGGATAAAAAAATTCAGAATTAATTAATTCATTCATTCTTTTTGTACATCTCTATTATAAAGATCTCGGATTAGATTGAAGCTTACCGTTGTCTACTCTGACCCAATCATCAGTAGTATTCCATCTCTGAATTCCAACGCTTATCCAATCGTCGTCGTGAGATTGCATGGCGTATATACGCTCGATTTTCTCGACAGTATCGGCGATAGCCAAGTGAGCTCCCTCCGCGATGCACAGGTCACGTGCTTGCACCCACGTAACTTCTGTCGTGTTAACTTTGTACGCCGAATGGAGGTCAGGAAATTTCACGTAGCCCTCGGGGAGAGTAGGAGATGCAGGAGTCGGTTTCGAGGTGGAGTTTGTTACTGGAAATAAATTTAGATTAGAATGGCAGTAGTTTTATATTGTCTGTAATGGGACAGGTCCAGTTTATTTACTCACTGTCATCCGTGGTTTCGTGAAGAACGTGGGATCGGTTGAAAATTATTTGACACGCAAATAGCAAGAAACCGAGCAACTTGGCGCACATCTTGGACCTTTATGAAAGCACTCGATGTTCTGATGGCAATTGGGAATTTGTTCGCGCTATTTAAACCCCAAAATTGATACCCTTCGTGAACTTCAGTATCTTAATACCGTTCGTATCATTGGCTGACGACGCAGTGATTGCAAAAATAAATGCGAAATGTTAAGCGGTAAAAATACCTGACCATTGAATTTCTCTTCCGATTGGACTAGACAATCTATTCAGCCTTGAATTTCAGTAAGGACTTTTCGTTTCAGCTTTCTAGATACAGATCTGAATTCTCCTATTTTGTCTCAGTTTCAGACATTGCAACGTTTATAGTTCACAAAATAATGAACAAAGAGATACATAAACTGTTGTGCACTTGGGAATTTAACCTTGTGATTACAGACAATGACAAGGCCAGATGATTATTCCTTATCCTCTACTTGCTATCGGAGAGATTCGCTTTGTGTGTTCAATTAATTGTACAAGGAATATCTGCGGCAATATGAATTCCTAAAATTGATTTTCTCATCTTTCATTTTCTCAGTTTTATTATATAGCGACAACGGAAGGCATCTCCGAACTTGGTTGTTGAAAACAACCGACTTAGTTAGTTATTGTCTTTGTGTAAACTGCCAATTACGACGTGCCTTGGTTTCATAAAATCTAGATAGCCCCGTCTATCGTTTATATATTTATGAAACGAAGCATCAACACATTATGGGCGAATAAGCACAAAATGCTGGGAGAATCGAAACAGATTTTTCAAACGACTTCGACTCTTCTATCAATTGATATTGGAATTTCTTTTCGTTCATTATTGCTTATCAATTATGTATTGGTTTACTTCGACTCAGATATGCAATTATTTCTTCCATCAGAATATATATATTTATTTCTTACACTTATTATCACTCATACATATACAATATTTATTATTTCTACATCTAACATATTACCATTTTAAATTTCATGGCTATAACATATTCGTTGTTTCTGTGTCTAGTCCTCTTATATTGGAAGTTCACAGACGAACCAATTTTGCAAGAGGTCGCAGTCGATATTTATTAGTGAAACGCCGTTGAATGGTATACCGGCGCATTCGCCACTACGGTGACGATAATCTTCCATCCATGGTAAAGATGTAAGAGGGAGGCCTGGATAAAGAATTCAGGATTAATTTATCACATCATCATGTATAAAAATGGTAAACTTGGTTAAATAGTAACTTCGCGATATTTTCGTCGATTGTTGAATCGAAATAAATGGCTGCAATTGGAAAACCTTTTGAGGTATGCTCTGAGCTTGTCAAAAGTAACGCGAAAAAATATTTAGATCAAAATCGCAATAAGGTCAGATCACTTTCGTTTTCACGTGGAATAGGTTCTCGTTGTCAATCTTTATTAAGATCTTGGATTAGATTGAGACTTACCATTATCAACTCCGAACCAATCATCAGTAATATTCGATTTCCAAATGCCAACGCTAATCCAATCGTCAACCTCAGATTGCATGGCATGTATACGCTCGATTTTCTCGACAGTATCGGCGATGGCCAAGTCAGCACCCTCCGTGATACACCGATCACGCGCTCGTACCCACGTAATAGATATATTGTAAACTTTGTAGGCTGCATGAAGGTCAGGAAATCTCACGTAGCCCTCGGGGAGAGTAGAAGTTGCAGGAGCCGGTGTCGGGGTAGAATTTATTACTGGAACCCTCGCTGGAACCATTGGAATTTCACAGACGTACCACCATTGCATCTGGTCGCAGTGGAAATTAACTAGTGAAACGCCGCCGAATATTATACCGGCGCAGTCACCATTACTGTCAGGATTATCTTCCAACCATGGTATAGATGTAAGAGGGAGGCCTGGATATAGAATTCAGGATTAATTTATCACATAATCACGTATAACCATGAGGTAGTCCACGTGAAAACGAAAGTGATCTGACCCTGCGATTTCAGATTTCCATCTAAATTTTTTTTGCGTCACTTTTGACAGGCTCAGACTATACCCCAAAGGGTTTCTTAATCGCGGCCATTTATTTCAGTTTAGCAATTGACGAAAATATCGCAGAGTTGCTATTTAACCAAGTTCACCATTTTTTTTCTTTTAAACGTCGTATTCTGGGGTTGAAAAACCCTTTGGGGTATGCTCTGAGTTTGTCAAAAAAGACGCAAAAAAATATTTAGATCGAAATCGAAAATCGCAAGGTCTGATCACTTTTGTTTTCACGTGGACTATCTCCTATACAGGTTCTCGTTGTTAATCTTTATGAAGATCTTGGATGAGATTGAGACTTACCATTATCAACTCTGACCCAATCATCAGTAGTATTCGATTTCCGAATGCCAACGCTAATCCAATCGTTAACCTCAGATTGCATGGCATATACACGCTCGATTTTCTCGACAGTATCAGTGATGGCCAAGTGAGCACCATCTGCGACGCACTGGTCACGCGCTCGCACCCACGTAACAGCTGTCGTGTAAACTTTGTACGCCGAATGGAGGTCAGGAAATCTCACGTAGCCCTCGGGGAGAGTAGAAGGTGCAGGAACCGGTGTCGGGGTGGAGTTTGTTACTGGAAATAAATTTAGATTAGAATGGCAGTAGTTTTATATTGTATGTAATGGGATAGGTTCAGTTTATTTACTCACTGTCATCCGTAATTTCGTGAACAACGTGGGATCGGTTGAAAATTATTTGACACGCAAATAGCAAGAAACCGAGCAGTTTAGCGGACATGTTGGAACTCTATGGAAGCACGCGAAGTCCTGATGGCAGTCGGGAATTTGTTCGCGCTATTTAAACCCCAAAATAGATACCCTCCGTGAACTTCAGTATCTTCATACCGTTCGTATCATTGGCTGACGACGCAAAGTGATTGCAACAACAAATGCAAAATGTTAGGCGGTCAAAATACCTCACCATTGAATTTTTCTTCCGATTCGACTAGACAATCTATTCAGCCCTGAATTTGAGTAGGACTTCTCGTTTCAGATTTCTAGATATAGATCTGAACTTCTCCTATTTTGTCTCAGATTCAGACATTTCAACGTTTATAGTTCACAAAATAATGAACAAAGAGATAC
Source organism: Tenthredo mesomela (assembly GCA_943736025.1). Taxonomy (NCBI): domain Eukaryota; kingdom Metazoa; phylum Arthropoda; class Insecta; order Hymenoptera; family Tenthredinidae; genus Tenthredo; species Tenthredo mesomela. The sequence continues at coordinate 3,853,758 of OX031022.1, forward strand.
AAGCTGTTGTGCACTTGTGAATTTAACTTTGTGATGACCGACAATAACCAGGTCAGATGATTATTCCTTACCCTCTACTTGCTATCAGAGAGATTCGCTTTTTGGGTGCAATTAATTCTATCGGGAATATCTGTGGTAATATGAATTCCTAAAACTGATTTTCTTATCTTTCATTTTCTCAGTTTTATCTTTCGTCCTCACTGTGAAACTATCGGGAAATCTCACATGAAGGATCATCGGTTACATCGTTGTTGCGCATGAAGTACTCAGGAGGCAACGTTGTGATAAGCTTTAATAATATCATTCTGTTTCCACTTTCTTATCCTCCACGAAGGATCAATCGAATATCAAGTCTGACCGAAAAGAGTTTGAAACGCGACGACGAAAAAATCTGTGACCTTTCTATATCACTTTCTATATACCACGTGATCTGCAGTCGAAATGATCTCTGCACTGAGGAAATAATTCCGTTGTGAGAACGTTAGAGCGCCCCGTCATTACTACTCAGTAGCCAACACAGTTGAATCTACTGTGCTGGTTGTGTTATCCCCACCATGTTACCCAGTATAAGGCGCTGCGTTGCCTCTCCCGTATATATATACGAGAGCGCCTTATACTGGGTAACATGATGGGGATAACACAACCAGCACGGTAGATTCTACTGTGTTGGCTATACTGAGTAGTAATGACGGGGCTCTCTAACGTTCTCACAACGGAATTATTTCCTCAGTGTGCTGCGGGAGATCAACGAAGTCCTTATGTTCCGTATGCTTAGCTATTTTCTAGAAATCTCGGAAAAGAAAGACTCGGGAAAAAAAGACCCGAAAGAAGCCTTCGGGGGTTCGATAACCACCGACTACGTATTCCGTACTGGGTATGGTGTTGTGGTTTTGGATGAGCGACGGATCAACGGAGTCCTAATCTATTTTGGCCTTTGGGGGTACGTCGCTCGAAGATGCCGTCTTTCCGAGTCTTTTTTTTTCCACCAACCATTTTCTAGAGGTATTTGAAAATCTCCAGAAACAATGATGAATTCATTATACCAATGTAATCACGCATCAACAGGTATGGTATACATGCATAAAAGAACGGAAAGCATTCAGTTCAGCTTTATTACATAACTTCTAGCCTTCCATCAATTGGAATAAAACATACTAGATAAGTACATTATGGAACGAGAAGAAACTTGCCAGTTATTTCAGTGACATAGAATTCTCCATATATAAAATAAAATGAATATAAGTTGCGATAGATATAAATTTTGTTCGATGTTTCGAAATGGTAGTTTTCAATTCGCAAGCTGAAGTAGAATTGTCTTGAGATATTGGCGAACATTTATATTGTATCTTTAATTGTAAGCTCAGCTTCTCATTCACCTGAAACCTGGTTCTTTTTCGCTTCATTCACTCGAAGATTTTTTACGTAAAGTAATATTCTCCATTTTCTTTTTTGTAGAAAAATTACCAAGAAAAATACAGATCCGAAAATATTTGTGAAACGAAGCATCCACATAAATGTGCGACATAAGCACAAAATGCTGGGAATATCGTAAGAACTTTTTCAAACGTCTTTGATCCTCCATCCGCTTATCAATTACATATGGATTAATTTCGACTCATATTTTTCTACGTAATGCGATTATTAATTTTATCAGAACATGAATTTATTTCTTACATGTATTACTCATGCATAATGTATACCTATCCAATATTTACCATTTTTACATCGAATATTACAATTTCAAATTATATTTCTATACAGTATATCCGTTATTCTCGTGTCCGATCCTCTTCTATTGAAATTTCACAGACGTACCAATTTCGCACCCCGGCGCAGCCGAAATTCACTAATGAAATTCCGTCGAATGATATACCGGCGCAGTTACCAGCATCGTCAGGATTATCTTCCTTCCATGGTATGGATGCAAGAGGGAGGCCTCGATAAAAAATTCAGGATTAATTACATGATCATACATATATAATACATACATAATATATTAGGGCATATCATTCAGTCATCCATATTTTTTAATTTGCCCTCGCACCCCTGAAATTGTGAGTGTATGAGGTCAATATTAATATCTATCCCTAATATACGCCCACGGTCCGATTTTTTTTGGCGTGGGCCATCGCAAAAGTATTTTTTCCATTTGATTAACATGGGACCAACGCTTTTCTTCAACTAAGATCTTATTTTACAGCGCGAAAAATTTCATCATCGTTATAAGGTCTTGCTGAATTTGTAAAATAAATGCCAATGAACGAGGAAAACTGAAAAAACAAATTCAGAAATAAAGAAAAAAAAAAAACTCAAACCCCTTCGTCACTATTCTCGTTCACTGGCATTCGATAACAAAAAAATTGTTTTCCCTTTGCTACTCGTTCATTGACATTTATTGGATATATTCAACAAGACTTTACAACGGTGCAGCAATTTTCCAAGCTGCAAAATGAAATCAAATTGAAGAAAAGCGATGTTCCCATGTTAATCAAATGAGAAAAATACTTTTGCGATAGGACAAGCCAAAAAAAATCGCACCGTGGGCGTATTGATAGGTATTAATATTGACCTCATACCCTCACATTTTCAGGGGTACGAGGGCAAATCCAAAAATATGGATGACTAAATAATATGCTCTAATTAATATATAGGTTCTCGTTGTAAATCTTCATGACCTTGGATTAGATTGAAACTTACCGTTGTGAACTCTGACCCAATTATCAGTAGTCTCCGATTTGTGAATGCCAACGCTAATCCAATCGTTGACCTTATTAGATTGCATGGCATATATAATTTTGATTTTCTCGACAGTATCAATGATGGCCAAGTGAGCACCATCTGCGACGCACTGGTCACGCGCTCGCACCCACGTAACAGCTGTCGTGTAAACTTTGTACGCCGAATGGAGGTCAGGAAATCTCACGTAGCCCTCGGGGAGAGTAGAAGGTGCAGGAGCCAGTGTCGGTGTAACATTTATTACTGGAATTCAATTTTAATCAGAACGGCTGTAGTTTTATATTGTACATTTAGATTCATCAAGTTCCTTCACTTACTGCCCCCCCTGGTTTCGCGGATGACATGGGATCCGTTGAAAATTATTTGACACGCAAATAGCAAGAGACCGAGTAGCTTGGCGTACATCTTCGGAGTCTATGAAGGCACTTGGAGATCTGACTGAAATTGGAGACCGATCTACGTGATTTAAATCCTCCTAGACAGATACCCTTCGCGAACTTTGGTATATTCACGCTTCTAATATTACTTATCGACGACCCTGATTCAACTAGCTTATCTATTCATGCTTTGTGAATACAGAAGATACGCTTCTTCCATTGAAAAAAGCTGCGATAAGCTGCTATCACTAGAAGCTATGCTGATGCTGTAAACTTTGATCGATATATCCATATATTATATAAAAATGTCGAATGAAAATCGTTTTCAAGATTCTATACACAGTAAAATATCTGATATTCTCTGCACGCATCTCTTCATTTCTATTCCCATTCTTCGGCGTAAAATCTCTGTCTTGCCCATAGTTCCCATATAAGACACTGGTCTTAGTGCAGTGACGTAAAAATTATATCAAAATTCTTCGTATTCTCTCTTGCTCAAGATATTTCAACGTCTGTATTTTGACCCGATAAGTCAGAAAAAAAATTAATAATATGAGAAGTATTGCGCACTACTGATTGAAGCATTGCGTAATTAAAGACTATCTCACTCATACGATTTTTTGCTAACCTTTAGTTCTTAGAAATACGTATCTCGTATTTGGTTTTGATAAATTTTGACTTTGAACTATTCTTCGAGGCTCGTGTAACGACTCAGATCTGTCGACTGACTTCTATATAATATCTATCCGTTAATTTGTTTCAATATTTCATTGCGTTTATTTTGTTTCTTCTTTATTCTTTACATATTTGCTTATTTTTAATCATCTATACAAATCATCATTAATTTTTCTATACTTTCTAAATTGAATTATAATTTTCACTTAACATCTACCATCTACCATTGTAGAGGTTTACTATATCGGGATTTCACAAACGAAGTATTCTTCCCATCCTTCGCATCCGTAATGCACTAGTCCATTTTCGTGAAGTGATATACCAGCGCAAGATTCTCTATCGTCAGATGTATTGGATTCCCATGACACCCATGGCACGGACGTTATTGTCAAGTCTGTTCATAAAGTTTCATAATTAATTGCATGCTAGTTTCGTGTTGGTTTCCAATTTATTCAAACTTACCGTTGTCAACTCTGACCCATTTTCTAACGCCAGGCAATTTATGGATCCCGACATGTATCCATTTCGTTGCCGTAACATTTTTTACACTATTTATATGCTCGATTTTTTCAACAGAATCAGTAATTGCCAAACGAGCACCATCCGAGATGCATCTTTCGCGTGCCTCATTCCATTTTATGGGTTCCGTATAAACTTTATAAGCTGCCTCATCTTCAGGAAAGGCAACGTATCCCTCGGGGAGATTGACATTTTCAGTTGCCGTCAAAGTTTCAATCTCGTTTACTGAAATTGAATTAGAATTATTTTAACCAACGATTAATCAGCGTGGAAATTCATTCGCAACATTTCTATACGATTGTGTTGAATTCCAAACAAGTCTAACTTTTTTTTTTTCTCGTTCACCTGAATTGAAGCTTGACTGAACAACAGTTGATCCATTCCGGACTATTTGACACACGATTAGCAAGAAACCCAACAGCTTGACGTACATTTTGGAAAGCCCTTAGCGTACTAATTGCGAATGAGAATTTGCTTGCGCTTTATATAGTTAGAATGAGATACCCTCTGCGAACTCTGATATATTTTTGCTCTTCATATCACTTGCTGACGACGCGACGTCAGTTATGACCGGTAGATTCGTGTATTTACGTCATGTGTTCGGTGGAGATAATTACTTGAAAGTTAATCAGTTTGATGATGTGAAGGACATCCCAATTCGTTATTATACTGATATTACTATTTGTGATATTACTACTGATAATTAGTTTTGAGATTTTATTTTATTTATTCATTCATTAATTCATGCTTTCATTATCATATTCTACATACATTCGCTTATTTCTAATCGTATAATATTCCCATTATCATTAATTTTTTACGAACTATTTGTTCGCTCGTAATTCATCCCACGTTTTACATAAAATTAGAATTTTTATCGAACATCTATCTTTTACCTGCTATTCATGTGTTATCAACACTTACCAATATTCAAGTAATACACATTACTCTCCCAAATCGAGCTCCTCTGTCATGAAAGTATTCATTATGCTCTTTGCTGAAATATTCGTATACTTGGAAGAACGTATACCGTTTGAAATTTGCTTTTTTTTTTAAATATTTTATTCCTCAAGAATTACAACAAGCTTGTAGGGTACTTTGTGAACGTTAAATTTCCGTTCGATTTTTCTACTACTACCGCTGATCAATCCTGAATTAAAATGGTAATTCTCTTCTCAATACAGACTCCATTTTTATTTCGAAATTAAATACTCCTGACAATATATTTACGCTAGTTTAATTGGCTATTATCTTATTCAGCGGCTCCTTCTCCACCCCATAATTATCAGGGATTGATATTTCGCATCTATACAAATCATCATCAACCTTTCTACTTTCTAAATCAAATTATAATTTTCACTTAACATCTATCTATACCTTCTACCATTTTAGAGGTTTACATATATCGGGATTTCACAGACGAAGTATTCTTCCCATATTTCGCATTCGTAATGCACTAGTCCATTTTCGTTAAGTGATATACCGGCGCAATCTTCTATATCGTCAGGTCCATGTGATGCCCATGACACCCATGGCGCGGACGTTATTGGCAAGTCTGTTCATAAAGTTTCAGAATTAATTGCATGCTAGTTTCGTGTTGGTTTCGAATTTATTCAAACTTACCGTTATCAGCTCTGACCCATTTTCTAACGCCAGGCAATTGATGGATGCCGACATGTATCCATTTTCCTGACGTAACATTTTTTACACTATTTATATGCACGACTTTTTCAACAGAATCAGTAATTGCCAAACGAGCACCATCCGAGATACATCTTTCGCGTGCCTCATTCCATTTTACAGGTTCCGTATAAACCTTATAAGCTGCGTGATCCTCAGGAAAGACAACGTATCCCTCGAGGAGATTGGTACGTCGAGTTTTCGTCGGAGGTTCAATTTCGTTTACTGAAATTAAATTAGAATTATTTCCACCAACGATTAATCAGCGTGGAAATTTATTCGCAACACTTCTATACGTTTGTGTTGAATTCCAAACAAGTCTAATCTTTTTTTTTTTTCTCATTCACCTGAATTGAAGCTCGACTCAATAACAGCTGATCCATCCTGGACTATTTGACACATGATTAGCAAGAAACCCAACAGCTTGGTGTACATTTTGGAAAGCCTTTAACGTACTAACTGCGAATGAGAATTCGCTTGCGCTCTATATGGCTAGAATGAGATACCCCCTCCGAACTCTGATATGTTTTTGTTCTTCTTATCACTTGATGACGACGTTAATTATGATCTATTGATGTACAGAGTGAGTCTTCTCAACACTATCATGGAGAAAGGGTCTGATATTGCAAAGTATGTGTACATATCAACCTGCTATTCATGTGTTATCAACGCTTACCAACGTTCAAGAAATACACATATATGTACTCTCCCATATCGAGCTCCTCCTTCGTGAAAGTATTCATCAAGCTCTTTGCTGAAATATTCGTATACTTGGAAGAACGTACCGTTTGAAATTTGTTTTTTTTTTTTCATATTTTATTCATCAAGAATTACAACAATCTCGTAGGGTATTTCTTAAACGTTAAATTTTCGTTCGATTTTTCTACTTTTACCGCTGATGAATCCTGAGTTAAAATGATCATTGTCTTCTCAATATAGACTCCATTTTTATTTTGGAATTAAATAAATACTTCTGACAATATATTTACGCTATTCTAATTGGGTATTATTTCACCCAGCGGCTCCTTCTCCACCCTATAGTTATCAGGGATTGATATTTCGCAGACAAAATCTCCCATGGCAGTAGTGCATTCGAAATTCCCGAGGCCACCTCTCTCGTGCATGACCATAGCGCAGCGTGACTTTCCATTAGGTTCACCAGGAACCCATGGAATGTTAGTAACGGGAAATCCTAATCGCAAAAAGGAAGAAAAAAGGCTTTCGTCAGTTCAACGAGAGTAAAAATCTTCCCTAATTCGAAACTCACCGGTTTTTACGCTGACCCATTCGTTATCGTCGAACAAACTATGAATACCCACGTGAGTCACGCCCTTGGATAATCTCTGGCTTGATAAGTGTTCAAACTTTTTTGCGGAATCAATCACCGCCAAGCTACCATTATCAGAAATACACCGTCTTCTGGCAACTTTCCACAAAACTTGTTCATTGTAAATTTTGTAAGCCGCACCGATGTCTGGATACGCGATGTAGCCGACCGGGAGAACTACAGGAACTTCTGTTTGGATCTGCGCTGGCGATAGCGATAAATTCAAAGCTGGAGCTGAAAGCGAATAATTTGCACTTATAAAGATCGTCAAAATGCATTTGAGATAGAATTTTGTTATTATTATTTTTTTTTAATCACTAAATCTCACCTGAGATACCATTTTGGTTGACACCAGAAGAACCGGCGATAAATAATTGGCAGACAAGTCGCAACGGAATAGAAGCGACCAGCGTGGCCATCCTGACACACAGTCAATGCTTTTCGGAGTATAAACTGCTAATGAGAATCTTGACGAGCTATTCAAAGTCCAATAGCGATAACCTATGTAAACTCTATCATTCTGTTATTGCGACTCAGAAGAGTTTTTTTTTCGACGAAGTGAGCTCACCCCGCGGTTTGATAATCGTGAAAACTTTATCACTGCGAGAATAAATACAGTACGAAATTTTGACATGGTCTTCGATTCACATACTTTATCTACTATCCTGAAGTTGCTTTGGCAATAATCATCAAATATCATCTGATTGGGCACAAAAGAAAAAATCACTCAACTCGTATTTCGAATATTTTATTCATTCTATATTCCTATTCGAAACGGTTATAACTAATTACAGGATTCAATCGACGAAATATATTCGGAAATATATTATCGATCTGAAATTACAAAAGTTTCTCCATCGGTTTTCTGGTTTTCGAAAAGGAACCCGCTGCAATTCAAATTCTACAAATCCACACCTCAGTTTTTATTGAATACATCTAAATACAACAAAGCACATGATCTATCTCTTGATAAGTGAAAATCCTATTTGACAGTAAAAATCTTCTCGATGCAGACAGGTCTATTTGGGCGATATTTCAGCCACCAGACTCTTCTTTCCAACAGGTTTGCTAGAAATCGGGATCTCGCATGCGTAAATAGCATAGTGACCAGTGCATGGGAAATTTATCAGACCTCGTGGGTTCGAGCTTCCGATGACGCAGGTATTTGTACCGTTAGGGTAACCAGGTGCCCAGGGTATATTTTTCGACACTAGAGTCGATCCTGGATCAGAAAAGAAAAAAACACGATATATTAAACTGCGACCTGTTATAAATCGGAATAAGACTAACGATATGTCGAAACTCACCGTCAGTATCGCTGACCCATTCCGTATGGTCGTACATACTACGAATTCCTAAGTGTACAGCTGTTCTCGCTGTTGGTAATTTGCTCATCACAGTCTCAAACTTCACGAAGGAATCAGTTACTGCTAAACTAGCACCTTCGGCAAGGCACATTTCTCTGGCCGCTTTCCACGTTATACTCGAATTGCCAATTTTGTAGGCTACACCGATATCAGGATATGCAATGTAGTCTGCCGGAATGACTGCGGGTGGGATCTCTGTTGTTGTCTGATTTACAGTCGGACCTAAATTCGAACAAATTTCACTTTATAGCCTCGAATTTTTCTCCACAATGAACACGTCTCCGTTTTCACATCAAATATGTGCATTTTACTTACTTGTACTAGTATCATTCCACACCGGACCGTCAGACATAACTAGATTGCAGACAAGCTGCATCGCAGGTAGAGTATAAGCTAGCACAGGAGCCATGTTGATTTGAACTATGATTCTTCTCGTACTAATGGTGAATGAACATTTTCTGACGCTATATATAAGGACCCATCCACCTGCTTATATCCTACCTTAATCTTCGACATTGATTTTTATCTTATCTCTTAATTGCTTTATATTTTTCTCGTAATTTGTGCTTTCAGACTTATCTTAACCGAATTCAAACACAATATCGAAGTTATGGTCTTTCATCTTAACGATAAATCGACGGCAGAAGATGTAATTTAGTTCTGGAAAGCACATGACTGATTGTCTAATCGGTTTTCTTAGTAATCTCGATCATATTACGAGACAATGCTTTTACATTCCTTCGATGATTTCTGATTGCGATCGATATTGTTGATCGGTTTTTACCCTTTGATCGAATAAACATCGACAAGTATATTTAGAAACGATTAGTAGAATGACTCGTTAATGTAGGTTTCAATTAATTTTAGATTTATTTACAGAATACTTCGGCCTAAGTGAAGAAGATTTTCATATGGTATTGAAGATGAAACCAAATCTATACACACATCAATTTTTATTTTTATTTGATTAAAACGTCGGGGAACCACCTCATTGATACTTGAGATAATGAATTATTCGCGCATGTGTTAGTCGCACCTGTACACGTAAGAATGTTTTTTCGTGCAAGACAGATCATCTTATTGACGGGTATCTCGATCCCCACATCCCCTTGTACATTGTAATTTCGCGGGATTGGAAGTTTACACACATAATTTCCCCTGTATGAATGGCGTCCGAAGTTCCCCAGTCATATTTAACTGAACATCAAGAAATGATCTCGACAAAAATGAATAATTATGAACACCGTCTTTTCAAAACACACGCGCCACCGCTACTTCGGAAAACTTTCGCTTAGTTACGGCAGTATACGTTTTCGTTAAGTTTCCGGTCCGTTCCGTTACGTTCCGTTCTGTTGAGTTGATCGTAATCCCGGCTTTATGGCCATTCTACAATCAGCCCTTCCGTACCGTACCGTACCGTACCGTAGAACGGGCGCACGCGCAATAGCCAAACATCAATGATACTGTTGGTGCGCTGTCGGTGTGCGCGTGCGCCCGTTCTACGGTACGATACGGTACGGTACGGAAGGGCTGATTGTGGAATGGCCATTAAGAATGTAAATTTGAAAAAACTTTGTCTAAAAATAGTTTTAACAAAAAATCTCATCATCCACAGCCCAGTCTGGCGTATGTTTTCAATATCGATGTTGCCAACTTCTAAAAACCATCAGGCTGACTTCGATATAATTTTAAACTATGCTCCAATACAAATGTTATACAACTGTGAGGGATCAATGATACGTTTTTAAGGACAAGTTTAAAAATACATTTTGTGATTTTTCCGTTTGCCGTTTTTAAACTATATACACGTTTATGTATAGCTGGTAATTTCATATATATATGAATAAAAAATAAGATAGCAAACAATTTATAAGAAATTTTTCGTATCAAGGGGGATAGCCACTGCGACGGCCGAAAAAGTAACCGATTTTTAAGATTTTTTTTCACTGGGATAACCAATTAATAAAGGGATCGGATTTTTATTTTATTTTATTAAGTGTATACCTATTAAACGTGGTTTATATAAATTTTGATTGAAAAATAACGAAAATGAACAAAGATATGGGCCTTCACTTAGGGCCTAGAAAAAAAATTCCCCCTCCATGGTGGCATTGATATCTTGGTAACGGGCTAGCTGACAAAAAAAAAAAAAATTAATATCTATACAAATGTAGTTATCGTTGTACGTAACCGTTTTTTTTTTCTTGTGATTCTTTACAAAGTTTTTTTTGTCAAATAACTCGTTACCGAGATATCAATGCCACCATGAAGAGGGGTTTTTTATTCTAGGCCCTAAGTCAAAGCCCACATCTTTGTTCAGTTTGATTATTTTTCAATAAAAATTTATACAAACCAAGTTTAATATACCTACACGTAATGAAATAAAAAAAAATCCGATCCCTTTACCGATTAGTTATCCCAGTGAAAAAAAATCTCAAAAAAACGGTTACTTTTTCGGCCGTCACAGTGGCTATCCCCCTTAAGTTTATGAATCTATTTGAATTTGGGGGTTGGGACACACTGAGGGAATCATTTTTAGGGTATTTACTTCAACATATATTTTTTATCTGTAATACAAGAAATAAATTTGTTTCCTTATCTGGTACGTCTAGTGAATTAGTTTCATAAAAGAAAAAACTTACTATAATCTACGATCCCGTTTCACAGGAATCAATAAGGACCTAATTTTCGATTTTTTCTGAGAATCAGCCACGTATACCTAATACATGTATAGGATATCCATTATCATTCGCGGATAAGTGAATAAATCGACTGCACACAGACGACTTCATCGCTCATTTTTTCACCAACATCATAAGATCTTCATTCAATTTTTTATATCCTGCGTGACTATGACTTTGAAAATAGAACCGTTAGATGAAAAATCGCGAAGCTTGTATCTCGAATATTCTCTTTATTCTATATTCGTTTTCTAAACGATGATAAATAATTACAGGATTGATTTGACGGAATATATTATCGATCTAAAATCACAAAAGTTTCTTCACCGGTTTTTTGGTTTTTCTGTTTCTCGATAAGGAACCCACTGCAGTTCAAATTCTTCAAATCCACACCTTAGTTTTTATCTAATACATCTAAATAAAACAGAGCACATAATCTATCACTTGACAAGTGAAAATCCTATTTGACATTAAAAATCTTCTCAATGCAGGCAGGTCTATTTGGCCGAAATTTCAGCCACCAGACTCTTCTGTCCAATAGGTTTGCTAGAAATCGGGACCTCGCATGCGTAACTAGTACTGCCAGTGCACGCGTAATTCTGCAGACCTCTTGGGTTCGAGTATGCCAAGACGCAGGTTTTTGTACCGTTAGGGTAACCAGGTGCCCAGGGTATAGTGCTCGAGACCAGAGTCGATCCTGGATCAGAAAAAAAAAAAAAAAAACACGATATATTAAACCGCGACCTGTTATAAATCGGAATAAGACTAACCATATGTCGAAACCCACCGTCAGTATCGCTGACCCATTCCGTATGGTCGTACATACTACGAATTCCCACGTGTACAGACTTGCCCGCTGGTGCTTTGCTCATCACAGTCTCAAACTTCACGAAGGAATCAGTTACTGCTAAACGAGCACCTTCGGCAAGGCATTTTTCTCTGGCCACTTTCCACGTTACAGACGCACTGACAACTTTGTAGGCTACACCGATATCAGGATACGCAACGTAGCCTGCCGGAATGACTGCGGGTGGGATCTCTGTTGTTGTCTGATTGACAGTCGGACCTAAATTCGAACAAATTTCACTTTATAGCCTCGAATTTTTCTGTACAATGAACACGTCCCCGTTTTCACATTAAATAGGTATGTGCATTTTACTTACTTGGACTGGTATCATTCCAGACCGGACCGTCAGACATAACTAAATTGCAGACAAGCTGCATCGCAGGTAAAGTATACGCTAGCACAGGAGCCATGTTGACTGGAACTATGATTTTCCTCGTACTAATGGCGAATGAAGATCTTCTGACGCTATATATAAGGAATGGGATCTACCTGCTTATATCCTACCTTAATCTTCGACATTGATTTTTATCTTATCTCTTAATTGCTTTATATTTTTCTCGTCATTTGTGCTTTTCCACTTATCTTAACGACATTTAAACACAACAACGAAGTCATGGTCTTCCATCTTATCGATAAATTGACGGCAGTATTATGCTGAAGATAATCTAGTTCCGGAAAGCACATGACTAAGTGTATAATCGGTTTTCGTAGTAATCTCGATAATATGGTGAGACAATGCTGTTATATTCCCTCGATGATTTCTGATTGCGATCCAACATTGTTGATCGTTTTTTACCCTTCTATCGAATGAACATCGACAAATATATCTATAGAGACGATCAGTAGAATGACGCGCTAATGTAGGTTTCAATTGATTTTACACTTTTTTACAGAATACTTCGGGCCTAAGTGAAGAAAATTTTTATGGTATTCAAGATAAAACCAAATCTATGTACACACATCAAGTTTTATTTTTATTTGATTAAAATGTCGGGGAAGCACCTAATTGATATTTGCGAGATAACGAATTAATCGCATGTGTTAATCGCACCTTAACACGTAAGAATGTTTTTTTATGCAGGACAGATCATCTAATTGACGGGTATCTCGACCCCCACATTCCCTTGTACACTGTAATTTCGAGGGATTGGAAGTTCGCACACGTAATTTCCCCTGTACGAATGGCATCCGAAATTCCCCAGTCCGATTTCATTGTGTTTTATCATCACACAGTCCGTATCACCACTGGGTTCTCCATCTGCCCAGGGTATAGGAGACACGGGAAGTCCTGTAGTATCGTAGAAAAAAAGGGTCGATTGTAATATCATATCGATAATCCATTGATGCAAGGATCTCGTCTGTATTTCGAAACTTACCTGTGCTAACGCCGATCCATTCTTCGTCATCGTACATCCTAACGATTCCTACGTGCGTCATGTTCTTTGATTTTCTCTGTCTCAATACGTACTCCAATTTTGTGTACGAGTCAATCAGCGCCAGCTGGGCTCCCTCAAGCATGCATTCTTTCCTGGCTATTTTCCACGATACAATTTTATCGTGAATTTTGTAAGCGAAACCGATTTCAGGATAGGCGACGTAGCCGTGTGGCAGTACCACCGATTGGATCTCATTTATTGTAATTGCGCCTAGATTTATATAAATTTCGCTTTAAACCAGAAAAAATGTGTTTCGCAATTAATTTTACATATGTTTTCTTTTTACCTAAATTTGAATCGTTGAAGGTTGGAGTCGAGGCAATTAATTGACACAGAATTTGCACTGGCAGAGACGCGATCATGGATACCATTTCTGTTCACGACGATATATTGCTTCGTACTAACAGCAAACAAGGTTCTTCTCGAGTTATCAATCTGTGCATGGATAACCTCGGTGAACTCTTGTATCTCATGGTAAATGTTCACTTATAAGATTACAAAACGAGTAATGTTAACATTTTTCATTAATCGTACCTACGTTGGGTTGTTCTATAATAAACATTCCCGGCCTGGAGCGCTGATTCTCACTTATAAGAAAATGACCAATAAAAGTTTTTCATTTTCTCACGTAGAAAACGATTCTGAGATAAAAAAAAAAAAAAAAAATAGGAGTTCCTATTTAAAATAACGAAGTTGACCATCAAAAAACCATTGAAAAAATAATGCATTTTTCCACAAAACAAACTGTACCATTTTATTTCCCCCAAAACAACAAAAAAACTTTCGTTTGCAACATTTTTTTACCAAAATCCATACTTTTCAAGATAAAGGTCTGTAACACTTTGAATGAAACACCCGGTATAAATGTACACGGTGACATAAATGACTTTGAAAATAGAACAGCTAGATATAAAATCGAGAAACTTGTATCTCAGATATTTTCTTCATTCTATATTCGTTCTCGAAACGATCATAAATAATTATAGGATTTATTTGACGGAATATATAATCGATCTGAAATTACAAAAGTTTCTTGTTTGGTTTTTCGTTTTTTCAAAAATGAACCCACTGCAGTCCAAATTCTTCATATCCACACCTTAGTTTTTATTCAACATATTCAAATACAACAAAAAACATACTGTATCGCATTAAACATCTTCTTGATGCAGGCAGGTTCAATTCAACGCTACTTCACCCAGATTATCTTTGCGTTCCTTCTGGATTGTAGGCACCGGGCGTTCGCATACGTAAACAGCTTTTGTGGTGCATGCAAGATTCTTTAATCCCCGTGGGGCATAGCCTGCCATCAGGCAGTCATATACACCGGTAGGGTATGTAGGTGCCCATGGTAAATTGGTCACAGAAGTTCCTAAATCACAACAACGAAGAAAAAAGTGAATAAAACATCATGGAATGTTTGAAATCGGAATAAGATCGACCAAGTCGAAACTTACCGGTCGTACTGTCGACCCATTCCGTATCGTCGTACATACGATGAACTCCTACGTGTATGAGGTTGATCAATGGAACTTGGCTCATAAGATTCTCAAATTTGACGTATGTATCAGTAACTGCCAAATGAGCACCTTCCTTGATGCACCGTTCTCTTGCTTGTTTCCACGTTACACTTTCATTGTAAATTTTGTACGCTGATCCAATGTCAGAATGCACTACGTAGCCTTCTGGAACTTGAGGTGTGGATTGGATCTGTGACATCGATTGATTGGAAGCCGAACCTGAAACAGAACAGATTTCACTTTGTAGCTTCGATTTTTTTCCACGAAGGACCCATGTGAGTACTCGCATGGATTTTGTCCACAGTTTTCTTACCTGGATCAGAGTAGACTAAATTACACACGAGCTGCATCGCAGGCAAGGTATAGGTGATCACGGGAGCCATGTTGACTTTCAACGATGATTTCCTTTCGTCTAATGATGAAAGAAGAATTTCTCACGCTTTTATAAGTCCTGGAACGGATGTGCATAACAAGGACAAAGAAGATAAGACGGGGGTTCACTTTCTTATCTCATATCCTGGCCCTGGACTGCGGAGTTTCTTTTCTTTTCTTTCAACCGCGTTATTTTCATAATCAAGCGACAAAGAAGAAATTATTAGCAAAGGTCTTTCTTTCTAAATGATCGATCGACGGCAAATGGACAATACGAGTGAATTTTGCTTCGAAAATCTCCTACCTATAGAATGAAAAATTATTTCGAAAACTTATCGAAATAGCGTCACATAGCCACGAATTCACTTTAAGATGTAACAAAATATTCTTGACAGAGTTAACACAGATATAGCACACTGGCACAATGTAATGAGTCTCAAACGCAAAAGAAACTCCTATAATGATAATGATAAGGATAAGGATAATTTTTAACTCTGCGAATTTCTGATGAAAAATGAAAAACTTGAGTAGAAGATATTTCTCATGTTGTAAATTATAATATATTCGAATCAGTTGTGTTTTCCATGTAATTGAATTGTTGGTTCTATAATAGGATTCTGTTATCGACGCAGAAACGGAAACCGCAGTTGCATCCGCTTAAGATGCTGATATAAAAGAATAAAGAAAAAGTAGTTTATACGTATAAGTTATTAGACTTCATGTGATTTTTGCTTGATGTAGGATGAAAACGGAAACCGCAGTCGCATCCGCTTAAGATGCTGATATAAAAGAATAAAGAAAAAGTAGTTTATACGTATAAGTTATTAGACTTCATGTGATTTTTGCTTGATGTAGGATGAAAACGGAAACCGCAATCGCGTCCATAGAGAGTTGATGTGAAAAACTGAAGAAAAACAATTTAGAATTTGCAGTTATATGAGTTTTTACATTTTTCTTTTTATCAAAGAAATCGAAATGGATGTTTTGTCACTTCGATGTAATTCGAATGATAGATCCAAAAATACAGGCGTTTGAAAATTTGACGATCGTCAGGAACTCGAAATTTTCAAAAATCTGTAAATCGAAAACCAGTTCAGATAAAAATTAGAAAAAAATCACGAGCATTTCTTTCAGTCTGCAGAATATCAGAAATAAATATGAGAAACATCGAGAGCGGTCAGGGTTAGAGGCTGTCCATATTGGCATGGATCTCCCCATGTACATAATTTCAATATCCATGAACAAGATTCGTAGAGATCTTGAGTATTTATTCAATGTCATAGACTAGACAAAATTTACACCTCTTTGATGTATTTCCAATTTATCCATATATCGTGTAACTCTCTCACTCCGTATCAGGTATTTCGCAAACATACCACCGCGTAGCATCACAGGACATAACGCGCAGTCTTGTCAACGTGATCAGACCACCGGCAGCAATGCAATTTCCAAAGACATCAGGAATATAGTGTATCTGTGGTAATTCCGGTGAAATTGGACCTAGAAAATCGAACAAGATAAAACCGTGACAATTTGTGGCTTGAAATCTGACCATGAATTTATCAACTCATATCGATGCCTTCCATGATATAACGTATTAAAATTTACCGCCATGAACTGTTGTCCACTCTCCGTTCCTAGATTCCCTATGAATTCCTGTCCACACCAAATTACGCCACGGTCTCATATTTTTCACGTGTTTGAGTTTTTTGGGGGTATCAATCACCGCCAGACGAGCACCTTCGGAACTGCACGCCTCTTGTGCGCTGGTCCAATTCAATCTATTAGTATAGATTTTGTAGGCAATTTTAATGTCCGGATAATGGACATATCCTTGTGGTAGTATCGGCTGAGCTGTGAATGAGTTCCGAATGATTAACTTGTTGATTAGTACCTGACTGAAAATTTACAATGTCTTCATGATGCTTCGAAGTCAAAATACTTCACTCACGTTTTACGGTAGAAGTCGGAGCGTTGATGATGAAGTAAACATCATTCTCAGGAGCTGCGAAGTCGATAGTTAGAAAGGCGAGTTGTAAGAAGAACAATCTGATTGCGAACATGACGGAGATTTAGGGAACACAACTGTCGCTTTCGTTGTACTGGCTTTGTGTGGAGATGTTTCTTCACTTACGATTGCCTCTCCGATATTCGGAGTGGACTGATGTGCTCATACGTCAGTCTAGATAAACTCTTGACCTATAGGATGAAGATACTCGGACTTATATCTGCTGGAAATGTTTACGAAGACACATTCTACCAAGTACAGAAAGATATTTGAATGATTTATGCCTGAAATTTATTGCTAATGCAGCCTAAGTTGCTAGGTAAGAAATGAAGATCAGTCGCTCTTCAAATCTGTGGGAAAAATTTGATGTGAGGGACATAGAAATAAATATTTCTAACGGTTCACATATACAGATATTTTTATTGTTCTTTAAAGAAAAAAAAATATGAAAAACATAATCGCATGATGTATATAGAATCGTTTACATATCAGGCCTCGTATTATTAATTTATTTGGACCGTTCCAAAATCAGATTCTAGCGGTATTTGACAGACAAAACCCAATTCATTCGTACAACTTTCGTTGGTTAATCCTCGGTTGCACCCTCTGACAGCCAAGCAGTTGTATTCGCCTGAAGGTTTTCCCGGTGCCCATGGGAAGTTTGGCATGGCCGTATCTGGGTTGTGAAACAAAGTCGTTAATATTTTTATCATCCTTAATAATAAATGTATTAAAACTCTGACAGATGCCGATGAAAATGATTATTCTGAACTTACGGCTGCCGGAGGTTTCCCATTGAGACCATGTCTCTGTCCTTGATATGCCAGTCCAAACGTAGACATTAAAACCTTTCAGGCCTGCTACATATCCAACCTTCTTCATGGTATCGATTATGGCTAGATGAGCACCCTCATTAAGGCATGCTTGTTTCGCTTCTTCCCAGGTGCGTTTTTCGGTATGTACTTTGTAGGCCACACCGATATCATCGTAAGAAGTGTAGCCCGGTCGAACTTGGACTCCTGCACAAACATTATCGTCAATTCGTTTCACTCTATCAATAATTTGACCCTAAGATTTTCCACTATTTTTTCAGGTAGTATAAAAAATGTCAAGAAATTACGGTACCAGTTAGTTCTTCAACTTATTAATACTCAATGACTTGGGAGGCAAATATTTCATCAAACGACTAGCATTCGATAACGTTATCTCAGTGACCAACAACAATCTCGAGTTTAAGTTGAAACGTTGTTTAATCCAAATTTCATGAAGTGAGGATTGATTCATTGTCGAACTAGGGGATATCATTGATTTACAAAGAGTCTGGAAGGTCTGGGTAAAACCTTGATATCATAAGAGCAATATTTGAGACGTTAGACTATATGGACCATAATCCCCTACGTAATTTGAAGTCTAAGGTTCTCCACGTTTGTAATTTAAGCGTTCAAGAGTTCAATAAGTAACATGTCATTAATTAGCTTTGATTCACTCACCAGATTCGCTGGTGGCACTTCCCAGGTTGAAAGCTCCTAGGAGGATTACCAGACAGACAAGCTGGGAAGACACGGATGCGAACGAAACAGCCATTTTTGAAATGCGATGAATTCCCTCGTCGTACTGACTACGTGTTATAATCTTCCTCGTTTTATACGAGAAGTTTGAGAAAGAAGCCCCTCCAGCTTCACTTCTGACATGACGTACCAGACTCTATTTTATTTCATAATATGAGATAATCGCATATTTACAGAATATACAGCTGCAGGAAAAAGTCGATGCTATTTGTAATGTCGGTGTTTTTAATTCAAGGATGAATATCGCGGTGAGACTCTGAGGTTTATCTTCAGTGATAAGAGAGAGTTATTCTATATATATTACACATATGTAATTATCCTTTATATACAATTTCGCTGACGAAATCCGCTGACGGATCATAAAGAGAATTCTGAGATTCGTCGAGTATTTATATATTTTTCTTTACCCGGAATTAGGGATGGAAATTTCTACAAGAATAGAGTCGCTGGCGTTATTCCTATTCCTCCGCAATTGAATTAAAATTAAAATCCACGTTATTTCGAGCCTGGATCACGGCTCAATAATCATCGTCGAGTTATCCAAATTTGGAAAAGTCCTACAATGGTATCGAATTCTGGCTAAAGTAACATCTTCGTCAATGCATACCTGTTTTGATCGATCCCACGCGAGCCCTTCGGTATGTAAATTGTAGGCCACATTGATACATTCGAAAGGAGTAAAGTCCTCATCATCTCATGATCACAAAATCCGGTACAGGAAGAAGGGGATTTCAATTACATCAGTTTTTTGGATGAAATGAGAATTTTGCGACGAGATCCAGAACTTCAACTTTCAAATACCTCGCCCTTCATAATTCATCAATTTATTTGATAGCTCAAGATTTTCCGAAAAGTATTTGTCTACGGATATAGCAGCGTGGAGAGACATCAAGGCTTTTCGCGAATGAAGCTTAATTCGTGTGGGTATGGGTATCGGGATTAGTCAGTAACCGTAGAAGATTCAAGATTTCAGAGGCAGCCTGATTCAGAAATTTTTATTCTTCACAAAAATGACAGCAAACACAAATCACAATTTCCCAAATTCTTTTCTCACGATTTCTAGTTCGCAGATATCGGAATTTCACATACGAAATTTCGTATTGTATCGCAAGGGTCGGCAGTTACACCCCTTCCGTCTGTCCACATAGCCAAGCACAGCCAGTCTGATCGACCAATATTTCTGATCGGTGCCCAGGAGTTCACTGTGACCGGTAAACCTGCAAGCAAAAATAGCTGTTATGTCACTTATTCTACGAATTTATTATATATTTTTACTGTGGAATTGGATCAAGTATAAATCTCACCAGTTTTTATGCTAACCCATTCTTCACCACCGAAGAATCTGTGAATGCCTACATGTGTCTCCGCATTACTGGGTTTTACGCGCATTACATATTCGATCTTTTCGAATGTATCGATGATAGGCAAGTTACCACCTTCTTCGATACACAATTTTCGCGCTGCATTCCACGGTTGTTTATAATTAAAATATTTATAGGCTACTCCGATTTCGGGGAAGTGAGTGTAACCATCAGGTACCACGGCGACTTCCTTCTGCTCCGTGTTACTTACGCCTGATGAAAATATATTATTAATAAAGAAATGCACTTTGTCCCCCCCCCCCCTCTCCAGATAAGAATATCTTTAATTTTATGCGGACTTCTTACCAAGAGTAAAATTGTTGACACTATAATTTCCTGCACAAATTAACTGGCAGGTAAGATGTACGGGTAACATGGCTATCAGGCTATGAGACATCTTCGAAGTTTGCTCCTGGCTGCACTTGATTTGACTAATCACTTATTGTCGTTTATACTGCTAACGAACATTTTCTTCAGATTTATATAGCTTGGGATGAACATCCCTTCTTCATCCGTCTTGACTTATCAATTCGGAGAATATGCAGCTTGATCAGCTATTATTCAGAATGATTGATTAAGACTGTAATTTTATTCTCCGAGGTTATAAGTTGCGATGACCTGACACATTTCACGAGAAATCATTGATGTCTCAGCCTGAAATGTTATTGAACTCTTATTTTTTATACACTTTTTTTTATACTGCTAACCAAGATTTTTTTTTTTTTGGGGGTTCATATAGCTTGAGATGACCAACTCTTTTATCTATCTATAGACTTATCAATTCGGGGAATATTCAGCCTAATCAACTATTTCTCAGAATGATTGATTAAGACTTTAGTTCTCCGAAGTTTTAAGTTATTTCAGATGAACTGTCACCCTTTACTATAAGGAATCACAAACGTCAAACGGCGATTGGTTCCAGTTTTATAAGACCTGACGTTTCGTTTCCAAATTACGCCTTATTAACAACGCAAATGAATCGATTACTCATTTAATTTTATTCGATGCTATATTTGAAGAGGAAAATTATTGAGTGATCTGGGAATTGGTATTTTTATTTATATTAGTTTACTCAACAAGCCGAATAATTATACGAAATCTGGACTAGGGATTTATATGAAAATGTTCATAAACGTATTCCAATTTATTGTATTGGGAATTAATTCTTTATCGCTCAACAAGTACGACTGATCTTCCATTTCTTGTAAGGCCAAGTCTTTGGATTTCCTTTTTCATAGGGTAAACTTAAAAAAAGGGCGAGTCGTCAGTTATTTTCGTACTTTTTCAAAGAAAAAATGAAATGTAGAGCAGGAAATGTCTTGCGTACAACTGCGAAAGGGATAACCTGCGTAAACTGCACTTTCATCGCAAAAGATTGAAGTATTTTTCCAATACACTTGAGTATACCTACCATAATCTAAAAATTTATCTGAGTTGCGACATGAAACTAGTTTGAAGTACAGTTCAATGTTGGAGGAGACGTATGATGATATTCTGATCTTTGACTTTTTTCAATCTCCCCACTTTCTGTTATCAAAACTACCAATGGGAAAGACCGCGAAATCGTGTTCGTTTTATTTAACCGAACTGATTTGATTAAATTTTTCCTCAATTACTGAAATCATTCACAGCTTATCGCGCAACTCGATTCGAGTGTTAATATTCATTTTTTATCCGTTTCCAATCATGAACATGAAATTAACCATCACAGCTATAACTA
The DNA here is from genome assembly GCA_943736025.1 of Tenthredo mesomela. NCBI lineage: Eukaryota > Metazoa > Arthropoda > Insecta > Hymenoptera > Tenthredinidae > Tenthredo > Tenthredo mesomela. Next base: position 3,875,949 of record OX031022.1, read on the forward strand.
CTTCATTATACCTATCAACTAAATTTAATGAATCTCTTATTCCTTTGTTTCAGGTAAGTTTACCGGAGTCAGTACTTCACATTTTACGTCTTCACCGATCCATGTTGACCTTATCGTGAGTATGGAAGTTTTCTCTAAGTATACAAGCTACCTTAAAAAATCATTCTTCGGCGAATTACACCACCTTCGGTGGTATTGGTTATATTTAATTAAATATAACCAATAAAAAAAATAATAGGTATAAAGACGTAAGTCTTACCTTACAAGTGTTAGTGAGCCCGTGTGCTCACTCACTATCTCAAAAAGTAAACATGTGCTCATGCGACGAAATTCATAACGTACAATACCGAGCACACTAACTAGACTTGAAATTGACGAGTTAAAATTTGAAGGCGGCCAGATGGTCTAGTGGGTATAAGCCCCCGGATTGGCAGCCAGTAGGCTCGGGTTCGATTCCCGGGACGCCGGATAAATTTTTCTCGTCATAAAATTTTAAGTCTTCTATCTTATACAAGCTACCTTCAAAAAACAGGGGCGTAGGGACTGCTTTCTAAATGCAGGGAATAATTCAGCGCGTAGTTTTCCGAGAAAAGCTCGTCCAATTGTTGATAAAATTATTTGCACCATGTTTGAAAATTATTAATGGCCTAGCTGCTCATGACACTTGGCTAGTTAGCTCTAAGATGTACTTGGCAGCTCAGAGCTGTGGGTCGCAATGTAATAAACCTTTTGCCTGAATGTCCTACAAGCTCCGAGATCTAAGTGGCACATTTCCTCTTGGTAATAAATTTTGAGGTCACAACGGTTCGGCGAAAATATTGTCCTTTGGTCGTATAATTTCCATTTCTTGTCTACTACTAGAGAATACCAACTTCAAAATACGTGAATACTTCATTATCTTGTTCTATTACGATCATTTACGTGAGACTTTACCTTGTATTGAGAAATACTACGAGTCAAATTATTTCTCATCGATGGACATTTCATTTTGAATGTTAACTCAACGTGGCCTATAGTGGTCTGAAAAATTCTGAGCAGTCGACAGCGGTCTTGATAATATTTTATAAATATTTTCAAAGAGAGATTTGAGCTTTTATCTGTTTTGCTTGAGAAACGGGGTCAAAAGGTGTTCGAATCCAGACCATCAACATCCAATATTCTAATTCTTTACTGATTATGAATAACAAAATAAATTTCACTCTTTATGCAGACACACCCTTTATCGTACAATTGGATAATAATTATTTCTTCGGTTCTATTTTTGAAAATGTCGGTAAATTTATCGGCGTGAATTGGCAGCCGGTAAAGAAAGTCACAGGATGTCAGATACTCTCGGTGAATACAGTATCACAGCAGCTTATACCCCATCAGATAATTTCGCAGATGTATCCATCTAGGCTATTGCAGGGATAATTCTGGACTCGTGGAATTCCTGACCCACTGCTGATACGAGATTACAATTTCCGCTGGATCCAGTGGGGTAAAAAGTTTGCCATAGTAGAAGTGCAGAGATTTCATCTAATCAATGAAAAAAGATGATAAAAATCTGTGAATTTTACTCTCAGCTCATACACAGGCTTCTAAACCTCTCGGAAAGTTTAAAACTTATGTCCTTCTTTGCTTCGATCTAGAATAACTTGATGTTAAAATCGAATAACTGATTCTCTGCAAGCTCAAGAAGTATAAGACCATAAAATTGCGAGAAATAAAATCAAAGATTGGAAATTCGCAGATATATAATGTATTTAATGGTTCTATACAATCTATGTCAAATTTTTTTCGCATGTGACAACAAAAATTGATTCGAGAAACTTGAATTCGCTCAATTTTCGCGTTTCGTCTGTTTTCCTAATCAGCTATTTCGCACAAGTAACTTCATGACAAAAATTGCGAAATTTCACCTGTTACATGAAAAGGAGAAGAAATAAAATATTGTACCAAAATCTGCAGCTCCGATCACGAGAAAACATCCAATCGATACCTACACAAATAACGAACCAACACATATTCATGTCTCTTCAAACGTCGAAAGTTTATACTAACTGTTGTCAACCGCAGTCCAATTCGCATCGTGGTCCACCCTAAAAATTCCAAATCAAATATTGGCCAGTCCTTTTCACTGGCTTTGTAAATATTCTCTTTTTTTCGTGGTATCAATCACCGCCAGACGTCCGCCTCCGTCAATACATGCCTTTCGTGCTTTGGGCCATTTTACAAGATTAGAAAAATTTTTGTACGACGATCCTATTTCCGGGTAGCGAATGTAGCCTGGCGGAAGTGCTGCTAAGTGGGCAGCTGAAACCAGAGTTGAAGATCGTTCACTATCACCATTAAACCGCGAATGCCGATTTTCTTTTCTTTTTTTATTCCCTCGACTTTTGAACCACTCACTAATTGCTCGTGTATCCTCTTCCGAGTGAGGATGAAGGTGTGCTTTATAGTCCGCATTCGCCATACAGATCATTACACAAGTTAACTGCAAGAGCAGAAATCTGACTACGAGCGTGGCTAAGATTTTTGCACAGTTGAAATTCTGACTGTAATTTGAATTCACGAATGAATTTTTCGGTGTAATATATTAAATAAGGAATAAGATAATCCTTCTGATCTACTGCGATATCGATATGCTTGCATTCATTACGGGTAGACTTCCGGTGATAATGCAATCTGATGGAATTAAATGCGGAAGAGATGAGTAGAGAATCGCAGTTTCAAGAAATGAGAGAAATGGAAAAGGGTTTCACCTTTTTAGGTCAGAATGATGTGAAATAAAAATATGATTTTTATTTTCGGCTGACTCACGATCAGTTTTTCAATATTTTTTCCTCTCCCACATATTTATCTGTTAGATTTGAGAATCTTCTCCGATAATATGGTCAATTTACACTCGGATGGGTATTGTCATTTCGGAAAGGTTCTGTCAAGAGGGGTTGCCACTTTGAAGGACAGGATTTTCCTTGTCGAAGCAGAATTCAAAGACCTCGTTTTTAGCACTTTAGATTCAAGGACCCTCCAAACATATTCTGAGCAGAACGAGGCAGGATATAATTTTTTTCGATCCAACAAAATTCTAGTGGTTTGCTACGTAGATAAGAAAGCAAGAAAGTGCTAAGGAGCTTATTTGGTCCTTAGAGATTTATTTTTCCGACGATCTCTATTTTGCGCAGTAAAATTGCAGACTTCAGTTTCAAAATGATGGAAAATTTGAAATGATAATATCTGAATGATGAAGCATACCCACGAAATGAATAAACAGGGAATGATCAGAATAATAATAATCCTAGTAGAAAGGAAGGAGTTTAATCTGGCAAAGTGATGAGTGAATGGTCGGGAATGTTGATGTAGCATAGGCCTTGGTTGGTATATATGACAGAATACTTACTTTTTCTCTCGTGATGACAATCATATCGTACCACAGCCCCACGAGGGTGAAACTAAAGGATTTGGTAAGAACGCCAGGACGAATGAACGCAAGGACGGGTCCGCTCCTTTCCCTAGGGATATTCTCCCCGTCTATCTTCACGGTTTTTCATTTTTTTTTTTTCCTCCTTTTCATTCTTCGCTTTCATGTTCTTTGCCTATATGTAGTCGCTCTGCACTTATGTCTATAGGCAGACGTATTAAAAATATAATAGTCTTGCAGCTAGGCGCGTCTGCGCGCCTGAAACCAACTCAGATAGACACAAGGGTGCGATGAGGGTTGTTATTCATTTAGGCGCTACGAATTTTTTCCTTTATATATATATATATATATATTTTTTTTTTTCACGTTAATTAACGAATTCGCTAACACTTCCATCCGCTATTCGCATACATACCAACTCCGGTTTCATCTCGCAATTTTTTTTTTTTTTTTGCCCACGACTAGATTGATGAATAGTTTATTATTTCAGTATAACTTTCTCTCTCTCTCTCTCTCTCTCTCTCTCCCAAACAAACAAAAAAAAAAAAAAAAAACAAGGGGTAGGTGAAATTTGTTGCCGAGAAACTTAACCGACAAGTTTGACAGCCTTTCATCTCGTCGTGAAATTTGCACTCTAGTTAATTAAAGCTTCCTTGAATCAACCGCAACGAATTTAAACTTTGATCTTACCTTGTGCTTTGAATATTCTAAAAGCGGCTCAAGTCAGTTTACATATATTTCAAACTGCCTATATAGGATATTAATGAAATAAGATGAAAGAAAAAAAAAAAAAAAAAAGAAAAAGAAGAATCGAGTTAACGAATCATTTTATTATTCATTGATTATTCAATAGCAAAATTTTGATCAGTAACAACTGCAGGCTTCTACCTTTCGAAATCTCGGAAGGTAGAATCTAATCACCCATAAAAAATAATCGTAGATTAGAACGATCACGTAAAGAACAGCGTAGACGGTGTAAAGCCAAAAAATGAATTCAGAATCGGGCCTGTAATTCTCCGCTTGTCCATCTCCCAGCCCTAGTTTCTCCATTTCGGAACAGCAACCCCTCGGACAAAGAAAGTCTCTAATTGTCTTTGATCTTCTCTTTATCAGGATTTGAAATCGCCCTAAAATCTGTAAAAAAAAAAAAAAAAAAAACAGAGTAAAAATTTGTAGTCAAACTTTTTCGAATTCAACTGGTTTTCAAACAGTTTTCTTGCCAATTGAGGCAGAGCTAAAGTTGACCGACGACCGTTAGACGAGCACACGTTTGCAGAAGAATCTAGTATCCAGTTCTTCGTGAAAGACGTGACCAGGAAGTGGATTAGGGTAGCGTTTGAAGAAGGCTTTTTGTGACAGTTGCCCAGTCGAATGGAATAATGGTGGTTTCTGCGGACCCCTTCATGAGCTAGAATATAAAACAGTTTCGTCCTTTTTATTATTCTCATTTTTTCTTTCGAGTTACTTTGAGGTTTATATCTTTTTTTTTTTTTTGCTAACCGAGCCTAGGCCATCGTATCTTATACATATAGTTGCAGTCTTTTTACTATCGCATTGGCTTTTAAAGTGTAAAAAATGATAATTTATCATATCTAACGAAGCTCTGGGTGCGCCTTCGCAGTCTCCCCATTCTACAAAAGGTTTATTCATCTACGTCCGTTCTATAGTTCATTCAGGGCGCCGTTCTTTCACTACGTTTATAGCCAGGAAGTTAAGAATAAACGACGTCATTAACGTCACTCTGAATTCTTTAACGATATCTATATACCTATAAATGCACACAGTAGCGAACTAACTAACGGCTTGGATAAGAAATTTAAACAAGACATTTTCATCAAGGATCAGAATTTCTATTCAATAGTAAAGCTCGAAAAAAGGATCCGGCAATTTGGATGAATTTCTTTTTTTCATTTTTCTTATCTAGCGCATAAATATTCAGCGAAATATTCTTCTTCGCGTCGATCATTTTCTCCCTTGAAAATTTCACCTTTCGCGTAATTCTGTGACGTGGAGTTCAGTAAAAGTTTTAAATCGAATAAAACGTATAAATTGGACGTATTCAACTGCGTCTGAAATACCTTACATAAAGCCTTTCCTCGACTACGTTATAGGGAATAAAAATCCCTGTCGGAATATTTTTCTCTGAATATTTCTCACCTTATAATACTTTCATAAATTTTTCTAGCGAATAAAATATTCGCTCACTATAGTAGCTCACACCACTCGCGGACGGAGAACAGGACAGTTTCTTGATATTTTTTAGCTTTTTTTTTTAAACTAGCATTTATATACAATCACGTGAAAATTATTACTGACAAAAGCCGAAACGGCATCGTTCAACCCCGGATTGGTAGATCAACTCGAAAAATAATTAAACACGAGTCGCTGCATCATTGCCATTTAATTTTCCTATTATGTATTATAGTCTAGCTTCCTATATTCTATACCTACCCTTCGAGCCCACATCACCTACTGTTCTGGCAATTAAGGGCTGTGCCTGCACCCCAACTGTTTTTAGGGTACCTAGACTGCGGGGGTGGGTGACAAAGGGGACGTTTACTGCTCTGATATGTAATTCTGGCTAGGGCGAGTGACCAATTGGTCTGCAGGGTTGAAACGGTCCATTAAGACGAGGGGTAGGTGATCAACAGTATGGTGGAATATTTCGTGTTCAATTTCTGGCTGAGTAAAAAGTATTTAGAAAAAAGAAAATTAGAATTAAAAAGTCGATTTTTATTGTAAATTTACGCGAGTATATATAGTGCGTCAGTGAGTGTAAACGATATTTAACGAGTACATCACGTGATACAGTGCTATCAATTCACTTTTGTACGAATAATACTTTCCCTAATTAATTTCTCTGAGGGTAATTTGAACTGCGTGGTAAAAAGCACCGAACATTTCCCGGTCATATTTACCGCCTCGCTTTGATGTCGGAGCTTATTTATTGGCTTCGTGTTGCCATTTCTTACCTTATACAGCCAGAATTACGCCCAGGGAGTTTTTGGGCTATAGGGCGTCGCTTTAATTTGATGAATTAAGAATCGGAGTCAAGTATTTCGTCAATTTTCTTATGAGGTATCTGCACTCAGAAAAAAGTCTTGTTCACACAATCAAAATTTGGGTTATTACATGCACAATCACATTTTTTTGTTCAGCCAACCAAAAATTTTGTTGGAATAGCCAAAATTTTGGTTGTCCCAACAAAATTTGGTTTTCCCAACAAAATTTTGGTTATCCCAACGAAATTTTTGGTTGACTGAACAAAAAATTTGATTGACTGAACAAAAAAATGTGATTGTGCATATAATAACCAAATTTTGGTTGCTGTTTTTCTGAGTGTGGTATATGGAAACGAACAGATACGAAGAAAAATTGAAGAAATATTTTCACCCGGATAAATGATCAGGACGGAAACAAAGCGAGATTCCATAAATCGAATGCACCATCCATACCACTCCTAGGTACTGACAAATTGTTCTCGCAGTTCCAACCTACTGGATCTCAAGCTTTCCCAAGGCGCCCCTTGACGTCTTGAAACTTCTTGGTCGTTGAATCGGGAACAGAAACCGCAATATCGAACCACTTTATCAGTGGGTATACGTATATACATATATACTGTCTAGCAAGTTGGTGATAGCTACGTAGAGATCGGAGATCTGATATCTCCGCAGTTTCCGCAGTACCGGAGATAAATTATCGGTTTGATTTGATCCATGCTGGTTTAAACCTCGTTTTGAAAGCTTTTTGTACAGCGTCTGATGAAGTAAATTTTTGGTCTAAAAAGTATCTTTTTTCTGAAAATACTGTATGTAGCTATCGTTCGTTGGCGAATTTCCCGGATTCTGGAATTCAGAATCGAGGAAATTCCGAGTCTGGGAGTTCCCCTCTCAGGGAACAATGGACAAGATTAATGGACGAGGAAACGGCCGCCGTTACGATGAGGGTCGAGGGCTGTGCGGAGCGTTCGCCCGTTTGCATAAGCCGTCTTGTAATAATATTGGAACCCGATGCCGGAAGATTAACTCCAGCGATTTGAACGTATTAAAAAGTTTGGCAGTACCTTACGCTGCAGTTATACTCGCGGATAATCATTCACGATTTTTTATGCTCTACTCAGAGAATGGTTTTTGGGATCAGGAATACAGGAAGAGAAGAGAACAGATCATAACGCATTTGGAATCGATTTCTTCTGACGAAATGACACAGTGGCATAAATAGGGAAATCGAATTTCTCGAGATCTCGTGGGGGATTGAAGTTTTTTCTTCTTTCTTTTCTTTCTTCTTGTTTGACAAAATAACTGGAGAATGTAATAAAAAGAAAAACTGTTCACCAATGAACGTTTCAAGTCTCGTACGATGTGAATAGTATAGAAAGTATCATAAACCCTTGGCGAAAGTTCGCTTGTATAGCGAGTAAGTTTATCGTTACCTAGAACGAAACGTGGGGTTTTAGACCTCTAGTTTCCCTTGGGATATTTTTATACTCAGCGTAGTTTTTCCACCGTGAAAAATAAAATGAAATAAAATAAACTTGAAGGAGGTTAAATCTGCCGCTGTGAACTCTGCTCCTACTGCTACTGCTGGTAGCTGCTGGTGGCTGGTGGCTGGTGGCTGGTGGCTGCTGGATTCTGAATTCTGACTTCTGGCTTCTGGATTCTGCAGAGAGTGCAGCGGTGAAAATACGACGAAGCATCGTACCGCGTAAAGTCGAGGACTTAGACAAGAGAAAGACAGTCGCTGGGGGTTTGGAAAAAGAAATTCTTTAACGGAGAAATTTCACCACTGTACAAAGTAGAGGGTAGTACAAACATTCGACTAAAAATACTTGAACAAATCCTCCGAAAACTTTACCCGGAATAGGTACGTCGTTGTTTTTACTTCATTGAAGAAAATAAACTCATCTTCTTGTCGCAAAAAGTCAAATAATACCAGAAATTAATTTTGACTTAGTAAAACGATGGAAAATAATTAGATTTCTAATCACACATTAGACCGGAATGATTCTGTTTATATATTACGTTGAATTCGCGGACCGCAGAGTATCCGACACTCTGATGCATGAGACAACAAATCCTGGGGTGCAGGATGATGGGAGAGCAGCTTTACTCGGTGTAGTAGTTAGGATTATCGCTACACATGGATGGCCTCAGTTAATTCCCATATCCTGTATACCGCAGTGAAACGAGATTCGATTTAACTTTATCACACAGAGGTAATAAAATCGGGGTTTATCCAAGTGTGAATAATAATTAAATTACACAGAATCGTTTGTTGAACGAATTGTGCGAAATTAAGTTGGATCTGAAACGTGGGACTAAAAAGGATTTCATAATAATTAGGAATGGACGTAATTTTTATGAGAAATGAAATAAAAAAAAAAAAAAAAAAAAAAACGAAAGAAACGAAAAGAGGAAACTTCTGCTCCTCGACATCTGCAAAAGTTCCGTAAACTCGGAGTCTGAGAATCGGGCGCGTCGCGGTGACATTGACCGCGAGGGCGTCGGGCAAGCGACGGCAGGCGTCGGTGGAGGCGCGTGTAAACGCGCGCTTGCGCCGATTAGGCTGACGCGGGATCACCCTGGCCACGGGGGTAGCTAGTTCACCCTCAGCATAAGACGGGGAAGGACGATACTCCGTTCTAGCCTATTTTTTTTATCAGCGTAAAGAAATTCGGCGCGAAATTTATACACTCGTGAGTATTTGAGTTTATACGATTATAGGTAAATGCGGATTTCTCTCCCACGTATTGTGTAGTTTATTAAAAACGTACGAAAAATGTTCGACAAATTTTCATATCAAATTTCAAATCCTACTGCGTAGAGGTAATTGTGTCGTGTTTGAAAAGTTAGTGTGAAGGTTCAACCGGTTGTTATTGGAGGATTGTGTTGTTATTGTGTGGACAATCATGGCTTTGGAATGGAATATATAAAGTGAGTAAAACTGTAGCTATTCTTTCGATATACGACTAAATTTCAGTCTGTGGCACAGCTTAAAGCGTATCACGTCTTTCAGACTCAATCTGATCAATTTTTATGGTAATCTGCAATCAATTTTGCATCGGAAAACAGTTGTCTTTATCTCGTGTACATTTTAGAAAAAATGATTTTAACCGAATCGAAAGGTTTCGTCGAAGAAAAGCATATGGTTCCTGCGTGACAACAAACTTATCAACGTTGACAGCATATTTGAATTGCATTATCTGCAACCATCAGCTGATATTCGTACTGTAACTTCGTGATATCTTTCGTATTCTTATTCTTCTTATTTTTTTTTCTTTGTTACCTTATTTATTTATTTATTTTTTCAACAATGAGTCAAACGATATAGAAAAAACTTCGAATCGATGACACGTGCGAGGTGAACCTTTACAAGGAAGTCAATCACGTACAGAAAATGTCGACCTGATATTCATATATTCTGATGCCTCTCCAGATTTAAAAGTGTGCAAATGTTTCATGTCGTCGATCGACGAGGGAAAGCTTTGTCTCGAACTAAACGTTTGAACGACTTGGATTCTGTCTTGACAGCAAGATCATTTTAGAAAATAGTCCGACATGCGATCATGGGACAAGAATTTTTTCACATGGCTATGGATTGTCGAGAATTTGCGAAATATTTTATTGCTAGACAAGGGTTACATTAAATTTATTTTCTACTGATTTTTGGCAAGTTCATTTTCCCGAATCTAAGGTCTCAATTCGGTTGCAGCGATTGGGTCAGCACGAGCCCTCGATCCTTGAATATTGAGACTTCACAGATGAAATGCCTTAAGCTTGCGCAATTGCCGACGAGTAAACCCACATCTGAACCTGTCATTACCGCACAACACTGATAGTCTCTGTCTCCTCGTTGTGAACTAGACCTCCACGGTAGTGGCGTCTTGAGAGAACCTGATACAAACAGCCAAATTAGTATGAAAAGTAGTATTCTGTCCTCGTTAGTTTCGTTATTCAAACATAATATTTTTGACCAATCGAAAGTATTTTTTTTTTTTTTCAAACAAATTTTCGCTAAATAGTGTTTTCAATTTATTTATAGAATTTCGATTTTTTTTTTTTTTTGTTTCCCATTCAGTTATTCTCGGAATTGTTCATAGCTCATAACTATAGAGACACTCCAACAGTGTAATATATATTTAGATAAAATAATAGATTTTTTAAGATTTTTCAAAATCCGAATTTTTCTGTCCAATAAGCCAAGGTCTAATCTTACCATGTTTAATGCTGGTCCATACTTCGTCGCCAAAGAATCTGTGAATACCCACCCATGGATCTTCACTGCCTATCCAAGCTTTCACGTATTCGATCTTTTTTGCTGAATCAATGATAGCCAGGTTACCACCCTCCGCCTCGCAATTTTCTCGCGCTTCATTCCACATGACTTTGTTACCGGTCTGATGATATTTATATGCTACGCCTATAGCCGGAAATGCAGTGTAACCCTCCGGTAACTCGTCAACTGATTTTACTAGCGGTGTACCTATGGAATAATCAGTAGATTTTCTTCATAAAATATGGTACCTATATGGTTTATAGTTTATAATTTACACTCACAAACGTAAACACGAATATCGACATTTATTTTTTCATCGATTAACTTCGAAACTACTCACCAATATCATTGACATCGATAAGGGACGAATAATTTTTTGACACTAGAAGCTGGCAAGCGAGTTGTAACGAAAACACACCGAGTGGGTTCAACATTATTGCAGTATATTGCTGGGCACTGTGACTTACTGATTTACAGACGCTGTTTAAATTGCGAAGAGTGAATTGCTTCATTTATACAAAAAGCTTCATCTATCCCCTCCGATCGTCCGCACGACTTATCGAAAATGACAACACAAGATGACCTGATCATTTCCAGAATTCCCAGAGTTTCGCAATATTCTGCACGTAAGCAGAATAATCTATAATCTCTATTCGTCATGAGGGGATAATCTCGTCAAATGGGTCCAACAAGTTGAAATTGATTATCAAGAAGTTGAAAAGTTTCTTATTTTTTGGTCACAAATTACATTTATACATATTTCATTCTTTTTTTGTTTTATCCATAAGTTTATCCTCATCCATCCCTACAGTCTCAATACATCTACTGCCAATACTGCGCTGTGGTCTTTAGACCTTGAATATTGAAACTTCACAAACGAAAGCGTATTTCTCGATGCAATTCACCGCAAATAGACCGACTTCCCCATTCAGCACGGCTGCCATGCAATTCCTGGTTGTTTCGCCTTCATATGAGTGAGATCTCCACGGTATTGCTGTTGCGAGTAAACCTGACACATAAAGCCAAATGTAGTCTAAAAATTCTTTCTTTTTCTCTTTTCATTAGTTTCATTTTTCAATGATAACGTATCCTACTTGTCGCATTTTAAATTCAGTGAAGTTTGAGTCTCACCATTTTTTATATCGACCCATTCGGTGGCGTCAAACAATCTGTGAAATCCCACATGCACATTTGGACTGTCCTTATATATACTCTGTACATGTTCGATCTTTTCGAATGAATCGATAACAGCCAGGGTACCACCATATGCGACGCAATATCTTCGGGCTGCATTCCACGTTAGTGGATATTTATGGTACTTATAGGCTACTCCGATGTCCGGAAATACAGTAAAGCCGCCCGGTATCTCCGTAGCTGATTTTGGAATCTGTGTATCTACGAATGACAGATAAATTTCACTTATAAAATCACGACCATATCTTTAAATATCGACATCTATTTTCCTCAAAAATGTATTCATCAACTATACTACTTACTGAGACTGAGATTGACAAGAGAAGAAGAATTTTCTGATACTAAAATCTGACAAGCTAGGTGTAGAGGTAACACGCCGATTAGGTTCAACATTTTTCCAGTTTATTATTTCAAATCACACTGATTTACTAGGCTTTCTTCGAAGTTAAGACTCTGACTGAGCCTCAGATAACCCGCATAACCGTGTACATATCCTACTCGAAGTGATAAGTCGCGATGACCTAAGACCTCCGTGTATTTATTGACAAACGTATCGCATTGAGTGACGACGTTAATTTTCATGGCAGTTCATCTGAGAGAAACCAACTCGGAGATTAATTTATGCCTGTAAACGGATTCATTCCTATTCAATTCTAAACTAGTTACCAAGATTACCATTATTTGCTAGAGAAGAATTTTCATTACACGAAACCAGAAGCCAGAAACTGGCAGGGAAAGAGGCAATACACCTAGTAGATTCAACATGCTTGCAGTATATTGCTAAGTACACTGACTTGCTGAAGTACCGTTGTTGTTCAAACTGTAAACTGCGTCTTGCTCCAGGTTTATAAAACCCGAGGTAATACCTCCAACCGTTTATACCCTATTCAAACTGATAAGACCGAGAGTACCTGAAAACTTACAAGAGGATTCACTCCGCAATCTCATAGTCATAGAGATTCATACATCTAATACAATGTTATGTTCAATAGAGTCTGAGCAACCGACGCAAATCGTTTGATTTCAATTCATAGATTATCTTGAACAATGCATAAGGCGCAAGAATATTCGTCGCGTACACATTGGTTTTTCCAATCATTAGAAAAATTTATGATCTATTAAAGAATAGAAATCAGGTGACGTTAGCAAACATGTACTAGCATTAATTTAAGGAAAATAAATAAATTTGGAGTAAGTGAAACTCAATTTCACGTCAAAATAATAAACTGAGACCATAGATTTGTGGGGGGTGTGAATCAATATCTTGAATTCAGGCGTTCAAGAGTGTAATTTTTATTAAACCTTTGTTGTTTACAATTTAGTCTGCCAATTCCCTTTTTCATGGTTCACAATTTCGTCATTTTTATACCAGACCTCATTACATCCTGGATTTAATTCACCGCAATAGTAGAAGCGAGCTGAACAGCTTGTTCCGGCGAAGGCTGCACCTCGCATTTGTAGTATTGGTATAATGAAATTTCGCAAAGGTACGACCACGATGTATTGCAGTCCCAAGCACCTACTCGACCTCCATTGCCGCCCCACAAAGCGGTACATGACTGGGCTGTTGTAGTATGATTTTCACCTGATCTCCATGGTATGAATGGCAGGGGTAAACCTGTTGAGAAAATTGAATTCGAAAAAAATTATAGTAATCATTCGAATGGAGAATTTCTGCATTACCTCTTTTATCTGTCTTAGAAATAATGATACATTTTATGAACTATAAATCTTACCAGTTTTCGCACTGACCCATTCCGAAGTATCGAACAACTTATGAATCCCCAGCATTGGACCACGTGGATTCGTTTTTCTCAGGGCATTTCCGTAGTGACATTTCTCAATTGAATCCATCACAGCCAAATTACCACCCTCCATGATGCAATGTTTCCGCGCTACGTTCCACAACAGGTCATTAGAATAGTACTTCATGGCCACTCCGATATCCGGAAAGGAAGTATAACCATCGGGCAATACCGTTCGTTGTTGAAATAATGAGCCATCTGTTATAAATTGAATGGAATTTTTTTTATGTGAATAATCATTCGCTCGATTCTTCTTCATTCAATCAAAGATTCCTTACTTGAAGTGATATTATCGAAACTATTATTTCCTGGAGTGATCAGCTGGCAGGCGAGTTGCACAGGTAATGTAGCAAGGAGTCCAGACATCCTTGAAATTTATTCTTGGACACAACCGACTTAGTTGTATTCCGTCGTTGTATCAACTGCAAATACTGACTCGCTTGGGCCTTATAAAGCCTGAGATAACCCCGCCGACTGTATGTTCCCCTAATCAAAACGATAAGTAGAGATGACCTCAGGTCTTCACATGGAAATTCCCGGCGTCTTGGCCAACAATTTTGTTGAAAATCTCTTATCTCATACGCTGACGTATTTCACATTTATTAATAATCATGAGCTTCAATGTCTGAAACACTGGTGTTGCTAAATAGCTGGCAAATCCCTAAAACGCGATTCATATTGGTACAGTTTTTATTTTTTCAGGATTTTTCTTACATTAAAATTATATCGCCGGGTTTAGCCCTTGAACATTAATATTTCGCAGACGAAAGTATACGCCTCGTCACAACTGATGGCGACTACACCAGTCCTATCTCCCATCAGTGCCGCACATTTTCGAGTGGCCGAATGTATTGGCTCAGCTCTCCATGGTATCGTCAGCGCGGGTAAACCTGGTTTAAAAAATTCGTAAAATGTGAGTAGATCTGATCGCATGATTCTGAATGAACCGCGAGTCGGATTCATCTCGATTTGAGTCAATTTTTAATCTCACCAGTTCTCAGATCGGTCCATTCGGCGTCATCAAACAACTTATGAAAGCCTGTATGCATGTGTGCCCCCGATTTCTTCATGTCCAGAACGTATTTTAACTTTTCAAATGTATCTACGACAACCAGATTACCGCCTTGTCCGACGCAATATTGTCGCGCGACATTCCACCGAACTACATGATCGAAGTACTTATAGGCCGCCCCAAATTCCGGCAACACAATGTAGCCACTGGGTAACTCAGTGATTAGTTTTGGGAAAGTTGTATCTAAAAAACAAGAAAATGACCTTGACATTTCATTCTACGATATATCTATACGAATGTGGATATCTTTGGCTTTTTCTTCACAAATTTCTTACCAATATCAACATTCACCAAGAAAGAATTTTCCGGAACTAAAAGCTGGAAAGCTAGGTGTAAAGGCAACACGTTCACTGGGTTAAAAGTTCTTGGAGTAGGTCTATATTGCTGAACAGCGTGTGCCGGCGAAGACTGCACCTCGCACTTGTAGTATTGGTATAATGAAATTTCGCAAAGGTACGACCACGATGTATTGCAGTCCCAAGCACCTACTCGACCTCCGTTGTCGCCCCACAAAGCGGTACATGACTGGGCTGTTGTACCACGATCTGTCCCTGATTTCCATGGTATGAATGGCAGGGGTAAACCTGATAAGAAAATTGAATTCGATCAAAAGTATAGTAATCCTTAGAATGGGGAATTTCTGCATTTCCTTTTTCATCTGGCTTGGAAATCATGATAAATTTGACGAACCATAAATCTTACCAGTTTTCGCACTGACCCATTCCGAAGTATCGAACAACTTATGAATCCCCAGCATTGGACCACGTGGATTCGTTTTTCTCAGGGCATTTCCATATTGACATTTCTCAATTGAATCCATTACAGCCAAATTACCACCCTCCATGATGCAATGCTTCCGCGCTACGTTCCACAACAAGTCATTAGAATAGTACTTCATGGCCACTCCGATATCCGGAAAAGAAGTATAACCATCGGGCAATACCGTTCGTTGTTGTGATATTGGGCCATCTGTTATAAAATGAGTTCAATGTCTTTTATGTGAATAATCATTCGCTCGATTCTTCTTCATTCAATCAAAGATTCCTTACTTAGAGTGATATTATCAAAGCTATTATTTCCTGGAGTGATCAGCTGGCAGGCGAGTTGTACAGGTAATGTAGCAAGGAGTCCAGACATCCTTGAAATTTATTCTTAGACACAAACGACTTACTTGTATTCCGTCGCTGTATCAACTGCAAATACTGACTCGCTTTGGCCTTATAAAGACTGAGATAACCCCGCCGACTGTTTGTTCCCCCAATCAAAACGATAAGTAGAGATGACCTCAGGCCTTCACATGGAAATCCCCGGCGTCTTGGCCAACAATTTTGTTGAAAATCTCTTATCTCATACGCTGACGTATCTCACATTTATTAATAATCATGAGCCTTAGTGTCTGAAGCACTGGTATTGCTAAATAGCTGGCAAATTCCAAAAATGCGATTCATATTGGTACGGTTTTTATTTTTTCAGGATTTTTTTACATCAAAATTATATCGCCGGGCTTAGTTTTTGAACATCGATATTTCGCAGACGAAAGAATACGCCTCGTTACAATCGATGGCGACTACACCAGTCCTATCTCCTATCAGTCCCGCACATTTTCGAGTGTCTGCATGTATTGGGTCGGATCTCCATGGTATTGTCAGCGCGGGTAAACCTGGTTTAAAAAATTCGTAAAATGTGAGTAGATCTGATCACATGATTCTGAATGAACCGCGAGTCAGATTCATCTCTATTTGAGTCAATTTTTAATCTCACCAGTTCTCAGATCGGTCCATTCGGTGTCATCAAACAACTTATGAAAGCCCGTATGCATGTGTGGCCCCGATTTCTTCATGTCCAGAACGTATTTTAACTTTTCAAATGTGTCTACGACAACCAGATTACCGCCTTGTCCCATGCAATATTTTCGCGCGACATTCCACCGAACTATATGATCGAAGTACTTATAGGCCGCCCCAAATTCCGGCAACACAATGTAGCCACTGGGTAACTCAGTGATTAGTTTTGGGAAAGTTTTATCTAAAAAACAAAAAAATGACCAAGATATTTTATTCTACGATATATCTATACGAATGTAGAAATTTTTGGTTTTTTCTTCATAAATTTCTTACTAATATCAACATTCACTAAGGAAGAATTTTCCGGAACTAAAAGCTGGCAAGCTAGGTGTAAAGGCAACACGTTGACTGGGTTAAACATCCTTAGAGTAGGTCTATATTGCTGACCACACTGACTTACTGAAGTACCGTTGTTGTTTAAACTACAAATGACGACTCGCCCTGGCTTTATAAAGCCTGAGATAACCCCCGACCTTTCATATCTTATTCAAGGTGATAAGACGATATGACCTACGAGCTTCTATGAAGATCACCCAGATCTTAGACCGCAGTTTGATTGAAACTTATCGATTTAATGCACTGTTATGAAGATGAGTCACGGATTCGGGTCATTCTAATCACCCGAATCAAGTTATCTGATTGTATTCCTTGAAAGTATGCAATGATGGTGAATTATTTGACACGCAAATACAGCTTTGTGGCTTTTATTCGATTACCAAAGTGATACAGAAATTATTGAAACTGATTAAATCCCACATTTAATTCGCTACAACATCTACTGAACCAGCGGTTTTTGTCGACAAAGGCTGCACCCCTGCTTCGTAGTCTACGGGTATTGGAATTTCACATGTATGAGACGTTGCTCCGTTGCAATCTGCGGAACCTACCCGGCCTTCGTCATTACCCCATAAAACGGTACAGGACAAAGCTGGTGCATTTCGATCTGTTCCTACTTTCCATGGTATGAACTCCACGGGTAAACCTGAAGAAATGAAGAAAAATTTCATGTCACTAAGATCGTTGGTTTTCGAATCATAACAATTAATCTCAAGAGCACTATGTCGTTCTTCATTAATAATTAAGAATTGCTATACTTTTTCAGTCGCTGGATTTCTAAATGAACAAAAAATCAATCGATTACATATCTTACCAGTTTTAACACTGACCCACTCCGTATTATCGAACAATTTATGAATGCCTAAGAATGCACCAAGTGGGTTAGTTTTTCTCAGGGCATTTGCGTATCGGCTTTTCTCAAGTGAATCGATCACAACCAAGTTACCACCTTCCTTGATGCAATGTTTTCGTGCCGAATTCCACGAGAGATTATTTGCATAGTATTTCATGGCAACCCCGATGTCCGGAAAGGCAGTATAACCATCGGGCAATACCGTGGCTGGTTGCTGTAACGACGTATCTCCGGCTAATCAACATAATTATAATTTTTTTAAAATAAAATGAGTCCAATCAGCCACAAACGGTTCGTTTTTCTTTCCTCAATTCACTTGAATATTTCTTACGTAAAGTGCTGTGATTTCCCGCAATGATCAGCTGGAGAGCGAGGTGTACAGGTAACGTAGCGAGAACGCTAGGCATCTTTGGACTTTATTTCTGGACACAAACGACTTACTCAGTTCCCGACTTTGTTCGAACTGAAAACGACAAGGTGGCTCTGGCTTCATGAAACCTGAAGTAACCCCTCCAACTATTTATATCTTTTCTCGAGATGGTGAGTCAAAATGACCTTAAGTCTGCACTGGGAATCACTGACGTGTTAGCTAGCCGTCTCATTCCAGCTTATCTTTTTTTAAATACTTTTTCTTTGTACTGTTATAAAGATTGTGTAGTTGCACTTAATGACTATGAACCATAAACGTGTATATCTACACGGAGAAAAAATAACACTACTCAGTGCTGCGCAGAACACTCATTTGTCAAAAATTTTTATAAACTGACTCACTAGAGGGCAGGACGCTACTCATTGCTGTCAAAAAAATAACTAAAGTTGTCAATACATCAATGAGTAGTGTCCTGCACTCTAGTGAGTGATATTTTTTGGTTATTGAGTCAATTTATAAAAAAGTTTGACAAATGAGTGTTCTGCGCAGCAATGAGTAGTGTTATTTTTTCTCCGTGTATAGGAATTCTTGTAGAGACTGCTTCGTGACGGGTTCAACGTTCTATCGACGACTAGCAGACAAGTAGGACCTGTTCTGAGATACGCTGAGACACCATCACGCCAGATTAACAGTCTCGACTAATTCAGATGCAGATTTTAAGCGTTCGATTATACACTGCTTCGTTAGATATACTATCAGTAGGTAGCTTTATCCTAAACTTCTTTCATCCGTGTGAATAGATCGAATCATGATCTCATGAATATTCTCACATTTTTTATTTATAATAAATTAATAGTAGAGTTAGTTCCACGCATTGAACCAAATTCTAATTCGGTATTTCCCAAGGATTACATGCTAGTTCTGGTCTGCCAAATCTGTGCCCCATTTCTGTTGCTTTTGAATATCGGAATTTCACAGACCGCAGGTAACATCTTAGTGCAATCCCAAGGGGCCAAACCACTTCCGCCGAATCATAACCATCATAAGCCGCGGCTTCTGCAGTTTCGCTCGCATCTGGTTTTCATGGTATAAAGCCCAGGGATTGACGAGGTGCATAACTAGCAGGACATAACTAGCAGCCCAGACATCTGTAAAGTTTATTCTTAACATAGGCACACGGTAGATAGGCACTAAGTTTCTGGCGTCATTCAAACTGCGAACCACAAGTTGCTTTCCTGTTTCAAAAAGCCTGAGATAACCATTCCAGCATTTATATATTATTCGAACCGATAATTTCAGGTGACCTGACCTTTTGCGAGAAATCAACGACTTTCAGGACTACTATCTAATTAAAAGTTTTTCATTTTTCAAGCTAATTTTGAGAAGCAACTCAAGTTTCATATATCTTCTGAAGATGGTAAATATTCTTGAATCTGTAAGGGTGTTTTACACTAATTCCTGGATCCGACCCAATTTTCGAGCTCATTTGTAAACCTAGCCTGGCCAGACTTCCTCAAATGTCAGGGTTTTGAAGATTAGTTTTGTGTCCGGAGTTAAAACAAAATTGTTCAACTTTATGAAGGGGGTTTTCAGGAGGATTGGATGATGCTTGTGAATCATTAAACCGCAACGATATAGAGTCTAACTAAATTCTTTATTCACTGATAGACGGTGTGCACTTTATGCTGCATACAACTTGACGTTTAATTGATCGTTTCTTCATTGTGTCGTAGGTATTCATTCATTTAGGAACATGGCCACATAATATTGGAATTTCACAGAGCGTAGGTAATACACGGCTACAATTCCGGGGTATAACTCCACTTCCGTCCCACCACATACCAACGCATTGCCCAGTTCCTGCCTCTATATTCGCATCTGATTTCCATGGTATAAACCCTAGAGGTTCGCCTGTGAGAAAATATTTTTTTAATCCGATGACATGATATAGAAATACAGTTTTAGTATATCAAACAAGTATTTGTGCATCGCCTCGATCACGGCCGATTATAGTTCATATTATACAAATTGACAAACTAATGTGAAACGAGGATCTCAATTGCATCTTCTTTCCTCTGGATCACAAGACCCTTAATTAATTTCAATGAAATCTTACCATTCTTAATATTTGACCATTCGTTACCGTCAAATAATCTATGAATTCCCGCGTGTATACCTTCGCTCTTCTCTTTCACACCCATTATATGTTCGATCTTCTTGAACGAGTCGATGACAGCCAAGTTTGCACCCTCAGTAATGCACAATTTCCGTCCGGTATTCCACGTAACACGTTGTTTATGGTATTTGTATGCAAGTCCGATGTCGGGAAAGGCAGTATAGCCGTCAGGCAAAATCGAGGTGTAATTACGTGGCGTAGTATCTTTCACTGTGGATAAACACACGACGCTCATTAAATATGACGAATTTAATCACGCTCGAACGTGTCTCGGAATTGACAACTTATCGACACTGCTTACGAAGACTAGCACGTTTCAGATTTCTTACGAAAACTAGCACGTTTCAATATTACCCACGAAGACTAGCACGTTTTGATATTTACCGCGAAGACTAGCACGTTTCAGTTAAGCGCTACGAAAACTAGCATTGCTTCGGTTATTACGGAAAATTATCATGTTCAGATTAATGCAACAAGGATTTGCCGAAGATTATTATGCGGTGTACGGTAATTAAATTGAAAGTTAATTTGCGGATGCAGGAGTGAGTTTTTTTTTTTGCGGTGAAAACCGAAACGTGCTAGTCTCCGCGGTTAATATCCAAACGTGCTAGTTTTCGTATAAGAAATCTGGAACGTGCTAATCTTCGTAAGCAGCGTCGTTATTGTGTTCATTTGCTTTGTGATTGCTTACCAATAATTACATCACCAGTGATATAAGTTTCTGAACCGATAAGCTGGCAGGCGAAGAGTAAAGGCACCGTTATAATCAGACCAAACATCTTTAGATTTTATTTCACACTGACTCGATTTTAGTTGCTTTCCTCCTTCAAACTGCGAATCACGGACTTCCCCGGGTTGAGAAAGCCTGGGGGTAACCCCTCCAACTAGTTATATCTTACTCAAGGTAACGATTCAACGTAGATTTCGAATCTCCAGCAAAAATCACTGATGTATACATATATATGTCAGCATATCTCTCACTACAGCGTTTCTTCCTTATACACTGTTATATAAATGACCAAGACTAGACTTCCATGAACCGTAAACAGGTATCCATAAATGGTAGCATCATCTTTTTTACCAAACAATTAAACGGGAAGACTGCGCTGTGCCGAGCGTAAATTTTTCATAGAGATATTACTATAGATGAGGTGAGGCGGCCGAATCAGCGTAGTGCGAATAGAAAGAGAAAGAAAACCGATTCAGTAATAGCTTCCTCGTCTTTTAACGCATGCGCACTGAGTCTTTATAGCTGAACGCACGGGTAGTCGTTCATGCGCATGCGTCAAAGACAAGGAAGCTATTACTGAATCGGTTTTCTGTCTCTTTTTATTCGAACTACGCTTCCACTTACACGCGGCCCTACGTCTCACCTCCTCTATAGTAATATCTCTATGAAATTTTTATCTACTAGCAGGAAAGCAAAACCTGTTTGTAGATACGCTGATACACCAACTTGGCTGGTTTGCAATCTCGACTAATTAGCATGCAGAGTCTGAACGCTCGATTATCTCTAAGAGTCTTTCATCTGTGAGGATAGGTCGAAGATAAATGATCTGAATATATTTTGCATTTTTTTTTTTTTTTTTAATTTTTATCGAATATCATACATCAATACCCAATCCAATTTTCGAGCCTATTAGTAAACCTAGTACGTTACTTGAGCTAATTAAACAATATCAGATGGCCTGAGGTAACCTTCCCGGAATATGAAATTTCAATGGAACTTATAATTCGATATGTTTAGACCTTCCTGTTAAATGCATGCAACTTTCGCCCAGAATTTTAATTAAATTCTCTGACCTTATCGAGAGGGTTTCAAAAAGGATGGATTGTCGTGACTGGAGAGCGTGGTGTTCGTGAATTATTAAACCACGACGATGGAGTCTATACATTTTTATTAACCGATAGAAGTGCGGCACTTTATGCTTGATTCAACTTGATCCGTTCAATCATAGTTACTTCATTTCGTCAAATTCGTTCAATTAGGGATTACCGAGCCAGTAAGTCTCTCAGGAGACTGCTGCTCGCTACTGTCACCTCTGAACATTGGAATTTCACAGATCGCAGGTAATCCATTACTGCAATTCCAGGGCCCAACTCCAGTTCCGTCGAACCACATAGCCACGCATTGCCCGGTCCCTGCAGCTGTATTTGCATCTGGTTTCCACGGTATAAACCCTAAGGGTTGACCTGGAAGAAAAATGTTATTTCAATTCAATCACATACGAATAGTATATGGAGTTTAACGAACAATCATAACTCAGGTTCGAATTGACTAGTTCGAACGAATGATTCCACCCGCTCGTAGATTTCAAGCCCCTAATTAATTCCAATGAAATCTTACCATTTTTAATACTGGACCATTCGGTGCTATCAAACAATCTATGAATTCCCGTGTGTACACCTTGATTCTTCTCTTTTATCCCCATTATATAATCAATTTTCTTGAACGAGTCGACGATAGCCAAGCTAGCACCCTCAGCAATGCACTGTTTCCGTGCTGCATTCCACGTGAGTTTATTCTTATAGTATTTGTATGCAACTCCGATGTCGGGAAAGGCAGTGTAGCCTACAGGTAAAACCGTGGTATAATTTGGCAGCGATGAATCTTCGACTAGGGGCAAAATCGTAATTAATTAGGTATGATGCACTTAATCACCCTTGAGTGTGTCTCTTCTCTTAAATGTGTATCTGCTTTGTGATAACTTACCTATAGTTACATTGCCATAGTTATAATTTTGCGAACCAATTAGCTGGCAGGCGAGGTGAAGAGGCAACGTTACAAGCAGGCCAGACATCGTTAAATTTTATTGCAAATTAAATTTACTTGTTTTTAGTTACTGTTTGTGGTCAGACTGCGAATGATGGCTCTCCCGCATTTATAAACCGCGAGATAACCCCTCCAACTGTTCGTATCTTATCTAATGTGATAACTCGAGATGACCCGGACTCGCATAGGGAATCACCGACGTTTTACATCAGCTTCGGAGTTATTATTGACGCTATTTTTGTTTATTCACTGTTTTGAATAACAGATATAAGTTAATCTAGTTGAACGATACTTGGTGCTGCGTATTTCAATATTGATACTTCAAATGCCGTCTTATACTAATTCTTCGATACAATTTCATTCGTAATCTCTTATTTCAAGTAATCGGTCCATTGACCTGTCACCTTTCGGGATAGATCACTCTCGGCTTATTATTAATCTCAAACCACATTAAAAATCTTCGATTTTATACTCATTTGTGATAAAGAACGAATTCATCTGTATTTTCGTTGACGCTTTGAACGTTCTCGCTTCAAACTGTATTGTTCGAATTTATTGTGCGGATGAAGGGATGAGGCAGCAAACCTTCTCACATTTTCAAATCCAATTAAAAAAAAAAACACTGAAATCTTGCCATTTTCTGAACACATTTCGAGGAAGGATTGTTTGTCAAGAATGAGATCAATGATCTTAAGAAATTATTTATTCAATGATAGAATTAGTGTTACACTGATTGATTGATACAACTCGATTCGTTCAATTAATCGTTGCATTATTGATACGTGTTCATTCAATTACAGACTTTTGTGTCAGGTCAACCCTGCGTAATGTATACCTTATTTCCTTCGTTCTTGAATATTGGGATTTCACACATGACGGGTACTAGGTTGTTACAATTCCAGGGACTGACTCCAAGTGTGTCGTGACGATTAGCTATGCACAACCCTGTATCTGCATTCGCGTTTGGTCTCCACGGTATGTAATCCACGGGTTGACCTGAACAAAGATAATCCATCACTTAGGTTCATTGAACATTAAATCTCACGGATAGAGTATTCCGATAGAAATAAAAATCGAACGCCATTCAGAACATTGATATCGAATCTTACCAGTTTTGAAATTGATCCATTGGTCATTCTCGCCTTGTTTGCGAATACCCGTCCATGTGCCTGTGTTTATGTCTTTCAAGCCCATGATGTACTCGATCTTTTTAAACGAGTCGACGATAGACAAGCTAGCACCCTCCGCGATGCACAGTTGCCATGCTGATTCCCATGTTACAAGATTCTTATAGAATTTGTAGGCCACTCCGACGTCGGGGAACACAGTGTAGCCTCCAGGTAAAATCGTGGTATGAGTCGGCGCGGGTGGTGGTAGATTATTGACTGGACAAAAAGTTTTGTTCATTAAATATGACGGTTTTCATCACCTTTAATCTGTCTCAAAATAAAGAATTTTTCCATCTGCAAGTGTTCGCGTTCTGATTATTTACCAACATCAATATTTCCATAACTAGAATTTTCTATATCATTTTCAGTAGCTAAGCGAGGTGCTGAGGAAAAGTAACAAGCACACCAGACATCTTTGAATTTTATTTTATAGGTCTGAATTGTCTGGTTTGTCCCGATTTTATAAAACTCAAAACAGCCTCTTAGACTGTTTGTATCTTATCTCACGAGTGATAACTCGAGATGACCTGGCCTTCCACGAATAAAATATTGTTGAAGCTATTCTTGGTCTTTCACTGTTTTGACTAATAGCATATTGAGGGAAATAACCTTTTCTGCATGTGGTAATATTTATCTCTTACCATTCTTAGACGCAGGAATTTCGCAAATAAAACTTCGTCCCGTGTTGCATTTACGTGCGGCAAGTCCTCTTCCATCGGGATACAGAGCTGCACAGTTCCAGGTTGACGTTCCTAAAGATGGATCCGGTGCCCACGGTATCGAACTCAGAGGTAAACCTGATGAAACATAATTATATTGTCACTCCAGATACTACTTTGAAAAAGAAAAAAGAAAAAAGAAAAAAAATAAATAAAATGCCATTTCCGTTGAAGGGTATCGGTTGATTTTAGGATCAGACGGAAAAAGAGAGCTTTATGATGTTTCCAATCTTACCAGTTTTAACGCTTGTCCATTCGATATTGTCGTAAGATCTATGAATTCCCACATGTGGTGCAGTGTCGTTTCTTTTCACACTCAACGCATAACGAATCTTCTTGAATGAATCGAGAACCGCCAAATTAGCCCCGTCTACAATACAACGTTTTCGTGCCTCGTTCCAGTTGGCATTAGTATCATAATAATATTTATAGGACACTCCAACATCTGGGAAGGTGATATAACCCTCGGGAAATGTCGCCGGTTGATTCAGTATCGACATATTTTCAACTAGAAAAAAAATTGTCTCATTATTCACAGATATGTTAAAGGTGAACATTATTTGATTAATTTTCGTCAAGATTTCGTACCAAATGTGACATTTCCATTGCTGAGATTTACTGGACCAACGAGCTGGCAAGCAAACTGTAGGGGCAACGTAACGAGCAGATTCAACATCTTTCGAGTCTTTTACTGTGCACACTGACTTACTGAGAGTTTCTTATCATTTGAACTGCAGAGTACGTTTGTCCCGGCTTTATAAAGCCTGAGATAACCCCTGTGACCGTCTGCGATTCTTGTTTACAACTACATTCCGAGAATTTAGCTTGAACGGGTTTAATAGCTGACGTCCTTACCTATAATTATCGAAATTTTTTTTGATTCGATTCAGAGAAACTGGAGGTAAAGATTTGGAAGTCGATAAATTCGTAGAAATGAATTAAATGGTATGAAGAGATTTTTTTATTTCTGAACAGGTTTCTGCATTAATTCATCTAAATTACACAATCTGTATTTTCATTTTTATTTCAATGGAATTTCACAGACGAAATGTTTAATGTCGTTGCATGGAACCGCGCTTAAGCCTCTATCGTCGTTCCACGAAGCTAAACAATTATTTCCTTGACCCTCTTCGTGTGTATCCGGTGCCCACGGTATCGCAGTCACTGGTAATCCTGCCCATATTTAGCATGTGATTAGGGTGAAAAATAAATTCATATAATTATCATTTGGGGTTTATTACTGAGATTTAAATCTCACCAGTTTTAACATTGACCCATTCGCCATTCCCATAAAGTCTATGAATTCCCACAAATATACCAGAATTGTGAGGATTCCCTTCCAAGTCCTGTACGTAATTGACCTTTTTGAAAGAATCAATTATCGCCAAGTTACTGTCGTGTGCGATACAGGCCTTCCTCGCCGAATTCCATGTGATTTGAGATATGTTATAATACTTATAAGCCACTCCGATATCCGGGAATTGGGTGTAATCATCAGGTATCACCATGGTTGGCTTTGACACCGGGTTATCTACCGTTTCCGAAGATATATCATTCATAAAGTAAATTTTTGTTTAATTCATTCAGTTTTATTACCAATAGAAAAATTGTCCACACTGCGATTTCCTGCACAGATTAGCTGGCAGGCAAGATGTACAGATAATGTGGCGACCAGGCTATCAGACATCTTTGGAGTCTGCTACTGACTGCACTTGATTCACTAAGGATCCGTCGTCGTTTATACTGCCAACATAGATTTGCTTCGGTTTTATGTACCTCGAGATAACCCCTCCACTTATACTTATAGATTTTTTTTTTTTTATAAGCGATGAGTCCAATGACCGGACCTTACACGGGGATTCCATAGTAGCATTGAAACTTTTCTTTTTTATACACTGTTATTCCCATCGACATATCAAGGCTATGGATTATTCACGCTATATTCGAAAGGATTGAAACTTTTATTTGGCAATTGATATTTTTACATTTATATTCAAACATTGGTTTCACGAATTTTTAGTTCATAGTCAGCGGAATTTCACATATGAAATGATGCGAATAGCTGCAAGGATCGGCAGTGACACCTCTTCCGTCTGCCCACAAAGCCATACACTCCCAATCTTTGTCAAGATTTCTGTTAGGTGCCCACGCCTCAATTGTGATCGGTAAACCTGCAGGAAAAAAATTTTGTGTCATTTATCTCGCGAATTGTGTGTTTTATTGGATTAGGAATTCGATCAAATTCAAATCTTACCGGTTTTCACACTGGTCCATTCGGCGGGATCAAACGTTCTATGAATACCTACGTGTGGATCGACGCTTTCGGGTTTGATACGCATTATTTGTTCGATCTTTTTGAATGTATCGATGACGGCCAAGTAAGCACCTTCTTTGATACACGACTTCCGTGCTTCATTCCATGGCCGTTTATAGTTGAAGTATTTATAGGCTACTCCGATTTCTGGGACCGCAATATACCCTTCAGGTAACGTCGTAGTTTTTTGCAACGCTGACGTATCTACAACTGATTAGAAAATTGGATTTATAAATTGCAGCTAGTTTGCACTTAGTTTTTATCACTTAGTAAACTTTGTCATTATTTACCAGTAGTTATATTCCCGTAGGTGATATTAGTTGGCAAAATTAGCTGGCAAGCGATTTGTAGAGGAAATGTAACGAGCCCGTACATCTTTCTAGTTTACTTCAGGCACTTGATTTGCAGAAACTCGTTAGTCACCCCAATGGCATATGATAATCTTTCCCGTCTTATATGAACTATCGAGACTCAACAAAAACCACGACTACTCATCCTAGTTCCCTCCTCCTCCTCTCTCTCTCTCCCGCTCTCCCGCTCAGGGCCCATTTTAACCAACTGAAGGGGCGCTCGTGGCGCTTAGCGCGCGCCTCTGTAGTTCGCTCAAGTCACCAAACTTTATGGCGGGCTGTTTAAACCGATATATTGGTACGGGCATTCTCTCTATTTAGCCAAAGTGACAATTTTTATTAGGTGGCGGGATTTTATTCATATTTTTAATAAAAGGACCGTGTAATGAAACACCGCTTTTTTTTTATTATTGCATATAATGTGCAATCAAATAAAACAAAGGACACATCTATTTTCGGTTAAATTATTAGTTTATTTTTGGAATTAAAATTGAAAGAAATTTAAATTGATTTTAAAAATAACTTAATTTATAAAATAATAGTATATTACGCATCTAGGGAGGGAACGAGGCTATTCCAAACTGCGTGTGAGATTGATTCCGAGCCGAAGGCGAGGGTGGCAAAAATGCAGTTTAGGATGGCCGTTTTCACTTCCGTGTGACGTATACTATTTTTCACCACCCCCTGGCATCGAAAAGTACGACTTCCCGCTCACGCTAGGGGCTGAAAGTCATACTTTTCATGCAGGTGTGGTGACAAAAAATTTACTTTCGGCCTCATAGTAGTATATAGTATATTACTCATCTAGGGAGGGAAAGTAGGCTAACCCAAACTGCGTGTGAGATTGACACCCGAGCCGAAGGCGAGGGTGACAAAAACGCAGTTTGGGACGGCCTTTTTCACTCCCGTGTGAGGTATGCTATTTTTCACCAACCCCTGCATCGGAAAGAACGACTTCCCGCTCACGCAAGGCAGCAAAAGTCGTACTTTCCGTGCAGGTGTGGTGAAAAGGTAATTATGATCAATTTTTATACTTGACGAGTTGTTTTCAAGTAATAATCCGCTGTTCTTTCTCTCGACAATTTTCCGGGGGTGAAAATATTTTCTGTACAGTCACTCCGAGATAAAAAGCACAACGGGCATGTAAGCACTTAGAAAGCGGGGATCTCTTAACGCCTGGGTTGATCAAAAAGAATCTCTCTTTGGGATAGATCTGCACTCTCGTTTTATTGTTAATCCCAAATCTCATCATAAATCTTCGATTTGAAGAACGAATTCGTGTGTATTTTCGTTGACCCTTCAAGCGTTCTCACTTCAACCTGTATTGTTCAAATTTATTTTGCGGATGAAGGGATAAGGCAGCAAAACTTCTCACATTTTCAAATACAATTGAACAAAAAAAAAAAACAAAAAAAAAAAAAAAAACTGAATTCTTGCCATTTTCTGAACACATTTCGAGGAGGGATTGTTTGTCGAGAATGGAATCAGTCATGTTGAGAAATTCTTTATTCGCTGATAGAATTAGTGTTACACTAATTGATTGATACTACTTGACTCGTCCGATTAATCGTTGTAACATTGATACCTATTCATTCAATTAGAGACTTTTGTGTCAGGTGGACCCTGCGTAATGTATGCCTTATTTCCTTCGTTCTTAAATATTGGGATTTCACAAATGACGGGTACTAAGTTGTTGCAATTCCAGGGACTGACCCCAAGTGTGTCATGACGATTAGCTACGCACAATCCTGTATCTGCATTCGCATCTGGTCTCCACGGTATAAAATCCATGGGTTGTCCTGAACAAAAATAATGGATCACTTGGGTTCATCGAACATTAAATCTCGCGGATGGAGTATTTTAATAGAAACAGATATTGAATGTTATTTAGACTAAACATTGATATTGAATCTTACCAGTCTTGAAATTGGTCCATTGATCATTATCGCTTTGTTTCCGAATACCCGTCCATGTGCCTTGGTTTCTGTCTTTCAAACCCATGATGTACTCGATCTTCTTAAAAGAGTCGACGATAGACAAGCTAGCACCCTCCGCGATGCATAGTTGTCGTGCTGATTCCCATGTCACTTGATTCTGATAGAATTTGTAGGCCACTCCGACGTCGGGGAACACAGTGTAGCCTCCAGGTAAAATCGTGGTATGAGTCGGCGCCGGTGGTGGTGGATTATTGACTGGACACAAAGTTTTCTTCGTTAATTATAACGAATTTCATCACCTTTAATCTATCTCAAAATCAAGAATTTTTCCATCTGCAGGCGTTTCTATGAATAAAATATCTATCGTTGAAGCTATTCTTGTACTTTCACTGTTTTGACTAATAGCATGTTGAGGGGAATACTCTTTCGTGCGTGTTGGAATATTTATCTTTCCATCAATTCCGATACTCGCGTTACTTGCCATGACTTAATTCGTTAAAATATTAATTAGGAATTATGTGCCTCAATTGGCTTCTGTCACCATTCTTAGACACAGGAATTTCGCAAATGAAATTTCGTTCTGTGCTGCATTTACGTGCGGCGAGTCCTCTTCCATCGGTATACAGAGCTGCACAGTTCCAATCTGATGTTCCTGAAGCTGGTTCCGGTGCCCACGGTATCGAACTCAGCGGTAAACCTGATCAAACATATTATATTGTCACTTTAGATACTACTTTGGAAGAAGAAAAAAATGCTATTCTCGTTGACGGTTATCGGTTGATTCTTAGATGGGAACGAGAAATAAGGCTTGATGAATTTTCAATCCTACCAGTTTTAACGCTCGTCCATTCCATGTTGTCGTACGATCTATGAATTCCTACGTGTGGATCGACACTTTTGGGTATAATGCGCATTATTTGTTCGATCTTTTTGTGTGTATCGATGACGGCCAAATAAGCACCTTCTCTGACACACCACTTCCGTGCTTCATTCCATGGGCGTTTATGGTTAAAATATTTGTAGGCTACTCCGATTTCTGGGACCGCAGTAAACCCTTCAGGTAAAGCCGTGGTTATCGCAAGTACTGACGGATCTATGACTGATTAGAACATTGGATTTACAAATTACAGTCAGTTCACACTTGAAAAATTTCGTAATTATTTACCAGTATCGATATTCCCGTAACTCAAATTGGCTGGCAGAATTATCTGGCAAGCGATCTGTAGAGGAAATGCAACGAGTGTATTGAACATCTTCAGAGTTTACTTTAAGGCTCACTTATTCACAGAAACTCATCAGTCACCCGAATGGCGTATGATAATTTTTTACGTCTTATATGAAGTCTCAGATAGCACCTTTCACCGCTTATTCCATAGTGAATATGACCGATCGAGAGAACCTCACTTATTGCAATGAAATGCTCATGTCGTCGCACAGGTTTCAAGGCACAACAACGACCATGCTTACTTTTTTAAATTTCAAGGCTAACAAGAACACCTTTCTCTTCCTCTCTCTCTTTCTGTCTCTGCCACTCTTATAACATGTCTTCCGACTTCTTATTTTCAACAAAATTACTTGAAATTGAATATTTAATGGACCCATGAAATTTACTACGATATTGAAAACCACAATCGACCAGTACTGCACCCGACGCACTTACGTTAATTCGACTACCGTAGATGACTGAGGCATCTTTTCTCGTTATCTATCCGCTTACTTCCGCTTTAAAATAGATTTAGAAATGATTGGGAAATTTTTAAATACATGGTTGCAAATTTTTTTATCTCTTTTCATTGACCAAACTATTTTTGTTTTCTCCAGTTCTGCATGTCTCCTGAGATAGCTTCTCAAGTATATAGATCTTATCCGATGTGAGAACTCGGGATTACCCGATATTCCAACGAAATATGTCACCAAATCTTGAAGAATATTTGAAGAAGCCTGAAAGAGTTTCATTACCGTTAATCCCTTGATCCGTCTGATTATATATTCAATCCCGATTCGTGATTCAGTTTCGAATCATCAATTAGGAGTATATCGTTTGCTGGTAATGCTTCATCAATGAAAGATAGTGTACGGATTCATCCGTCTAAGAAAGTCTGGCGAAAGACAATTGGTCAAACTAGTCTTTCATTAAATTTTTATTCATCATACAACATTGTGACATTAATGTTTCGATTCATCCTTTGTTTAATTCGTCAGATACATTTTCATAACATTTGCTCTGAAACTTCAACTTTCAATGCTTGTTTAGCCAATCGGAACAGTTGATTTCAGGCAAATGCCGTGATGCGAAATGAAAAGTGCATTCTATCATGTCAATTATTTGCTGCGAATTTCAGGCTATTCAATTATTAAAAAAATTATATTAATTCTGATTCGCGATTGGAACATATGCCGATAGCTTTCCATACCATTGACCTAAAAATGACCTTGTTTAGACTGGCCAGAAACATTAAAATTTGAAGTTTAAACACACGTTGTGAAAAATATAATTAGTGACACGGGACGAAACATGAATGCAGACATGGGTGATGTTAGCCCCGGCGTGCATTCATTTTATTTTCATCTCTTGCCACCTAATCCACTGTCAATCAACTGTTGATAATCGAATAAGAAGATAATATGTACAACTATATAATATATTATACTTGTACAACTAAGTTCTAGCTCTAGATCCGGCAACGTATCCATATAATTTGTTATTCATACAAAGGATTTGAGGGGAGCGATTCTGTAACTCTAATAACCGCAAAATAGCGCTGAAATCACGAAAAACAATAGGCGGCTGCCAATGAACTGCTCCTATCTGATGGATTGACATTGTTTTCTGCAGCTATTCTGCAGTTATGAAGTTACAGAATCAGCCCCCAGGACTCCTATTATAACAGAAAGATCAACATTTCAAATGGTCTCTGCAAAGACTGCAGTTCAATTTCACATACGAAATGGTAAGTCAAGTTGCACTTAGTAGGGGCCAGGCCTCTTCCATCCCACCACAAACAAGCACATTTCTCATCTAGTTGCGAGATACCATTTTCACCTGGTGCCCAAGGTATCGTTGTTAGGGTTGATGCTGGCCAAACACATATTTTATTTAATTGAGGTTCCAAATCTTATGTAGTTTCATAACGAGTTGCATCAAGTTTAAAACTTACCAGTTTTACCACTGACCCATTCGACGCCATCAAACAACCTGTGTATGCCAGTCCATACACTCTGACGATTGTTCTTCATCTTTATTATGTAGTCGATTTTTTTGAATGAATCGACGACTGCTAAATGAGCTGAACGAGCAGCACAGTCTTTTCTTGCCGAATTCCATGTGCGGAAATAATCATAATATTTATAAGCCACCCCGATATCTGGGAACGCAGTATAACCTTCGGGCAACACGGATTGTCCTGACACTCGCGTATCTACGGTTGATCAGAAACATATTATACATAAAATGCACTTAGTTTAATTTCCCATTAGCATGGGTAATTTTTTTTTTTTTTTTTTTTTTTATCACGTCGTTAACTTCGCAATTTCTTACCAATAGAAGAAGTCCCGCAGCTCACATCGGCTGACAAATGCAGTTGAAAAACGGTATATATGACGAACGCAACGACCGTGTTGAACATTTCTGTATTCTACTTTCAGGAGCACTGGTTCAATAAGACTCGTTCGACGTCCGAATGGCGTATGATAATTTGTTTCGTCGTATATAAAACCTCAGATAGGACCTTTCCCAGTTGGTTCATATGATCAAAGAAGACAACCTAACACACGCCAATTGATCGACGACGTTACCGTACAGGTTTAGAGGTTCAATACAAACCACGCTATTTTATTAAAGTTTCAAGGCTAACAAGCGAGATTTTCCTCTTTCTATCTCACGCTCTCTCTCTCTCTCTCTCTCTCTCTCTCTCTCTCTCTCTCTCTAATTATGACTTATTTTACTAACTTATTACCTACTTCGCTATTTGTTCTTCGATTACCTAGCTATTACTTTTCAGAGTCACACTATTTTTAATGCTGTTTATTGTTCACCTGCGTGTCTAGGTTCTATTTCGATACTTATGATATTTATTTTACTGATTACTGATTACTACTTACTTGTTATTACAACTGTTTGTGTCTGTATTCAGCCTACGGCCTTAGGGAACATTGTTCCAAGGTCGAATAACATCCGCTCTATCTATCTAACTCCCCAAACCTGTTTGCAAACTGATCTTCTTCCACCAAAATCTATTGCAATAAATTATAGAAGTAACTTATCGAATGGAAACATTTCGTAAAATGATATCCAAAAATGTATAGGTATACAAGATAATTGATTTATAATAATAATGAACAATTGATATTGAATCTAAGACAACGCACAGTACTCTTCGCCCACAATTTGAATAAAAATTCCTTCCATTCGAAAATCGCTTGCGAAGAAGGATTTTTGATCTGGAATTGAGGAGGTGATCGAATTGCAACGATGGAGTCACAGTTCTTTATTTATTGATATGATATTGGAAAGAGTTGACACTTTTATTTCTCAACGGGGGGAGTATTTCGCGCTGCTCACATGGATAGATGAGTGGTAAGACGGGTAGATTCCTTTTCGAATAATTAAACGAAAATTCCTTAGCGAAAACTTCAGGAGATGAACGGTGTCCGAGTTATCGAATATCCTAGTTGACCATTCAAAGAGCCTAAAGCTGACCGAAATAGCGCCGCTCCAAAAGTCAACAATTGGGGTAGTGCCCGCCGTCGTATGTCTGATAATATGGCTAGAACGTTTCATCTGAATAATAGGTAACGAATAACAGGTGTTGCCGAGCTGTTGCCATCCCTTCGAGCCCTGCACACTCTTTCTTCTAAGCTGACAATCAGAAGACTCACGAGAATCTGGCCAATATCTATTCAAGAGCATGTCCGGACGGCTATACCTGCAGTGTGTGAACTCGAGAGCGGAGCTCAGGACCTTATCGTAAATTATAGAATGCATAAAACACAAATCCAGATAATCAATTGAATAGTCTTAGTTCTTCTAGATAGTCTCAGTATTCCAAAAAGTGCCCGTTGAAAGTTTTGTCAAAGATTCACAGCGGAAAAGTTATTTCGAACTGTAATTAGCCTCTCCGTTGATTGCGACATGATGAATTTTTGCTAGGGTAGTTTGGAGTCGGTTTCTTTACAGAAATCGACCTTGGTGAGTCGGGGAGATGATAGAGAGAGAGAGAGATTCAGATTCAGATTCAGATTCATTTATTAAGCGCTCTGGGACAGGTCCCCTCAAGCGCATGCCATACTGTATCAGTTATTTACAAAGGATACATATGTTCTTTGTGGATATGTACTAACTAGTTAACAACAGAATTGGTGTGTGACTAAGAGAAATAACAGGATATAAATAGATATAAATAGATAGGTAAATTGAACGAATAAATAAAATCTAATATATAGTATATAGAATATAAAATATAAATAAATTAATAAAAAAAATATAGAGAGAGAGAGAGAGAGAGAGAGACGAATTGGGTGGATTAGGCCCCGCTGATATTGGCTCTATGTGAATTACATGGCTTGCTGGTAATACTTTGTTGATGGAAAAAGGTGCACGGATTAATCCATCTATAGCTAAGGTAAAAAGTCCGGCGATAGAAATTTGGTCAAATTAGTCATTCAGTGTGGTGAAATCTTTATATATTCATTATGCAAAATTGTGACATTGATGTTTCGATTTCTCATTTGTTTAGTTTAATACAGTAGATTAAGTAACAAGGGATGAAAAAATATGTATGCAGGCCAGGGTGAAGTTGTTTTCCGGAGCCGGATGCGAGGGCTTACATCACTCATGCCTGCGCTCATGTTTCGTCCCGTGTCCGTCATTATATATTTTTCATAACGTATGTTGAAACTTCAAGTTTTATTTGTTACTCAACTTATTGTTCAGTCAACAATTCAAGTTTTAATGTTTCAGGCCAGTCGAAACAAGGTAATTTAATGTTGAAGGTGTGGGACGCGGCTGGCGTATGTTCAAATCACGAATTACAATCAATATAAATTTCATTACTTATGAATAAGTGAATAAGTGAAATTTGCTACGAATAACTGACATGCTGAAACGCACTTCTCATCCCGCCAACAGCTTTTCATGGCATTAACTTGAAATTTGCTTGTTTCGACTGGCTGAACAAGCATACAAAGTTGGACTTTCAGAGCAGATGTTATAAACACAAAACACATTTAAATTACGGCCATCGTTCCAAGTGGTCTCTGCAGCAGCTATAGTTCGAATTCGCATACGTAATGGTAAGTCGTATTGCACTTGTAAGAGAACAAGCCTTTTCCATCCTTCCACAGGGCGGCACATTTTTGATCTGGTTTCCCTGATTCCGGTTCATTTGGTGCCCAAGGTATCGTTGCTAGGCTTGAAGCTGGCCGAACATAAATGTTATGTAATTAAAATTCCAAATCTTACGTATTATCTTAACGAGTTTAATCGAGTTGGAAACTTACAAGTTTTGAGACTGACCCATTCGGCGTCATCAAAAAAATTATGGACGCCAACCCATGCCTGTAACCCCTGGTCATAACCTTTTAATATCTGCAGTACGTAATCAACCTTTTTGAATGAGTCGATGACAGCTAAATTACTTCCACGTGCAGCACAGTCGTTTTTTGCCGAATTCCATGTCCGGGTATAGTTATAATATTTATAAGCCACCCCGCTATCCGGGAACTCAGTATAACCTTCGGGCAACACGGTTTGTTCTGACACTCGCACATCTACGATTAATCAGAAACATATTATAAGGGTAATAAAGTCTAGCTGAGGGAAACTTTAAAAGAAAATGAAAAATATCCAATTTATTAAACAGATTCTAATAAAAACCGTTTTTAGAGTTCAGTTACTATAAAATATAAATAGAAAATGGCAACTTCTTCCATAAACATACACAGGATTAAATATTTTTATATAACGCAAGCATGTTTTCCTCGCTTTTTGATGCCTTTGTATAGGACCTAAAGTGGTACTTTTAAGTCCTAGGACTTAAAAGTGCCACTTTTAAGTCTTAGGACTTAAAAGTACCACTTTAAGTCCTCGGACTTTAAAAGTACCACTTTTAGGTCCTATACAGAGGCATCAAATAGCGAGAAAAATATGCTTGCGTTATATAAAGTATCGTGTGCACCATGGAGGTGGGCCTTTTAACGCCTCGCACGATGTTTTCAGTACTCGTCTTCGCCTCGCACGCTTCGCGCGCTCGTCTACGACTCATACTTAAAACATCGCACTCGGCCTTAAAAGTTCCACTTTACGACCTTGGTGCACAATGTACTATTAAAAACCTTGTCATGGTAGGGTATTAAGGCCTGGTAGGATAATAAGGCCTACTTGCTTCAACTTGCTTAAACAATCAGACTACCCGTTATAAATTGGGTATTCACGGGGAAAAATGCAAGATCATTGGTGCCTCACCGCGAGAATCTTTCCTCCCCGCCATTTTGATATCTTTTTGACACCGTTTTGGGCGCGCTAGTTACCCAAAGTTGTGGGAAGACTGAACTTCCTCATCAGTCGAGCAAAGGGCGTAAACAAACAAAATACACAGTGATACGATTGCTCGCCCGTGCTGGGAGCTGAGCTGCCCAAAGATCTAGTGAGAAAGTTCGCTCATTCGTGAGGACTCTACAACACCGGTGGGGAGCTAGGCTTCTCGCATTTTTTTTCCCGTGTTTAAGATCCATAGTGATATAAATGCAACACTTACACTTGAAATTAAAAAAAAAAAAAAAAAAATACTATTAATTGCGTTCAATGGCTTTTAGGCGGCATTATGGTCGCAAGCACTAATAATAATGATCAATCAATATGTAATAATTTTGTACTGATTATTTACATTTGTAACGTCTTAAAAATAATGTAAAATACATTATGAAACAAAAAAATGTCAATACACTCAATAAAGACCTTAGTTAACTGTAATATGCCTTAATAACTATTGACCACCTATAGAAGGAATATGAAAAAAATAAAACTGGACCACGATAGATTATTTGAACACTTGAAATTATCGAAGCCTCAATGAATAAAGAAATAGATTATGATTTGAGATAAATAGGTGTAATATTACAAAAAATATTTACGATTGATTCAGACCGATTTTTATTATAGCCGTACTCTCAGCCGCCTCTCACGATGCATAATGCAAAAATAATGACGATGAACGGGGTATCATGCCTCTGTAAACTTATAGTGACCTTTTCTTACAATATACATCTGTGAGTGAGGCCTTGAGTGAGAGCTTTTATTTTTTATACGATTTTTGGGACCTAGGCCTTAATACCCGACAGGCCTTATTACACACAAGTACCTTACATAAAATGCACTTACTAGGAGTCGATCAGGCTTCCGGGTCATGGAACTTGACCAAACTTATGGAGGTGTTTCCTTGAGCCAAAATATGGAGTACCTGCTGTATAACTCTCCGGAATGGGCCTTTACTGTATCAATTTACCTAAATGAACAATAGAAATCAGCGTAACCTGGGTTTTGCAAATTGCCATGAAATAACCAGTTTTTGTGCTACGTTATGAAATTCTACATTGCACTGAATATTTATACATTGAATACAGTCATTATTGTACATCAGATTGTTGAAATTTAACATCCCAGCTATAGAAAATCACCTTTTTCTGCGCCTATCGACACATTGCTTCTCATCGTTTGTCGCTCGTACACATTCATTGGGTGAATTTGAAGACTTCCTCTCACTTAAAAGATGTTGAATATATGGTCAGTTTCAATACTGACACTGGCAGCTTAGAAATCCTGTAAATTACCACATAATATTAGTTTGACCATAATACTATAGTTATTATTTCAGAAGAATATACCTATATTAAGGTCAACTTGAATTTACACGTTTTTTAAGATGTGGACACTTGCACAGCATCCGATCGCTTCCGATACCTTCGCCTCGCTTCCACATAGTGCGCGTTGGCCTTAATACAGGTATATTCTTCTGAAATAATAACTATAGTATTGTGGTCAAACTAATATTGTGTGGTAATACAGGATTTCTAAGCTGCCAGTGTCAGTATTGAAACTGACCATATTATATTCAACATCTTTTAAGTGAGAGGAAGTCTTCAAATTCACCCAATGAATATGTACGAGCGACAAACGATGAGAAGCAATGTGTCGATAGGCGCAGAATAAGGTGATTTTCTATAGCTGAGATGTTAAATTTCAACAATCTGATATATACAATAATGACTGTATTCAATGTATAAATATTCAGTGCAATGTAGAATCTCATAACGTAGCACAAAAATTGGTTATTTCATGGTGATTTGCCAAACCCAGGTTACGCTGATTTTTATTGTTCGTTTAGGTAAATTGATTCAGTAAAAGCCCATTCCGGAGAGTTATTCAGCAGGTACTCCATATTTTGGTTCAAGGAAACACCTCCATAAGTTTGGTCAAGATCAATGACCCGGAAGCCTGATCGACTCCTAGTTAGTCTGGTTTTCCATGACCAGGTTGTTTTCTTTTTTTTTTTTCTCTCTCTTTCAACTCTGTTGACTTCGCCATTCTTTACCGGTAGAAGAAGTCCCACAGCTCATATTGGCTGCCACGAGTAACGGGCAAATGGCATGTAGAGGAAACGCAACGACCGTGTTGAACATCTTTCGAGTTTACTTTTAGGCACGTGATTTACAGAAACTTGTTCGTCGCCCGAATGGCACATGATAATTTGTTCCGTCTTATATAGGGGCCGGGCGGGCAAAACAGGTTACCAGCGTTGAGTTATCCAAAGTCCAATATTATCTATGAGTCCCCGTTTCTCCCGCCACTCCCCTAAACTATTGTGATGTAATGCAAACTACAACTACCTATTCAAATTTCAAGGTTAACAAGAACACTCTTGGAGTCTCCTCTCTCTCTCTCACTTGTAACCCGCCTTCAGATTATTCTTTTCCGTAAAAAAATCGCATAAAATTCATAAAGATATAAACGTTATTTTATATAATTCTCCAGTACGGGTTTGTCTATAGTTTTATTGAAATCTCCTACCAAAGGTGAAATTGTCTTTACCATAATTTCCTGCACAGATTCACTAGCAGGCGAGATGTTTTACTAACGTGGTGCTCCAGGGTATTTTACATCTATGGAGTCTGCTACTGGCTGACACTTAATTCACTGAGCACCCATCGTCGTTGATACTGCTATCGAAGACTTGGTTTGGTTTTATCAATATTGAGATAATCCCCCGAACTAGATCTATATTTTGTCGTAGGTGATAAGTCAAAACAATCTGACCTTCCACGGAGAATCACCGATGTCTAACTCAAGTTTTTAGAAGCATTGAATCTCTTTTATTTTTATACACCGTTTAAAAAATCAGACACAGGAAATCATTTTTACTTTCATCGACAAGTCGAGGCAACGAATCATTCGAACGGTACCTATTCGAAATAGTTAAAACGTTCATTTCACAACAAATATTTTACACTAAATTTTATACATCAGTTAATATGAATCGCTATGAATATACGGTGTTTCTTATGCGTGGATAACTTATTTTTACAGACGGTTCCACATGTGTCTGTGCATTTTTCGACATAGACACCTTCTGCATATAGGTCATATAGCCATACATAGCTTGGCTTCAGAATCGACATATAAA
This sequence comes from Tenthredo mesomela, assembly GCA_943736025.1. Classification (NCBI taxonomy): domain Eukaryota; kingdom Metazoa; phylum Arthropoda; class Insecta; order Hymenoptera; family Tenthredinidae; genus Tenthredo; species Tenthredo mesomela. The sequence goes on from OX031022.1 coordinate 3,916,215, forward strand.
TATGTTCCCGAAAGTATCTCTCTCACCGGTAAGCCTGGCAACAGACGGTACGATTCTTACATCAAGAGTCGTGTAGCTTGGCATTGTTAATTGACTCAAGTTTGAAACTCACCAGTTTTCGTACTTGTCCACTTTTCACTATCGAAGAATCTATGAATGCCTAAGTGTAAGCTTCGCTTTGTAGGTTTAATACTCATTACGTATTTGATTTACTCGGATGAATCGATAATGGCCAAACTGCTAACGTCTGCCAAATATCTTCTTTTCGGAGCACTGAATCTATGAGACTGATCGTTCGTCGTCTGAATGGCTTATAATAATTTGTAGGGGAGAGTAGGATAAAATGGGGGACGTTAGTGGGAGAAGCGATATAATTTCGCTATTCCGATGAATGGGACGTCGTCCACCCGTGTCCATAATCTGTGGACCTTTATCTCACTACCACAAACAGGGGAATTTCGAATGTTCTACCATTTGAACAAAAAAAATTATTTTATCGTTAAGTGCAGAAGTCCCCATTTTGCCCGAACATGAGGGTAAGATGGGGACCATATGAAGATGATCAGAACTGCGATTTTTTTATAGTTAAAATGAAAGAATTTATTTTAATTATTTATTATTTTTTATTATTCATTTTTATTATTTATTTTTTAATTTTTATTTTACCTCCTTTTGTAATTACTAGGCATTTGAAATTAATAGATAATCCATTTTGATCACCATTTTACCCGACACCAAAGATCCCAATTTTGCCCGATCGTACAATTTTGCGAATAAATATGGCTCCACCACGTTACAGTGAAGTGAACAAACCGGTCCAGGCGTTGATACGTAGCTTATAGTCTACACTATTAGAAAAATACATCCATTCAAAGATATGTTGCCTCTTTTTGATGAATCAGGCCCTCACCAATACTCTCAATCCTTACATGAGAGGTTAACCAAAACTAATAACAGCTCCCAACGTACATCTCCGACGTTTGTCTTCGTTTGTCACAACTGCAACCGAACCGTTTGACTTCCAGAATAAGCCTGTAGAGTCGCTCGAACGATAGCATTACTCTAATAGTCAAAAATAGCACATCCCCGTTTTACCCGACATCCCCATTATGATATCACGAAAAAGTGTACCTATACACAAAATAATTTAATCATAAGATTAATGGACAATTGATATTGAATCTACGACGAACGCATAATACTCTTCGCCCACAATTTGAATAGAAATTCCTCACCTTTAAAAATCGCTTGCGGAGAAAGATTTTTGATCAGGAATGGAGCAGGTGATCGAATTGCAACGATGGAGTCTCAGTTCTTGATTTATTGATATAATATTTAAAAGAGTTGAAACTTTCATTTTTCAACGGATATTTTACACTTAATCTTGAACATGGGTCATTAAAATTATTTGATATTCACGAATCGGCAATGCTTTAGACTTTCAGTTTCGATTTTCAGTTCACGGATAACGGAATTTCACAGATGAAGTAGCGTAGTGATTCGCAAGTGTCTGCGGCTATACCTCTTCCGTCCTCCCACATAGATGCACATAGGAGGTTTCTGAAGCCGAAATTGTTAATTGGTGCCCACGAGGTGACTGTCACCGGTAAATCTGCAAGCGAGAATTATTATGTCATAATTTATGTTACGTTGTGAATTCAACCACGTTCAAATCTCACCTGTTTTGGCACTAATCCATTTGTTGGAATCAATATGTCTGCGAATGCCTACGTGTAGAGCCACATCACTGGGTTTAATGCGCATAATATATTCGATCTTCTTGAACGTATCGACGATAGCCAAATTGCCACCTTCCTTGATACATAATTTCTGTGCAGAATCCCATGAAAGTTGCTGATCGAAATATTTGTAAGCCACCTCGATCTCTGGGAACGCTATATAACGATCGAGTGTCACGGATTGTCGTGGCAATGGCGTATCTACGGCTGATCAAATACGTATTATACATTAGTCGTTTTCAGTTTACTTGCCTATTAACAGATTCTTCTTCCACTTAATTGACTTTGTGATCTTTTACCAATCGGAGGAGTCCCGCAGCTCACATTGGCAGCTAAAATCAGCTGGCAAGCGGTTTGCAATTGGCATGCCATAGATGTGCTCGTCATATTTAGAGTTTACTTTTTGGTGCACCGAATAACTGCTTGCGTGATTTGTTCGTTGACTGAATGACATATGATGATTTACCCCGGTTTATATAATGCCTCGGATAGCGCCTTTGACCCTTCAATTCCAAGAAAATATGATAACTAGGGGTGACCTAACTTATCGTTGTTATGCGCTTGTATTTTTTTCCATGCCATCAATTCTGAGAAACTGAAATAGAATCTTCTGTGAAATTTTTACGTTATAATTTCCGAACTATTCCATCGGTATTGGTCGCAAATTTCACATTTCGTACACGGAGAGAATTTTGCTGGTAGAGATTGCCATACTGTCTGGTGGCGGTGAGCCATACTAGAAATTGCACGAAATTTGATACAAAGTATAGGAAAAAGTATGAGGAAAATCGTTGATATACCAATGTTTATATTATTGTTTTCAATATTCGTGAGACTTTTTACTATACTTTATATCAAATTTCGTGCAATGTCTAGTATGGCTCACCGCCACCAGACAGTATGGCAATCTCTACCAGCAAAATTCTCTCCGTGTATCGATCAACAAATTTCTCACTCTAGGACCCAAAAAATTGGAGGTATCATATAAACGACATTCAATTATTCATATTCTCCATGAATACAGCTCAGACTTTCTTGGTTAGCAGTTAGATTAATTTACTTTCAGTCTCATTTTAGGCTATTATATTATTATGGTAGGAAAAAAATTAGGTACAATATAAGACTTTCATTTATTCACGACTTTTTTTTTACATCCCATCGAAATTTGCGAACACCCGCTTGGAGATAATGGTCCAAGTGATAAGATTCCATAGTTGCGTCAAACCTTGACCTGTTTGAGGAGCGAATCAGTAACCTCATTTTATGATCATATTCATATGAACACGCTTCTCAGTATCGTATCATTACAATTATACATTCGCTTGAAGCGTAGAAGACTTCTGAAACGCATTAATGGAAAATATATTCACTTAAACTTCGGCTGTCATTTCGTTAGACCATTTCGTTAAATCATAATCGACCAGTACCGCAACACGATGCATTGACGGTATTCTGACCACCGTAGATTATACTGAGGCATCTTTTCTCGCCATCTATTTCATTACTGTTCCGCTTCACAATAGATTTAGGAATGATTAGGAAACTTCTAGGTATGCACAGGGTTTCAAATTTTTTACTTCTATTCACTGACCAAACTATTTCTGTTTTCATCAACCCTGCATGTCGCCTAACATAGCTTCTCAAGAAAATAAATCTTATCCGATGTGATAACTCGCGATGACCCGATATTCCAACGAAATACGCAATTAAACTTTAGAGGATATATGAAGGAGCCTAACAGAGTTTCATAATCGTTGATCTTTTGATTCCTTAAATTATTTAATATTTATCGCGATTCAGTTTCAAATCATCAATTGGGATTCACATGTTCCGAAAAATTAGTAGGTGGACAATACGTCAGGGAGTCGAAAAATCATCGCTGAAATTCGAAAATCGACCTTCCAGCATCCCCTGAAAATTTATTTGTCTATTCGCGCACCAACAGATCGGAAGTTTTCCCTGATCGCGAATCGGTTCGCGATACCGCTTCTTGAAGCGACGAACATTGATTAGGGTAAAAACTACGAATCCACAAGGTATGTGGCATCACTCGGTCAACAGTCACGAGAATTGTACCCTTGGTGTCTTGGATGATCTCCCGTTTAGGGATAACGTGATCGCAGACACCACGCCTTAGAGTCTAGACAATACTCGTTCGGATTCTGCGGTGGATATACATCTTCCCAGACAATCGTATCAGTTGATTCATTCTGGCTTGTCCCTTTCTCCGTCGCTTTATACCTTTTCACCTATTCACCTTTATAATATAGTTTATATGTATATTTCTCCTCTATGTATATATTCACTCTCATCCAACGGCACACAGCCCCATATGTAATAAATGGATTATCATTATGCCCTATTATAACATAAAGATCACCGTTTCAATTGGTTTCTGCAAAGACTGCAGTTTGAGTCGTGCTCTAATATTTATCCTAAATTATGTCGATGAAACGCCGACGCAGGCTCTTATCTCAGGGTGTTTAGGAATGAATGCTCGGGCCTACTTAATATATTTTAGGAATGATGGGAGAAGGTTCAATTCAAATTATATCAATGTATAAACAATTCGTTTACTGGAATAACACCCTAATGTAATTTGTTCATTATAGTTAAAAATAAAGCTTAGAATCTAATATATGTATGTTTGCAATCATCTTGCTCGCCTCTTTTGAGGACTTCTATATAACTATTCAACCCGTAAACCTCTACCGGCGGTCAACCATGGATTTACTTATGCCTATACTAAATCTAATCATTTGAAACTTATTCCTAATAACTAATACTTGTATGAAATGTATCAACCCTTTATAAGTTCCTTTTGCCTACGCCTAATGTAGGATTTCTATGTGAGTATTTAACCCGTGAACTATCTGTATATTCTGTGAGGATAATTACCCATCCTATTGAAGTGACTACAAGTGATTTTAATTTATATTTTATTTGACTGAATTTTAGAAAAGGTATTTGATATTACGTGATATTAAAGAAAGAGTTGATTGGCTAAAAGAAATGTAATGAGTTGACTGATTCTAATCCACCAGTTGTGCCTGAGAAGTACGAGTAGGACAGGTAGTGCGCGCCGAAGCAAACACCACTAGCTAACCACTAACTTCCCAAGCGAGACTGTGTTAGTAAACAGAAATAGATATGGCAGCATACGAGGACAGGTAAGGAGGACGAATCAACCCCGTTAGCTACGCAGTCTGCTATATTTAGAGAGATACTTTGTTTTCTCTAATTAAATGATAATTTATTCCAGACTATATATAATTCCCGTAGTTACTTTGTTAGCGAGAAAGATTTTAGACAATATGGCGCTTGGCGGTAGTTGACCGCGCCGTGGTAGATGGCGTCTATTATAGTTGACCGCGCTGGTGGCAGATGGCGCGCGCACTATGCACCTAGATTACCTATTTATCGGAGTCGGGAAATGGCCACGCTACAAGTTCAATTTCACATATGAAATCGGCAACCTTGTCGCACATCTCAGAAAACAAGCCGGTTCCATCCTTATACAGGCCGGCACAATGCTGATCTAGTTTCTCTGATGACGGTTCACCTGGTGCCCAAGGTATCGCTGCTAGGCTTAAAGCTGGCCAAACATATATATGTTATGTAATTGGAATTCCAAATCTTATGTATTCTCGTATCGAGTTTAGTCGAGTTTAAAACTTACCGGTTTTAAGACTGACCCATTCGGCGGTATCAAAAAACCTATGGATCCCAGTCCACAGATTCTCAGCAGGTTTGAACATCTCCAATACGTATTCGATCTTTTTGAATGAATCGATGACGGCTAAGTTAGCTCCATATGCAGCGCAGGCATTTTTCGCCGAATTCCAGTTACGGCTCTGGTTATAATATTTATAAGCCATCCCGATATCTGGGAACTTCGTATAACCTTTGGGCAATTCGGTTTGTTCTGGCATTCGCACATCTACGATTGATTAAAAACATATTATACATAAAATGCATTTAGTTGGATTTCCCATGACTAGGTTGTTTTTTTTTTTTTTTTTTCAACTCTGTTAACTTCGCCATTCTTTACCAATAAAAGAAGTTCCACAGCTCATATTGGCTGACATGAGCAGCTGGCAAACGGTATGTAGAGGAAATGTAACGAATGTGTTGCACATCTTTCGACTTTACTTTTAGGCACGTGTGATTTACAGAAACTTGATCGTCGCCCGAATGGCACATGATAATTTGTTCCGTCTTATATAGGGGCCGGGCGGGCAAAACAGGTTACCAGCATTGAGTTCTCCAAAGTCCAATATTATCTATGAGTCCCCGTTTCGCCACTTCCCTAAACTATCGTGACGTAACACAAACTGCTACTACTTATTCAAGTCTCAAGGTTAACAAGAACACTCTTGGAGCCTCCTCTCTCTCTCACACTCGTAACCCGTCTTCTGATGATTCTTTTCCGGAAAGAATCGTATGAAAGTCATAAAAAAAAATTAATGTTATTTTATATAATTATCCAGTACAGGTTTGTGTAGTTTTATTGAAATCTCCTACCAAAAGTGAAATTGTCTTTATCATGATTCCCTGCGCTGATTCGCTAGCGGGCGAGGTGAACAACTAACGTGGTGCTCATGGTATTTGGCACCTTTGGAGTCTGCTACTGGCTACACTTAATCCACTGAGCAACCATCATTGTTGATACTGCTATCGAAGACTTGGTTTGGTTTTATCAATATTGAGATTATCCCTTGAACCAGATCTATATTTTCTCGTAAATGATAAGTCAAAACAACCTGACCTTCCACGGAGAATCACCGATGTCTAACTCAAGTTTCCAGAACCATTGAATCTCTTTTATTTTTCTACACCGTTTCAAAAATCAGACACAGGAAATCATTTTTTCTTTCATCGACAAGTCGAGGCTACGAATCATTCGAACGGTATTTGAAATAGCTACAACGTTTATTTCACAACAAATATTTTACATTAAAAAAATTTTATAAATCAGTTAATATGGAATCGCTATGAATATACGGTGCTTCTTATGCGTAGATAACTTAATTTCACAGACGATTCCACATGCGTCTGTGCATTTTTCGGCATAGACTCCTTCTCCATATAGGTCCCATAGCCATACATAACTTGTCTTCAGAATCGACATATAAATATATCCCCGAAAGTATCTCTTTCACCGGTAAGCTTGGCAACAGACGGTACGATTCTTACATCAAGAATCGTGTATAGCTTGGCATTGTTAATTGACTTAAGTTTGAAACTCACCAGTTTTCGAATTTGTCCCCTTTTTACCATCGAAGAATCTATGAATGCCTACGTGTAGACTCCGCTTTGTAGGTTTAATACTCATTACGTATTTGATTTTGTCGGATGAGTCGATAATGGCCAAACTGCTAACGTCCGCCAAACATCTTTTTTTCGGAACACTGAATCTATGAAACTCGTTCGTCATCTGAATGGCTTATAAGAATTTGTACTGTCGTATCCCGCAAGGAAATATATATATATATGCGAAAAATATATGTGACATCTATGTATACATATAACATATAAGTACGCAAAATACGAATATGTTTCATTGAGTTTTACATAGTGTTGACATAGATGTCGACATACATGACGCAACATTTATGTTGACATATATCCGACATTTTATATTAATCTTATAAAAATATATTTTAGCGCAAAAAAACAAATATGTCGCATATATTTTTCGCATATATATATATATTTCCGTGCGGGATTATGAAGCCACAGATAGCACCGTTCACAGCTTATCACATGATACATGTGATGAATGGAGACGACCCAACACGTCGCAATTAATTGACGACGTTACCTTACAAGTTTAGAGGCTCAATACAAACCACGCCGAATGATTAAAGTTTCAAAGCTAAAGCCCTGCGCACACGACGCTTGTTTCAATGCTGGATTGCCTGCAGGGCGCTGTGATGGCAACCCTGATGGCTGCCGTGATGGAAAATGACGTCAGTGCGTACTTCCTTACTTGAACGCGTGCTGGAATTCCGTGATAGATCATGTCGTATTTTTCGTGCTGGTTTCTCTGGGATATCAGAATGTTGACCAATGAGAACGTCGGGTTGTGTCACGTGGATATATATGGCTACCAGGACTACACTGATAGAAGGATTTGTTAATATTCAATAAGATTTATTCATATTTAACAAATGATCTATTAACTCGTATAATTAATAAATATCTGTTGACTGTTAATAAATATTTGTTGTGCACAAAATTGATTTGTTAAATGTTAGAAAATATTTATTTATATTTAAAAAATCAAAAAATGTTTCCAAATAAATGTATTTATTAACAGTTAAGAAATCCTTCTATCAGTGTACGGAGCCACGGACGACGCCACAACCTAGGCTTGAATTTCTGAAGTCTGTTTTTGAACGGTCACTTCGCATGCATCGGAGCCACCTACAGACCCAACCCAGCAACACACATCGTGTGCAGCCAACATAGCAGAGGAGCCATCACAATGTCCAGCAGAACAGCTGGCTTGGAACCCAGCAGCGAGATCAAGCAGGCAATCCAGCATTAAAACAAGCGTCGTGTGCGCAGGGCTTTACAAGCGAAATTTTCCTCTCTCTGGCCTACTGTCTCTCTCTCTCGAGTTACGGTTGAAAAGTTTCCTCGTTTTCTACTCCTAGACAATCGTATCAGTTAATGCATTCTGGCTTGTCCCCTTCTCTATCGCTCTATACAATTCGAGATAGATTTTTTATAGCAAACAGTTTCAAAAAGTATCGAGTATCGGACCAATGAAACAGCTGTGAGTTTCAGTATCTCAAAAATGTCCCTGTTGCAAGTTTTGTCAAAAATTCCCAGCGGAAACGTTATTTCGAACTGAAATCAACCTTCCCATTGTTTGCGATGTTATGAATTTTCGCTAGGGTAGTTTGGAGTCGGTTTCTCTACAACAATCGACCTTGGCGAGTCGGGGAAATGAAACAGACACGAATTGGGCGGATTGAACCCCGCTTGTAACTACTCTCTGTGGATTATATCGTTTGAAGAAAGGTGCAGGAATTCATCCATCTATAGCTAAGGTAAAAGGTCTAGCGATAGACATTAGGTCGAACTAGTCACTCTGTGTATTCAAATTTTTATGATTAAACAACATTGTTACACTAATGTTTTGATTCGTCATTCGTTTAGTTTTTCGAAAACATTTAATTAACGATCACCGTTCCAAGTGGTCTCTGCAAAAGCTGCAGTTCGATTTCACATACGAAATGGTAAGACTGGTTGCAGCTAATCGAGAACAAGCCTCTTCCGTCAATCCACACACCGGCACATTTCTGATTTAGTTGCCCCGATTCCGGTTCATTTGGTGCCCAAGGTATCGTTGCTACGGGTGAACCTGGTCAAACATGTACTTGTTGTGTAATTGAGGTTCCAGATCTCATATGTATTCTCATACTGAGTTTACTAATCAATTCTGAAACTCACCATTTTTAAGACTGACCCATTCGACGTCGTCAAATAACCTATGGATGCCAACCCATAAACCGTTATCCTTTTTCGTCATTTTCAGTACTTCATCCATCTTTCTGAATGAATCGATGACGGCTAAATTAGCTTCGCGTGCAGCACAGTCTTGTCTTGCTGAATTCCATGTGCGGCTATAGTTATAATATTTATAAGCCATTCCGAGATCTGGAAATGTAGTCCAACCATCCAGTATTGCTGGAGGATATTTGGGCAATGGCGTATCTGCAACTGATTAAGATATTATATTGTTTATAAAATAGACAGTAGTTCGATTAATTAACCATGAATGATCAGACTCTCTTCGTTTGACCTACTCGAAGATAATTCACCAAAAGTAATATTCCTTGTTTCTAAATCGCTTGGCACCGTCAACTGTAATACGATCTGAAGAGGAATCGCTAACGTTTGCAACATCTCTGGAATATTTTACTGTTAGACACACTCACTGAATGATATCGTCGTCGAATGAACTGCAAACGATGATTTCACCCGCTTTTATACAGCTTGGGGTCACCTTCTGGCCATCCGCATCTTGTCTTGAATCAGTTGATGACTCAAGACAACCAATGATAGATTCAAACAAACTTTCCTACTTGGCAGTTTCGCAGAAACGATGAGGAAAATACGAGTTTTGCCTTATTATTCAGAGTATTGTATCTCATTGTCAGTATGTATGGTATCAGGCCTAAGATAGCCTTTTGAACTTGAGTATCTTCAAGTTGTATGTTGATTATACGTATATGATTTCAAGCGATGATTTATCAATTCATTTAGAGCAACCGAAAATTGAATAGTTGGCGAATAATTCGAACAGCATTGGATGATCAAGAACTTTTTATTTCCTATTGGAGTGTTACATTATATTTCACAACATGCAAGTAGATTCCCTAAATCCATGATTCATCCATTACGGAGAATCAGCGCCTTGGCCAGTTTGTGTATAAATTGCATTATCACTCTTAGTTCACTAGTGGAATTTCGCAAAAAAAAATTTTTGTGTTGTTGCACGGTGCCGCAAATACCCCTCGACCGTTTTTATTCAGAACTGCACAGCTTTTTCCTGCGTTTAATTTGTCTGCATCTGCCATCCACGGTATCACTCCCAGGGTTAAACCTGGCAATAAATAATTTGTCTCCTATCTGGCTGAAGCTATTTTTAAATCACATGATTCTCATTCGAATTCGTATCGTCATATTGTGTCATGTACGAGATATATTGGAACGAATTTCAATAAAAAAAAGTATAAGATGAATGTGACGAAATCTATAAGTTGAAGAAAAAATTGAATAAAAGAACATTTCGAAAATACCTCGTGCCAAAGCAACACGGTTTAGCAAAAATCGGAAAATTGTTGGGATTTTTCTTTTTTTTTTCAGTCTTTTTTTTCGCGCGGTCGTATTTCCCTGGCAACCCTTACTTCCTGGGGAGAGAGTACGGCTCGCCGTTCACCCGTTCCCATCGTACCTTGTTTTACTCTCAACAGCGACTAGAGCCTGCCACTACATCTGTAGCACTCGACCCTCTCGTCGAGGGACAATTAAAAATGCATCGGAAGCTGCCACGGGTTTTACAAGCGCGTAATAAAATCCAGGAAATTAATTAAAAACGCGGAAGGAAGTCCCTCGTTCAGACCACAATTCGCCAGATGACTTGGCATCTGACGTCTATATGTTTCTAAACAGCGAACTTTAAACAGCGAAATTAAAACCACATTTCAACTTGTGTCTCACTTTTGTCCGTTTAATTAATGAATTTCTTCTTCTTTTTTGTTACAGGTAAGTCCATTGATTCACAATTCACGTTTTCAACCATTCACGCTGATAGTGAGTATTGAAAATTGTTCATTTTGTTACTTAACGTCAAGTATCGCTCAATCATTAGCTGAAATGTCAGTCTAAGTATGGATTACGTTCGTTAAAAGTTTTTTTTTTTTTTTTATTTTATGTGAAAAGAGGATGAAAAGCTCGATTCTACACCGGTGAACAATAAATGCGTAGTCGACGCTGCAGTGTTGAATAAAAAATATTGAATCGAGTTGAGCGGTGGAAACAACCCTCTAAAAACAAGCGGGTAGTGTCGCTTTCAAAATGGCTGCTCAAGCGCAAAGGATATTCTCTAAAGTCTTTGTCTCAATTTCGCTTAAACTCGAACCGGAACACGCTGCCTGATACTTACGCATCCCAAACGACGCGTATATCTACGCTCCACTGAATTTTACCGCCTGTCTGTCTAGCCCCGTATCAACGGCTGAAATACGCGATGCTAAAGCGAAACCAAAGCCGCAAGCACAGGCTTTATGTCAACGCTCGGTACTCCGATTCACGGTATACGAAATAGGCTTTAAATAAAATGATATAATCGAGAAAACGATGTCTCAGACGAACAGGAAAAATAGGGTTGATGATAAAAACGTGGCGAGAGGGATGAGCAGATTGACAAATTGAGTAAAATACAGACAAAATGATTGGTTATTGAAATATTAATTTATTAGTTCATCGATTGATCGGTGAATGACATATCATCTGGTCTCTTGCATTCCAATTCAAAGTATCAAAGCTATTTTAGCAGCAGTAAAAAAATGAAACATTTTAAAGGGGATGGTGGGTTGAAGTAGACAATTCCAGTAGATCGTCGGACGTGGAATTAAGTTTGCGATGAACAAACGTTCTCGGATCCGTTTGATTCTGGTCACGTATCACGACAAGGTAAGTTTCCCAACAGAGTAGATATATTTCAAGTTATATACCTATAGATACGATGAAGTCTAACAGAAGTTCGACCTGTTTGGAACCAGATGCTTTTGAACGGATTAAGGATGTAGTTCGGGTTAAAAATGCCTTTTTTTGTAAAAAACGTATTAAAAATTAAATTTCTGAAGTTTTGTCCACTGTACAACAAATTCCTCACGTGAATCTTTTATTTCTGACTCTCTGATACCACAAAAAAATGGAGATTGCTGTATCCTAAGTATTTCATCGTCAGTTCCATTTCCAGCGAAGCACTGCTTTGAGGCCTTTTTGGTGCTTCCCATCTGATCTTTAGCTTGTTTGCACAATGTTATACGTTTTTTTTCGTAGTCTTAAGTGTACAAATGTATACCAAAAAGTTGGCATTAATATATTATCAATTGTAGAACATAGCTTTTAACGTGAACTACATCCTTAAAGTAAATTCGAAAAATCATTACACGGAAAAAAATGAGCAGTTGGAACAGGGACAACACTTTTTTGCAGTAGAAATGACAACAATTTGTGGTAACATTCACACATTAGGACATTGAAATCTACTTGCTCCTATGTACCAAATACTAGAATTGTGGTAATTTTTACTGCAAAAAAGTGTTGTCTCTATACCAGCTGCTCAACATAGAAAATTCAGCAATAATTTTTTTTCCATGTAGAATAGAAAGCTCGATCATCGCCGAAAAGGGAAGTAATAAATTTCACGAGACTGATTGCAACAAGGGGTAAGAATTCTTCCGAGAAAAGCTCCTCCGGTTGTTTAGAAAACTGTTTGCACCCTGTTTGAAAATTATTAATGGCTCGGTTGCTACCGACACCTGGCTAAGTAGCTCTAAGCTGTACTTGGCAGTTCGAAGTTGTGGGGTGGCAATGAGTTAAACCTCTCACCTAGATGCCTTACAAGACCTAAGATCTAAGTGGCACATATCCGCATAGGAAACGACAGAAATTCTGAGACCACAACGGTTTAGGGGAAATCGACGGACTGCTGAGAGGACTTTGGTCCTATAATTTACATCCCTTCTCTACTGTATACAACGTGTAACGTTTGCGCCATTTCATGATAGGGATGAACTATGTAAGTGCAGAACTTCGAATAATTACAAACTGAGTTTCCCTAATTCTGAATTTTGTTATGAATTTTTTGAATAATTACATTTCACGAATGATAGACAGCGCGTGAAAATGCTCATTCTCTGTTCTCTGTTGAAAACACCGTTTTTCAGTTATATACGACAGACGAGACACCTTATATATTTGAAGCACGATTCTGGCTTCGCGTCTTGACGTTAAGACTCTGTAGTAAATTACAAGCGAGCTGTGATAAAGGGTATTCTCTGAGCTTATACCACAGGGTTGGGTATCGCTGAGGGAGGCCTGATTTCATTTCGCCAAATATTTTTCAATCTCGCGATTTCAGCTTGAAACCGTATAATACACGTCTTCCGGAAAATTCCCGCTCACAATATGGTCGAACTTTTTCAATAAAATAAGAAAATAAAAAAATATCAGTCTACTAGCAATATGCCGTAAAAATCAATGGTAGTTGTAGAATTGATTTGGGAAAAGGGAAGTGCTATTTCGTACTCAAGTGGCCGCTGTCAACGGCAGCCAACAACTGCCGCGAATCTTGTCGAGTACCTCTCTGGGAGGATGAACACTCTGCTCTGAATTGGATAGAACTATCGCACAATGCACGGTAACGATTTGTGTGGGGTCAACGCAGCGAGTAGAGTCTGAAAATTCTCTCTTATACCTAACAAGCTTTTATTTTTTTAAAGAGGTCTGAAAAATAATTGCAAAAAATACCAAAATAAGGCGATAATATAAATCCATCGATAAATTTTAGCGCAATTATTACGGAATGATGTTCTCTGGACTGATAATTTGGTAATCAAGCATTAAGGGATGAGAAAACAAACGGATGCCATTTATTAACGATCTGGGGTGAAATACGGATTATGGCGATATGAATGTCTGTAATAAAAGTTTCTAGACTGCATGAACCGCAGCATCGCAGCAATATCGGTAAGGTATTGCCCCAGTATGTGCTGAGCTTTGATGCGGTGGATCAAAAAGGTTGAGGGTTCAGTTCGAAGAATGCTACAAGTAGGTGGGTGAGTTTGCTAGGGGAAATCTCAATTTCTCGGCTTGTGAGGAAACGGTATCCCACTTGATGCTTCAGGCTCCCTGCTCGTTATTATCTTTCCAAGCTTTATGGCTCTACCCATAATCAAAGAACGAGTATAGTAAAGAAAATTTCTTAAGGCATTTCGCCTCCGCGCAAGAATTCCCCTGCAGTAAAATCTCGTAATTCTTTACGACTAGATAAGCCGAATTTTTCAGCAAGCAATATATTAAAGAATATAAAAATGAATGAGACCTTATTTTTCATTCTAAAAAGAAAGTGACAGGTGCTCTAGGTCCTATCTAATATCTTCACTATTTTCTTCCTTTTCTACATATTCTCAACCATCCCAATAAGCATTCACATGTCAAAGCAGATGGCGACACGAAAAATGAGCCGTCGTTAGAAACCGATCGATTTGGACTAATGGCGTGTGTGTATAGCTAGCCGTGTTTTCAGACTCTGATGGATTTTTCCGGCGTGAGACGTATTCGGGCGTTGGCTAAACCCAGATAAGGTTTTTTTTTTCTTCTTTTAATGTCTCCCTTTCCTCGGGCAAGGCGATTATTATACTCATGTCACTATTTCGTCACATGGTCTACTACGTCACCACACTGGGAAAACTTAATATCGTGATTTAAAAATATAAGCATATAACATTTCCTGCAGACTGCCTTGTTGAAAATACCCCTGTTGAATCGGATTGAAAACAGATTTCGAAATGACGAGTTTGCAGCTTCTAATCTTTGTTCACAGTTCATTTGATGCTGGCTGTTAAATGAAGCCAACGTTTTACTCGTCCCTGAAATTCACATCATTTACTTGTACTACACGTATATATATCGTTCATCCGCTCTTGATAACGATTTTGTCACCAGAGAGCACAAAAACCAGTCAGTGGTGATTAATTTTATAAAAATTTTCGTTCCCCCAACGAGGTTCAAATTTTGGGTCAAATCGGGTTGTTCAAACACGAAATATGCGCCCCATTCGATAAAGCCCGAATATATTTCTTTCCTCGAAAACTTTTCCTCTAATCTCTCGCCGAGCCCTGCCTAGTCCATAGAAAAGAATCTCGTATGCTCGTATTCGTAAAATGACGATTCGAACTGCAAGGGAGTGTTCAAACAGCTTGGTAGGTAGGTATATGACTTTGAAATCAATATTTGCTCGATACAAGCAACTGCAGCAGGGACTATGAGAGGAGATCAAACTCTCCGCAATATATTCCGTGCCTTTGTCCTCGTATTTAGATTCGAAAAAAAAATAAAAAAAAAAAGATAAAATGAAATCGAGAAGAATGTTTTTGCTATCATTTCTAACGTTTTTTTTTCTTTCTTTCTTTATTTCTTTCTCATCGTTGTGACGTAGAAAAGGTAATAAATAATAACAGATCGGCGATACTAATAAATCACAACCGTCCCGTTCTGCTGATACGTGAAAAAAAAAAAAAAAAATAAATAAATAAAAATTTAATAACTGATATACTGTTCGGTATTACAGTAATATAACGGATTTACTGGCAAAAAATCTCGCGGAAATTCCATTGCCTACGGTAAAAATATACCATATTCGTTGACAGAAAAAAAAAAAAAAAAAAGAAAAAAAAAGAAACCAAAAACGTTCCATCAGATTTATCCACATTATTAAACACTGCTGAAAAAAAAAAAAAAAAAAATAATAATAATCTTTTCATTCATTCGTGTTCGCTGGCCATTTAGTTCATTTAGTTTGTCTGACTCCGTATCATACGCCGTGTGTAAGTAGTATGAGCGAACGGTCCGAGGTACACCGGAGACACAGTAGAGATAGTCGTGATGGCCAGACTCTGCTACGGCTGTATAAACTAAACTGATTGTCGAGCGTCACGCGCCTATTACTGGCCGACTAGTGTTGGCCGTCACTACTCTGTCTAGTCGCATACAGCGTTGACTCTGACTACTTCGCCGCATCGCTGCCTGCTAACTTTATACGTGATATCTATTTAATTTTTTTTTTTTTTTTTTTTTAATCGATAATTATTATTGAATTGAAATAATAATTTAAGATAATAGATAATTTTTATAATTTTTTATATCTGTTATAAATTGTAACAGTTATTGAGTTTTACGAAATACAGGTATACTTCGTCGCGAAACGAAGAGACATTGAAATCTGTTTTTATTTGTTCGATTCGAAAGTTAGAGTTGTTCAAACTTTTCCAAGACTTTAAATTGGGCTTGAATTGACAATGGAATTGTCTCACTGGTATTATTCAAGATTCTTGGTGATAATGGAGGTAAAATATGGGGTAGAAATTGAGGGCGAGAGAAAAATATAGCCGTGATTCGGTGTATGAAATTTTATAAAAGAATTTTATAAAACTCCGAAATGTAGGTAATGTTTAAAAAGTTTGATGATTACTTAAGGGGGTATCCCCACCTTTAAATAGGTCAACATTCTGAGAAAGAGATTGATATTTTACAGCGAATTTGAGAGTCTGATCAAATCCAAAAAAATCATGAAGTTGAGGGAGGGTTTGACCCTCATTATCCATACTTAACATTGGATATTACTTTGAGTCTAATAGTAGTTACGCTGAATATAGATAAATACAAAATTACTCGGTTGTCGCAAAGAATCAGTAGTACCGTTGGATCGATTCTGGAATTTTTGGTCCTCAATTGTTGAGAAGAGATGCCTCTATCATATGAACATAGAACTTTTTGATATCGCGAAAATTGCCTGACTCGCTTAGTTTTTACTGAGATTTTTCTAATTCTTCAATTTTTTTTCTCTATTTTTTCTATTATCTCAACCAAAAATAGTCATATCAAAAAGTTCTATGTTCATATGATAGAGGCATCTCTTCTGAACAATTGGAGACCAAAAATTCCAAAATCGATCCAACGGTACTACTGATTCTTTGCGACAACCGAGTAATTTTGTATTTTTCTATATTCAGCGTAACTACTAATAGACTCAAAATAATATTCAATGTTAAGTATGGATAATGAGGGTCAAACTCTCCCTAAACTTCTTGATTTTTTTGGATTTGATCAGACTCTCAAATTCGCTGTAAAATATCAATCACTTTCTTAGAATGTTAACTCATTTAAAGGTGGGGATACCCCCTTAATATACTCATCGCTCGTATCGATCCTACATTCTTAAAACTCATCCATAACTAACGTAAAGTTCACGAAGCGGATTCAGCTATATGAAATACTATCGAGACTTTGAAACCGTTTGAAACTCTGCTCGTTAATTATTAACATCGATAAAAAGTGGTTCTCTTCATGATACCGAAAACGTTTATATAAAATTGTTTGATGTTTTCCCTTTCGTTTCCGCATTTTTTTTTTATTATAGGCAGTAAAATTCGACCGAAATCTTCGTGCTCGAATTTTTTGAACGCACCCAACAATCTCTCGAAATACTGTAACCCAAATATTTCGTGAATTCTACGCTCCTATATATAAAAGTAAAGGTGTAATTTTACGAATCTCTCAAACCATATACTGGTAGAGAAATAGCAGCTGCTGTTATAAAACTTTTCACGACAACAAAGACCCGGATTCCAATACGAATTCCAAAGCTTTCCGGGCTTCCTTTGAAATTATTTTTTTGTTAGTCGAGTCTCAAAGCGAGCCATGAACTCTTAATCGAATTTTACTGAGAAAAAAATTCAATTCTAATGCCGCCCCCGTTGCTGAGTTTGAAACATACATTTTTAATCATTACTATATTATTCGACTTGATTTCAAGTAAAGAAATATTCATCGTAGAATACGATTTAACATAATGTATAATATTCGATTCACTTTTTTTTGGGATAAAATTATTTGTCCCATTATCGCACTAGTGCAAAAATCGCTACACAATTATTCATTCATTATATAAATCAAACCCGACAAGAAATATCTTGTAGATTTATTATATACTTTTCAAATAATTTCAGCGATAACCTAGACTAAAACCTCCTGCACCCTACTTAATGCTTTGCCTTTGACGAAATTCGCTGGCAAATATGAAAGCAAAAGAATTCTAAGAATGGACAAAGACTGGACAAAGAATCACAAGCCGCTGTGTTTTTCATATAATTTTTCCAGAAACAAAAAAAAACGTAGAAAAAATATTCACCCAGCTTGTAGACGTTTACTGCATTCACAGAATTTTCTATAACTCTATACGTATTTGCGCATATTTGGCAAATTAAAAAAAAATTCAAGACCTTTGTCGCAATTAATTAAACGAAATTATTCATCTTTAAAAATTTTTGTTACACTTTATTAATTTTTGATGAAAAAAGTTTAGCCAGTTTTATCCATCGTTCGATTTTTCAATCTTGAATATTGAATCCTTCGTCTTTAGGGGTATAACCTGATGACGATGCTTGGCTGTTTCGTCAAGCAGATGCACACGTGTGCTTTAGTGTTGTATCGATGACAGGACGACACTGAATAATGCATAGAGCGTCGACGTCTTTCGACTATGGAAGTTGGGGGCGTCTCTTAACTCATGGGTTAAAATTTCACTGCGTCTGACGTTTGCAAGACTGAAAAATACACTTTGCTGCAGTAGGAGGAAATATTTATCGACAAAAAAGAAGATGCGTTGTAAAAATATAAATCAACACAAATATGATGATTTCAACTTTTCTCTCTCTCTGTGTCTCTCCTTTTGTTTCTAAGGCTTTTCCTTTCTGCAAATCGGCTTTCCCAAACTTTTTAACTAGCAATTTTCTTTATAATTGAAACCTCTCAGCTAACGTAAAGTTCTGATCCCTCTCCATTCTTTTTCTTTTTCTCGTAATAATTTATCATATTTTCTACAACATCAGATTGCAGGTTTTCTAAATTTTATTTGGCACAAAGCCTATTACCTCAGGGGGGTGAAAGCTAAATCATACTTAAACTTATTTCTGACAAATTTTTCTACGTTGAGGTTCGAAGAGAAAGTTAACAAACTTTTTTAATTCGGTTTTTTTACACATTTTTCCCTCTTTTATATCAACCCCAACCCAAACCCCAAACCCAACCGATGTCGTAAACAAGATCGTCTCCGTTCAAAGTAAACCTTTAAATTGAATGTCTAGGGAAACTTAATTAAGGAACCTTACACGTGACAATCATCAACGTTATATCGGCGCTTAGCACGCGAACACCGAGAGTGTTTACAGCTGATAAACGCAGAAAGTAGCTGTCGTAAAGACAACTACGTTCGCCAATTACGATTAAAGTTGACCTTCCCAAGTCGAACATTTCCTAAGCCGAGTTCTAAGCTGTTTAATAAATAGCCAAACTATATACCTGTACTTCAAAAAGCTTCTCTGTAAACTTGAAACTCCTGAAAGACAAATTGCCAAAAGTCACGCACCTCGCACCTCGCACATCCATTTATTTATTTATTTATTTATTTATCTATTCTCTTATGTTTGCAGACTTTATCACATAGTAGTACTTACAGAAATGCTACCCTTAGATCGATCGTTATAATCGAAAAATAATTTTCTCAAGGCAATTAGTGAGACCCTTAAAGTGTTCTTGCGCAGGTTTCTTAATAACGTAAGCTCTGAAATTTTCCTGGGTCAAAATTCCCGAGGGAATTATTTAGCTGTGGAAGTTGTAAACGTTTGAGTACCGCTAACTCACCCGAATTAGGTACTTGCAGTCTTATTAAAGCCGCTCTTAACGCGACATAAATTCTCACCACTATACCAGCGAGGATCTGGCAAAAGCTCGCGCCTTAGATAGCTCAGGATTTTTATCACTAACCCAAAGGGTCACTAGTGAAGATTTTTGCTGCATCCTAGTAAACCACAAAACAACTCGACTCAACAAGTGTCGCTTTTCGCTACATGAACCCTCATAGTCTTTCCAAAAATGAAATTATCAAAAAAGTGGGCACAAAAAGGGTACAAAAATAAGGACGTTCCTTTTTTCATTTTGAAATATATTCTCGTTTTGAGAGAGACGTGGTAAGGCAGATGAGGGTGAGATTTATCACTCTCATTCACCCCAGCCTATGCCTGTAACATGGAGTAGAGGTTACGAGGCTGTGAGGCCCCATCACATTAGTTACTCTTGACAGACAAGCGGACAGAAGAACACTTGAGCTAAGCTGAATTCGGTTGTTGGTTATTTTTTCTTTTGCTCTCCTTTTTTTTTTTTTTTTTTTTTTTTTATCAGGGAGAGCCTAAAAAGTGTTTCTTAGCCTCACCTGTTCCCACGGCATCCCTAATGCAGGACGAATTTCCACTCTTTCTTTGACAATTATTATTCCGGATTTTCCTGATTCAGGAACTTCTTTTTTTTTTTTTTTTCTTCTTTCTATATAATAATCTGTTTTTAAGTTATACTGCGATTTTTAGATGATGTGATTTTATGAGGTGTTCAACGGGATACATACATAGATCGTGTTATAACAACTCTCCCTTATATCATCCCTTCGTGAAACTAAGGTACGGGTTGAGAATATGGTAAAAATATGGTGACACGATTTTTATATTTATGAAGATGCCTCGAGGCTAGGTGCTAGGAGCGTGTCGGTTTTAAGTTCCTCGCAATCTATCAGAAGCCCGGACGCGCCTGTCGTACAAAAAAAAAACCAAGCAAATGTCAAGAAAACGAAAAAGAAACAAAAAATAAAAAATAAAAAAAAAAAATACAAAGAATAGAGAAGAAGAATTACATACATGGGAAATAAGAAAAAATGCAAAAAGACATTTACCAACAAATCCATCAGAAAAAAAATTCCCACAATATAATTGGGACAACCTGGATTACCTACTACATATAAGGGAGGTATTTTTTTATTATCTCTCGATTCGAACAGAACTCGTACATAACAAAAGGCGATAAGCTATATATATGCGAGTCGGAGAAACTAATCATAAAGAATAATACCCTATTCAGTAATAAAACGAGACTGGATCTCTTTTCCGTAGAAAAATAAAGAAAGAAAGAAAGAAAAAAAGAAAAAAAAGCTTCTGTCAGCTGCGGAGATTTTCATTATTACTATTGCAGCTATTATATATATATATATATATATATATATATATATATATATATATTTATATAATATCTACTGGTCAATGCCCTAGTATGATAGGGATAATAAAAAGGGAGCATAAAAACGTAGTGTTTCATAAACCCAGGCGTTACTTTATACTTGAAAGGGATATTGCATGACATTAATATCCAGTGTCCTGCACGTACGGGTGTGGGGTTAAAAATGTTAAAAATAACCTGATGATAAGAGATGATATTTAGATTTGAAAATATATATCTCTTTTTTTTTTTTTTTTTTTTTCATAGTTATTATAATATAATATATAGGTATCTGTATAATGTATATATTATAATGTATTCGAGAGATATGAAATTCTGTTTAAAACAGTTCTCGCGGTTCAACGTTGGGTAGGTATTCGGATTACCTAACAATATTTTTGCAGATGATGGAATAAATTTATGACCCCATTACGTTATGCCGCAAATATAAATTGTAATTTATTCCTACCCGGTGATAAAGAGCGGCTCGGGGCTCTCATCTATCCCTTCCAGCTTTGGAGGAATTAGATATATAATAAAAATTCAAACGTATTCAGATTTTTTTTTTTCTCCGAGCCGGGCGAAACCCGTATAAGAGGAACTAGATTCTTTTTTAAAATAAAAAAATTCCTTACCTTTCCCTTCGGCTTCCTTACGTAAACCAAAAAAAGATTTAAAAAAAAAATAGATATAGGTATATATAAAATAATCATTTTCTCCTCTTCCTACCAAATTGAGTCTTCGGCATGGCGCGTGACTGAAGCCGAAAAATATCACGGACATGAAAAAAAAAAAAAAAAGGAAAAAATATTAGGGAGGCAAAAAGTCATCTGCTCGAGTTTCCATCCCTCGCTAACAGCTCGGTTCACCGAAAACCTCAATTTATGTTCTCCGTTCTTTGACGCGGAAAGATTCACCGAGCTGAGCGAAAATCGATGAATAGGGTTCTGAAAGATCCCTGTTTCAAGTTGTTTAGATCTTTCCATTTTCCCTGAGAAACGGAATAACCGAAATTTTCGAAAAACGAATTTTCACTCGGTATAAAATTTCGAAAAAACGAAATATCAGCAAATTTTAATCACGGCTAACTAAATTCAAGCCAGATTTGTTGATTCAAATCCAGTTACTGATTAGTGATAACTCCGGGCTATGGTAGTAGGTACACGAACGTGTGGTACACGAACGTGTGGTATGGTCCATTGTGTGGTTAAGGGTCGAATGATTAATTGATCATTTCTTGTTGGCCGGACACTGGCGTGAATATATTGTGTGCCTGGGCGAGATAGAAGATATAAAACGATCTCTCCATGTCAAAAAAAGATATCCTGGGGTTAACCGAACTGCGTATAATACGTTAGACCAAACAAAAGAGCGCCTCGTTCATCCCCATGGCTAAAATAACCGAGCTGATAAAAAAAAAAAAAAAAAAAAAAAAAAAAAGAAAAAAAAACGTCGAAAAATTTTCTCTCCACCCTGGAATTATAATCGCTGCTCTTTATGCTCAGAGGATTCAAGTAGGTTCAGGTAAAACAACAGAGAATATCTACATCATATTAAAAGCTGAGGAAAAATAAAATCTGATTAATCATCCCTAAAGATTTATTTATACAAGAAAATAAAATAACTTAAAGAAAAATAATGATGATGATGATAATGATGATGATGTTAATAATAATAATAATCTCTCCCTTGGTCTACTCCTGAAAGAAGCTGCTACTCTATATTCATGGTGCAAATGACATTTCACCCCTTCATTCTTTTCACTATCACCCCCAACAGCATAAGAGAATGGGAAGACAATACATACCTCGAAGACTATTAGGGCTTAGAGGACTGGCGAGGTACTGTCGTAGGCTACTATACAACGGTAGGTACTCCTGTTAGTGTAAGTGTCTGCTACAGTGCTGTTGGGTTCCTTGAGTTAGGGAACGGCTCGGCTTCGCTCTTCTGAGGGGTGTAGCAGATGGAGCTGGATTACGGGGACCATGGGTAATATCGAGTGCTGAGGGGTTGCGTTTTATCAAATTGCACTACGCTGCTTACTCGAGATTATGGCGCAGAGTCAAATCAAGGTGTTTCACAAATACGAAAACTTATTTTTTAGTATTTCGAATAGTACTGATAAATAAATCTCCTCGATTCCATCCCTCGAATATCGAAAATAGAAAGAGATTGGGAATAAAAAAAAAAAAAAAAAGAAAAAAAGAAAAAAGAAAGCAGGGACGTTTATCCCCAGCAGCTTTATTCCTTTTTCTCTTTTCCTTTTCCTTTTTCTGGGTAGAATCCTGCAGGGAATAGCTGAGCATCGTTTCGTTCCACTCGAGGTTCGCTGCGGGTGTCGAAAGTTTGGAGAGCTCTCAAAGTGCGATTAAGCGATCGACTGGTTTCTTAATACCTTGGAATTAAGCGGGTGCGGAAAAGCCTTTGCGAATTTAACTGCAGGATGCACTTTGGTCCGATTCATTTATACCATCAGAATTGATTATCGATAGAATTTCAATTACAAATTACTATTTAAGAAAAAGTGAAATTACAAATTACTGCACTCATTCATACTTGGTGGTTTTTCGTATTTTCTTTTTCAGATGCAGAGAGGAACATAGGCGCGGGGGTCAGCCCAGGGCTGGCTACGAGGGGGGCCACAGCCTCTCCTGCCCCCCTCGAACGACCAGCAACACCCGAGACAGCGACGTCGAGTACGTCTCCGATTACGAAGTCGACGACGCCACCCTCGCCGCCCTTACTGGCCACTACTACAACCTCAGTCACCGCAACTAAAAGTACGCCCTCGACAACACCCTCAGCAGTTGTCACGGGACTTGACAAGTCGGTACTTCAGGTGAGAATGTGTATTTTTTTATTTTTTTCACAAAAATATGGGGAGAAAGTAATTTCATAAATTGTGTAAATGAAAATAAAAAGGAAAATGAAAACGAAAATGAAAATGAAAATGAAAAGTAAAATGAAAATGGAAATGGATATGGAAATGAAATTTTTCAACTGCTTATATAAACCTTAATATTAAAATTTTAATTATTGGTAATGAGGTGGTGTATCAAGCGTTGCTTGCCCACTTGAATTCAAAGTAAAATTTGCTCTCGAAAAGCCGAGAGCTTAACGCTCTAGCATATAGCTATATATAGTATAAGGCTTCTGGTACGCCTCGGTTGTAGCCTCTAGGTAAAATTGAGGTGAAAGTAAAGTAAAGTGAAGTGGTAAAGGAGCTGCGAAAGAGTGCGAAGATAAGATGAAAGTAATGGGCACTCTGTGGAAAACCTTTGACGCTTGTTGCTGGGCGGAAGTTTTATCCATTCGAGTTAAAAACGATGGAAAAAGCTCAATTCTATATCAGCTCGATTTTCTGATATTCGCAATTTTGATGTAAACACATACCTATGTGTATGTTTTCGGTGAAAACACATGAAATTTTAATGTCACATCAATTGACCGATCTTATGCTATTCAAAGCTCGATCAAAAAAACTCAAATATGTAAGATAAAAGAATTTCGAATACCTTTGACCTTAATATGTGTTTTTTTGTTTTTTTTTTTCTTTTCTTTCGTAAAAAATAAAATTGAATATGACATAATATCGCGAAATAAATTAAACGCGCGTTTGCGCCATTTGACATTTTCTACCTCATCGTAACAAAAGCTTAGGTAAACTTTATTGTCTCGCCCTTTTGACTAACCTTATTTTCAGCTCGTAAAGCTCGCAATTATCACCCAATATCGTTCTACCCTAAACCAACCCTGGCTTAGGATGAATATTTCATTTCCTAGTTATATACTATATATATACGAACTAAGAGCTGATCAGACCGTAGGATTAGATTATTCTAACGTAGGGAGTGCGACTCCAAATTTTAGATGGTAGACTGAAGCTGCAGTAACTCGATTAACTCTATCAACTTGGTTTTGAAAAAAAAAAAAAAAAAAAAAAAAAAAAAAAAAAAAAATAGAAAGAAAAAGTAAAAAGAAGCTGACTGGCATTCTATCCTATACTATTTTATAAATGTGTGTGTGTAATAAAAAAAGAGATGGGATTCACCCTATAAATGTTTTTTATAAATCCCTGTCGAGATAATTTCATTCATTCTGTATTCAACTGAAGCTCTGGGTTGCCATACTGCGAAAGGTTAAAGAGAAATTCTATATGCCGGATTGAATCGCTGATGAGATATCCAGGGAATATGCAGTAAAATTTGAATCTTTTTAGGTAAGGATCAAGAAGAATTCTTACATTTCGTATTTCGCTCTCTCTGCTAGGTATCTCTTTGAAAAAAATATGTATTCAGATTTTTTTCTGAATTATTATGTGTATAAAAAGAAGAAGAAAAACAGAATAACACTGCTTCATCCCTTATCGTACCTAATAATAATAATAATAATAATAACAACAATCATGAAAGTTTTTTTTAGTGTACTACCTATATCGACCAGGTTAATACAAAGAGATGAAACGAGTGGCCGATCCCGAGGGAAAATTCTCCGATTCTTATATTCATCCTGAAAGTAGCAACCCCTGGTTTTACCCCACGTGTTTTTTTGTCCCTCGCCGTGTTTCAGCGTCTTTTTCTTTACCTTCTTCTCTCCTCGTCGTAATTCTTTGGTAGAACAGCCGCAGAGCAGGAGTCTCTCTTATAGTCTCTCGAATTACTCTCCTCAGAGAGAAAGAAAGAGAGAGAGAGAGAGAGAGAGAGAGAGAGAGAGAGAGAGAGAGAGAGAGAGAGAGAGAGAGAGAGAGAGAGAGTATCTGGGGCGCGCGTAATAGTGCTAATTGCGTATATTAAATCCATAAATTCCTTCAGACATTTCTCACAGGGATAGACTAGGGTCCTGGGGTGCAGCTGGAAACCATGTGGAACATGGCTCAAGGGGAATTTTGATATACCCTAACATATGGGACGGCGTAATGGGTCGCATATCTTATTAGTTCCCATATATATATATATATATATCTACCTCGTTAATAATTCGCACATTTTATTTCATCACATTATTTTCACGACCAATACCTACTATTTCATCCTGCTATATTACTTTATTCAAGATTTACCCTACTAAAGTACTATTGTTTCACTTTGCCTTACGGACACCAACGTACTAACACAAGATCATAATATCAACACATATATGGTACAATAACAGATGAGAAAAATTGCGGCGAACTGTGGGTGAGCTAGGTGGTCTCGGGTGTAAGTTCCCGGATAGGCGTCCGAAGATCCTGGGTTCGATTCCTGGGTTCGTCTGTTAATTTTTCTCATCGAAATAATCTTTCACTATTGTTTCACTTGTGTCATAAAAATTATAGGAATTTTTGTTTCTTTTTTTTTCTCTTGTCTACTACAATACTTCTAAAGCTCCCCTATATGAAACACAAGTCGTACTTTTATGCCAACCGTACATTATACTCATATAGGAATGTTATTGCATACTAGCCGCAAGAATTTCTCTCCCTGCATATCGCCATTTCCTCTTTTCCTCTTCTCATTTTTACCTTTTCGCCATGTTTCGCGTATTACCGTTGTAACTATGTACATGTACGTAGGTATGTATGTACGTATGTATGTATGGAGAAAATATATCGCGAAATTCACTGTGCCTAGTCGAGGTTTCAAACATTTCCCACAATTTCCAGCTGTGCTCGTATAGTAGGTACTGTTACAGAATTTCGTTGGAATCCGAGGTATTAGATACCCCGAATCGCTGATAGGAATTCAAATGATCGATATATATATATATACAGAATTACAGATGAAATTCGGAGAATCAAAGTCAGAGGGAATTTAGGGGATCGAAGGACCCTCCTCGTTTTAGACTATTTTAGACATATTATATTCATACCATTTATACTCGAGCCTATATCTAAAAGACGGATATTATATTACGTGTTCAG
Organism: Tenthredo mesomela; assembly: GCA_943736025.1. NCBI lineage: Eukaryota > Metazoa > Arthropoda > Insecta > Hymenoptera > Tenthredinidae > Tenthredo > Tenthredo mesomela. The sequence goes on from OX031022.1 coordinate 3,943,260, forward strand.
AATCCGTAGATATTTTTTTCACGATTCGCGTGTTTGATCGATCTATTTTATATATTTTATTGCGCTGTTTGATACCAACGATATTATAGGTATATAGGTATAAGAGAGTCCTCTGCTATACCTATATAAGGGTTTTATTCGCTTTTATATATAATACAAATATATATATATATATGTAGTATATATATATAAGTATTGGCGAATCGTTTCACCGAAAAATCAGAAGCCATTTTATTTCTCCTCTCGAAAGTTTACTTCTTTGTAAAAAAAAAAAAAAAACTTTTCTACCTCAAAATTATCAAAAGGTTCAACTCGGTTTTCCGATCCAACTTCCAAACGATTTATGAATCATTCACATCAGTATTTTCGATTCTCGAGGGACCATATGGGATCAAGCCTCGGCAATTCTTACCGTCAAAACTTGTTGAATATAGTTTATAAACTTTCTCACGTATCCTGAACGTCCACGTATAGTATACGTATACCTACAAGTTGCGGAAAATACAATACGTATAGGTTGAGAAAAAAAAAAAAAAAAAAAAGAAAAAAAGAAAAAAATAGCAGTTCAGGAAAGAAATTTACAGCTAAATAATTATCGTGAAAATTACTAATGCTCAAGATTTTAGATTCGATACGGGAATACATGAATTCAATTATTTTGTTCCAGAGTAGAAATTATTATCTCCTGCTTCGCTAAATTAAGGTATAATTACGAATCCGTATAAATCAGTGCGTAGGTAGACCCAGAATCGTCGACTGTCTCAAAGGCACGATATAATTTCAGCTAAATCCAGCTTCTGCGTGAGTAGATATAGTATATATATATGTACGAAGAATTAAACCGAGGCTCGAGAAATCAATACTTAATTAAATTTCAAATTATCAATTCATCTCGAAAACTGCACAGATGGCTTCGTTTTATTTTCTACTTTTCGATATATGGAGATTAAAAAACGATGTATACGTTAATTTTATGGCGATTAAAGATTTTGAAAGTGTTTTTTTTTTTTTTTTTTTTTTTTTTCTTTTTTTTTTTTCGAAACAATATATTTTGTCATCGCTCTTCATTCTACCGAAAATATATTGTTATGTAGGTACACCGATTTTTATCCGAAAAGCAAAACACAATCGTTTGGAACTAATTCTCCCTCCGTTAAAGGGAGGGAAAAAAAAAAAAAGATAAAAAAAAAAAAACATCTTCCTAAAGGGAAGACGAGTCCACGAAAGCAGGTATAATCCATCAAGGAGGGCACCAGGGTCCAGAATCCCGGGCTAAAGGGTCGTCGCTGCAACCTTCCCTTGAATATTCTTAGCCACCCTCCCCATAGGGAGCCATAAAAAACTACCCATCTAAATTTTACCCCTGATCGATTATTCCGAGCGAACCCTGAAGCGAATGTTTGCTTCCTGCTTTTTCCCCGCAGGATTCGGACACACACACAGATAGAACGTAGATTTTTATCCTCACCTGGCATCCATCTCCTGATGATTAAAGTAATTCGAACTAAATGGTTAATTATTTTTTCACACCAAATATTACAGACTTAAGAAAATTTATCACCATAATTATACTTACATCATATTTCTCTCTACAATCTCATCCGCGTATAATAAATATTACAGAAAATTACAACAACGAGGATAATAATTACTGTCTCGAATAGATATATCAAAGTTAAAGGTCAGCTATAACAGACTGCGATAGGCAACTCTGTCTGCTGTGATATCAGGAATACATTAAAGCTGTTTAATCGTTTATAAATTATAATTAATCTCAATTAATAAATAATTCCCGGGGTTAATAGAGATCGGATTTATTTTTTGCTTTCTAATATATTATCTACATAAAAAGACGCGTGCGAGTGATAAGAAGCTGGGTAATTAATTTTATCTATGACTAATTAATTATCATATAGTCAAATTAATTAAATTAATTATGAATTTCTAGGGCCTAATTCTCCCACGTTTCTGACCTTTGATATTAAAATACTTTATCAAAGAATAATTAAAACTTCTTTTCCTGTCTCGTTCTTATCTCCCGGTCAATTAACTCGGCCATTTGCTCCGAGCTCGTATCTTACTCTTTCTTGTTTATAATTCCGGTATAGAGGAAGAAACGTAATATTTGTTTGTTAGTGTAAAAAGAGGAGTTTCTTTTTTTTTTTTTTTTTTTTTAATGTGATAAACAGAGGGATCGAGATAGAAGCAAAGCAAACTCGCGTAGATAGTTCGTATAGCACTAATTACATCGTTTAGTTTATTACCAAGGCATGCGGCGTCATATGGGGATCGTAAAATATATATCTCGAGTCTTCAGGAGGGGATAAAGTTCGCGAAATTGTATACGATGGTGGAAAACTCAATTTCAACGTTGCAAAAAGCCAGGGGGATATACCTACCCGGAATCTGCAGGAGGTTCGTTGAAACTCTGACAATAAACTAAATCCAATCGGATAGCCAGGGTGCGCTATAGTATCTCTTCGTACTGCTGCGCTCTTGCAATAAAGACGGAAAATATTTTGTCCCTGTATTATTTAGGGGCTAAAATAATCCGGGGGTAACTCGATTTCTTCGTAAAAATAGGTATAACCGCGAGACGAGTGCCGTAAATCCATTTTAACCGCACAACAAAACTAAATTGCGTCGTTAAAACTCCGATATCCTTTAACGTACACCCAGGCACGCAACCCTTACTATCCTTCCCTTTTTTTTTTTTTATTTCTTTTTTATTTCATTTTCTTTTTTTTGCGTGTAAATTGTTGGACAGATTTTTTCTTCCATTGGATCTACACGGTCTTATTCATACCTGGGATATGCAGGGTGCTATCAGAAATTTAATTTCCGAAACTAAATGGCGATGGGATTTCATCCGGATAATAATTTGGGGGTGAAAAAGTACCCGGGAATTACCTACCGTCGTCGACCTTGGAGAAGGTATTCAATCAAGGTCGGGTCATTACCTCCCTAGGGAGGAAACCGAAGTTCAAACGAAACCCAACCGTCGTTAATTTTCCCGAAGAACCCTGACTGATTTACTCGGGCTTCGTGCTTTCGCGTAACCTTTGAATTGAACTCCTAAAAGCTATACCTCATTCACCAGACTGAAAATCACCCGGTTATAACCAATAGCAAAAGAAGAGTAGTACCTATCTAGAAGAAAATGAGGAATTTTCGAAGGGTGGGTATCCGGGAATCTATACAGGACGCTTAATGCAGCGAAAATTTATCTCAAGCTACGAAATGCTCGAGTATTATATATATATTCCGATTTCTCATCTTCAACTTTTTTCCACAACCCTCAACCCTCAACCCTCCCTGACAGCCACTTACGAGGGTGTTTTGATCCTCGGACAGCCAGACAGGCATTTCCTGATAATTTCCGGTACCAAACACATCCATATTCCGGTCTGTCTACAGCTCGGAGTTACTACTGTGTCAAAAAATGTCCACTGATAAATCCGTGCAGTAAATAGGGGTGGAATTTCTTTCCGAACACACTCTGATGATCAATACCTACATATATATATATCCGGAAATTCATATGCTGGATGTTATTCCTCGAATCAAATATATATAGAACCAGAAGAAGAATTATATTATTTGGCTATTATCTATTCCTTGCGAAGGGTAGAAAATCTCTAAGATATCGTTACCTCAGCCACGCATAAAAATTTCCGATATTTTATCGTCAATATTTTCGCAACTGCAGCATGCATAATCAGTGAGATTTTATTTATTACAGATACGCGATTGGCTTACCGTCGAGGAAGACATGCTCCGTCAACAAGCTGTGGTCGTCGGTGACGTCGACGAGATTCTTCAGCTCCTAGACAAGCAGAGGGTAAGTGTGTCAAAATATAATCATGAGTGTATATTTTCAACCCCTATTTTACCGACTGTCAAAATCCGCATCTACCCCTAGTAACTTTTCCGCTTACCGACGAAAGGGAGCTGCAGAGTCTCTTTCGGTGGTAAAATATACGAGAAAATGAAAACCACCCCTAGATAGTAACGAGTATTTTACAACCCTCGCCATCTAGCGCGGGGTGGCAGAACCTCAGAGTTCGAAACTCACAGGGTTAAAGATTTAGGGGTAGGAAGATCCCCTGACATTGACATTGGGATTAAAAGGACAACGCACTGAAAAAGCCACGCCTAGAGGAAGGAAGGAAAAGATGATTTATTAGTTTAGGAATTTGCTTTCCGAGTTTATTGATTGATTGAATTCAATTTTTTTTTTTTCGTTGTTTATAATAAATAGGGGATGTAAAAAAGAGAATCTTTACCTTTTCCAAGATATGTAGTACCTACAGAATTGAATACGAATAGAAGTACTTCCTGGCAGATGTTCAACAATATCAAAGGCAACAAACAGGTTGGAAGTGCGCTCGTTGTAGTTCAGAATAAATTGCACTGGGATATACGTATGTATATAATATGGTATATAAGGGTGGTAAGAAAACTGCGAGAAGAAGGTAAAACTAACTACGTACCTATAGGTGTAGGTATAGCTTCTGAAAGCAGCTTACAAGAGTTTTCCTTCTTCTCTTGCACTTTGCTGCTTTTTGTCTCTCGTTAGATGCTTAGTTCAATTTTTTTTATTTTTTTCGCTTTTACATTCTTCTTCTTTCAAAAAGTAATGACTCTAAGTACAAAGAGTGACTTTTTTAAAACGTCCCCACATGTTGCGCTATGAAATAATTATATATGAGTAATAATTACACGAATAATAATAATTGTCACGTAAGAAAAAATGGGATTTTTCGCATAAACGAAATTCTCGATCCAACTATACAGCTACACAGAAAGAAAGGGTAACTTGATTCAAGAAAATTTTGCGGTCCAAAAATGGAGACCGAAATTTTCTCGGATCAAATCAAAAATTTTCTCGAACCAAGAAAATTGGCACAATTTTCTTGGCTCGAGAAAATTTTTTATTTGATCCGAGAAAATTTCGGTCTCCATTTTTGGACCGCAAAATTTTCTTGAATCAAGTTACCCTTTCTTTCTGTGTACTATAGGTACGAATAATTAGACACAGAATTCAGAACCTGATACGATAGGTGTTCAATGCCATTAGTGGTAACTAAAAACAATGGGTTGTTACTGTTACGGTGGCGCTCTTATTGATTTCCGATTTGAAAGACAGAGCGAGAAGGCTAAAGGGAGAACGCGGAGATTGAAAGAGAAGAGAAGAGAGGAAGAGAAGAGAAGAGAAGAGAAGAGAGGAGAGTTGAGTTGAGTTTCGAGTTCAGCTAAATAGAATTGTTTCCTGCTATTCAAGGTGTAATTTAACGGAACAACGAAAAGTACGAAAGTAATCAAGTTTCGAGGGGCAATTACCGAAAAATCTTTCCTATCATTCTTATCGCAGAAGGAACAAAATAAAATAGAAATAAAATAAAATAATAATCAGGAAAACAACATCAAAAATTGGTGTAGCAATTAAAAGCGAAAGTCAACTCGTTCACTTTAATTTTTTAATTATCTTTTTCTTTATACTTTCTTCTTCATCATGCGGAATGAAAGCGAAGTAGGTACTTATAGTAAAACGTTCTTCAAGAAAACAAACAGAAAAATGTTGAACTTTTTTCTCAAAGTTTTCACGATCACGTTCGTTGGTGTGGAACTAATTCGTTCGCATGTCCAAGACGATCTGTCATAACGGTGAATAAAATTGTTATGGAAATTTGATATATATAAATATATATCGCAAGCTGCTGCTGTCGTATGATTATTCGCTACTATACACTAACTAACTAACTAAGGTATATAGTAGGTATATATATATATATAAAGTTAGAACTTTGTAGAATGCGCGGAGAATATTAAACGACATTGAAAACGCGTATAGTTTTTGAAACGATCGGTTAACACGCGAGGAAATCATACCTCTGGCAAGTGTTAATTACGTGAGCTTTTCGAATCAGTATAGTGTAAAACACAAGACATTGTCTCTATAAATGGCACAACATTGTCTCACGACCGTTCTCGGCGCCGTCTGTTGCTAGAATGAATATCCATCTCAGCCGGCTTTGCAGCTAATCTCTAGCGACCCTTTTGTTATTGTTGATCGGCTGGCGGTGTCGACCGTGTAGCCAATCGCCAGTGTTCCGAACTTTCTCGCTTCTTGGTTGCTTAAGCCATATTCCTAACATTCGGCCATCCTACCCTTGTGGTTGTCCTCAACCACAACCCCGAGTTTGGCATAAACGCTGCGTGGTACTGCCCTACACCTGAAACACAAGAAATGTTTTTCTCCTCATCCTCACTGAGCTGTTCGCTTCCCCCGAATCACTGTACCCAGCGTGAGCACTTTATGCCCTTGGTGTCTCATAACGCCTTCTGAATATTCAGGGTTCATCTTTCGAGTAATCGCCGCGACCTCCGGTTCATTACCTCTGATCGCCCCATATTCCTTCGCGTTGTGAGCCCAATCACCTTTTGACCCGTGCTCACGCTGGATCCACCAGTGCTAGCTAGGATATGTTGCTCCTTGTTTGAAACCGCAGTATTTGAGAATATTATGCCAGACTCGCCAACAATCGCATCTCATCTTGGTAAGTGCTTTCATCGAAAATGTTGTTCGGGCTACTATCATTCGCCACATTCGCCTCACCATCAGCGTTAGCTCGTATATTCTGTAAAATTGGCAAAGGCGAACAAATGAGATATAATAAGTAAACTAGTCACGTAGACACTGAACAGTAATTCGTGACCCTTTCAATTAACCTCCTCGCATCGCTGTGAGAGTGATCAGTTCTAACAGCGAAACGAAAAACAAGATTGAGGGTCACAGAAAGTATAAAAGACTAATAAAGGATCAAGGGTAATCAAGTAACGGATATGTTGGGACCACTCATGCTTTGATTGTCTGTATCTCTTGCCGCTTCACTCAGGCTTCGCTCGGTCTCCTGACTAATCATCTATCAGGTCCAGTACCGCATCGTAATCCGATGGACTTATCCTACGCAGTCATAAGTGGATCTCTGACCTTATCTCTCAGCACTCCTGCACGTCCACCCTGTACCGGTTATACTGCCATGGCCCGGATATGATCTGGTTACTTCACAACCTATGCAAACCACCGCCAATGGGTGCTTGATCGAATCCACGATCTTCGCAGTTTCCCTGCATAGTTGTTACGTAATACGCTTAAGGCGCCAGTCGTTACGCGATCTTAATGAACGGTCACGTGAATGTTGTCCAGAACCACACATCCTTAGACCCATCATTACCTCTCGGTACCTCGGCTTATACGTGACGCCATGGTTTACCCGTAACTTGAGTCTCACTGCAGGATCCCTTGCACACCCTCACACGCTCACACTCACACTTCTCGAGTCAGACACATTTTGACACCTCATCCCGTCCTATTCCCTATTAACTGTTAATCGGGTAGCAAACCCGTTACACCGTCACTGAATGCACTAAGAACTCCAGTGTAATATCACTTGCACCGTTATGCATTACTCTCTGCACTGCCCATGAAATATAATCGGACAGATCAGCCATTTAACCTTGCTACTGTAGGACAGGTGTTTCACATAAAATATCACGCTCAGATCGCGTCACGGCTATTAATCACCAACGGATGTGTTCAAGCGCGCGTGTATCCCACTTCTGATGTAAAACACAAGACATTGTCTCTATAAATGGCACAACATTGTCTCACGACCGTTCTCGGCGCCGTCTGTTGCTAGAATGAATATCCATCTCAGCCGGCTTTGCAGCTAATCTCTAGCGACCCTTTTGTTATTGTTGATCGGCTGGCGGTGTCGACCGTGTAGCCAATCGCCAGTGTTCCGAACTTTCTCGCTTCTTGGTTGCTTAAGCCATATTCCTAACAATAGGTATAATTCATTGATGATTATTATCAAAGAAAAAAAAAAAATAAAAAAAAAATGACACGTAGTATTAAAAATATCGATTTTTATCACATTTTCATTTCTCGCCCTGTTATGTGTGATCATCGAAATCATTGAATTGCACAGTTTGCATCACTGCAAATAGTCGGCGTTAATGTAACGGCCGAGAAATCCTGTCTGAGTAGTTTCGGTGAGTGGGAATCGAGCGGATATATAGATAGACGTCCCGCTGTATTATCCCTATCACACTGGAATCTAGGCGCAGCCATTTGTGGAACAATATGCCTGATAAAACCACAATTCGTCCTTTACCCTGCCTCACACGACTTCCGGTTTCTGACCTGATTCGGAATACTTACGGAAATTGGTTCATATACATATAGACATAATATGCCTATATATGCGTGAATTAGAGATCTTCGTTTGGAAATAGTTGATCGAAAAAAAAAAAAAAAAAAAAAAAAAAAAATAGAACTTTTCATTTATTTTTACTATTGAAAAAAAAATGTCAAATTATGTAGCAGTTATTTCTCTCGGGTTGAATGAAACTACCCTTCACCTTACCCTCACCACCCTTTTTGAGGTTGCATTAAATTAGCGCAGCGAACCTTTGCTCAAAGTCGTAGTTACCAGTAATTAAGTTTACCCTGGGCACATGGTGGCTGGGGCGACATATGCCAAGCGAGGAACACCCTTGAGGCAAAGAGAGGGAGAAAGAAAAAGAGAAATTCGCAAGTATCATAAAATTTTACCTAAAGGATTTAATTTTTTTTTTTTTTCTTTAAAATCGAAATTAAAATTAAAATCGCGATGTTTAGTTTTTTATCCGCCCCTTGAATTATAGTCGAATGATTAATGAACGGATTCGATCTAGTACTCCGCCCCCCGGGGGATCAAATGAAAATTTGTATGAATTTGAATAAAAATCTGTAACATAGATTGCACCTATTTTTCGCACCTGTATTACGTAAAATTAATATATACAGACTACCTGCCAGGTAATTTATGTTCACTGATAAATCCGGCTTTGTAGCGTGTATTCCCCTCGTTTTACTGCCGCATCAATCGGCGGGCACGTTGAGTGTGAATGTGAGGGATTGATATATGGGCTTCCGAAAATATACTCGGGGGTTGTAATTTGTCGGTTGTATCTATACAGCTACTATACCTATAGGTGCGGCGGATATTAACGACGAGAATTTACATTCTTCGATCTCTAAATTGACTGTTCATTTATGGATGCAAAATTAGCGAAAAAAATGCACGGTTGTATTTTATCTTTTTTTACTTTTTTTTTTCTCTCTCTCTCTCTCTCTCTCTCTCTTCTCAATGATCGAATTATTATTCCTCTCGCGTTATCATCGAGATGATAAACTCTCAGAGTCTTCTTTTTTTTCACCCGGCGCCATAAGTCTCATCATTTGCCAATTATTCGCGTGATTGAAGTAGTACGCGTGAAATATGCACGAGGCTCAGCCCGGGGTAAAACGAGGGGTAAAAACGACAACCGACTTTTTTTTTTTTTTATTCTTAGTAAAGTGAGAAATTTTCTTCTATAAGAACGAAAAGAGGTTTGAGCTTTTTTTTTTTTGTTTTAAGGAATTAAGAATTTTGTCTTATCATCAATTTTCAGCCCCTTTGTATTTTGCAAATAGTTCGCGGATTTGAAATCGTTGAAAACTTCTTGACAATTGTTGTTCGCCGACTTGTAGCTTTTACTACTTTACATCCCCTACTACCTCTACCATATACTTTGCCATAGGGCAACAATCCTCGTAGTGAAACACCGGAGATATATAGACGAACACGGCGCCGCGGCATTCTCCGTCTAGTAGCTTCCCTCGCTTTCAACCCCCCCGAACGGTTCGAACCCCCCCAAAAACTCGTCGGGATGCTGCTGGGCCGAGTTCCACGCTCCGAATCTCCCCAGTATCTCGACGCGCTTCTCTCGAAATGCACGTGTTATAAAAGCATGCGTCGTCGTCGTCGTAGTACTATGCTGTAATCAGGCGAATTCAGTTTTCGGTATTTATTTATCGAGAAAATAAAAATCCACAGTATCGATTCTCGATCGGAAATAATCGATAAGGATCTTCGAGATCGAGAAAAAAGACTGAAACCGAAATTTTTTGCTTTTAAATCTGGTAATTTTTTTCATACAACTATTACCTGCACCAGGAATCGTACTTACGATATATTCGATATATATATATATATTAGGGTGGGCCAAAAAAAACTTTTAATTTTTTTTTCTTTAGTTACCATGAAAATATTGCTCAAGATGATGAAAAAAAAGTCCTCTGAAAATTTGAGCTCTTAATATCAATATTAAGAGGTGCCGAATCGCGATTTTTGATTTCCCATTTAAATAACACAGGAAATTTTTTTTTTTTTATTTGGAATTTTATTCCGTTCCAACGAATCATCGTGTTATAAAAATCAATACATATTCTTGTAGGAAATTAAACGATCTCCAAAAAAGGTCTGATGTGATTTTTCGCTCAGTCGAAAAAAAAGTCGTCATATACCGTTTGAGGTTGAACTTTAACCTTGAATAACTTTGAAACGAGTGAACTTAGCGAAAAATCACATCAGACCTTTTTTGGAGATCGTTTAATTTCCTACAAGAATATGTATTGATTTTTATAACACGATGATTCGTTGGAACGGAATAAAATTCCAAATAAAAAAAAAAAAATTTCCTGTGTTATTTAAATGGGAAATCAAAAATCGCGATTCGGCACCTCTTAATATTGATATTAAGAGCTCAAATTTTCAGAGGACTTTTTTTTCATCATCTTGAGCAATATTTTCATGGTAACTAAAGAAAAAAAAATTAAAAGTTTTTTTTGGCCCACCCTAATATATATATATGCGCTATAGTATTGCAATGGACAGGTAATGTCCTTATAGAAGGACTAGTTTTACGTGGATTCAGAAATCAAGGTTACGCCGGACGAAAACGTGGCCTCGAGCGAAAATCGATAGCCTACCCCTCGACGAGACGTGCCGAATAAGTATTGGCACCTACGTGTATATATACCTACGCAGGAAGCGAAACGACGCCTGACTCTCGCCGCCCCTAGACTCGGGAGGGTTGTAGAAAATTATTTTGCCAAAAAAAAAAAAAAAAAAAAAAAACAAAACAAAAAAAAAAAAAAAAAAAAAATGTATACGAATAGCGAGAAAAATTATTAGTTACCTATAATAATTTACGCTTTATATATATATATATTCATTCAACGCTAACTCATTAAGAAATTTTCTTTTTCGGCTATAATAATTATCGCTATTTTACATTTTAATGAAGTTATATATTCTGCAGTTAGTTTTCAAACGCAACGGTATATAAATTAAACACGGAGCAAATTGCAGTTAATTGTAGAAGCGTGCCCCGACCTCGTTACTTTTACCTGTTAATCATGATACGAATTATTGTTGTTTTTAAAAAAATAACGAAATAATCTCTGCCGCAGTTGTGGTGGTGGTGGTGGTGGTGGTGGTTCAGCTTTACTATTATTTATCGGTTAATAAGGGTTATCGAGCAGTAATTTTCTTTTTTTACGTAATAGTAATTAAATACGTCATGCAATACGCGTTTACACCACGAAATAGTTGACATATTTTATATAATTATATATGGATTATACACATATATTTATATAAAAAGCTTTCAGGATTTAGATAAATGGTAAAAGCCATGAGAAAAAATTTTTTCCTTATTTTTTGTGAATAGAATTATAAGTTGATTGATAAGAAAACGCGGGGTTGAAAACTATTCTGCTAAATCCTCTGGGTTGTAAATCAAGCTTTCAGACCCTTCGAGCTTTTCGATCTTCAAACTTATGCAATATATTGATAGCTTTCCGTAATCCAAGTGTAAACTTGAGCGAAATGGATCCCCCAGTGTCTCATCCTAGCCCATCAACCTCTTCGTCTAGTAGCGGCACCCTGCAACTTCGATTCAACGTAAGTTATATTATTGAAAAGTTTCATCGAACTTGACGGGGTTAATTCCGTCAACGAGCTAACAACTCGTGAAAGGATTTACGAATGACTGAACTTTCGTTTAACTTAACGTTTCGGATTTACGATACCCCATTTTTTAAATCCTATATACGTATATATATATATGAGAAAATAAATTATTCTAGAGTTTAAAAATGATTTAAAAAAGACAGAAATTGGTACCTACCTACCTTTTATTTTTTTTTTTTTTTTGTTTTTTGTTTTTTTTTTTTTCATCACCCCTAAACCCTCCAACTTTTTATTTCACGTCTAAAATTGGGCGTAACAAAGTCTGGGCTCAGACAACAAGAAGAGTAAAAAAAAAAAAAGAACGAAACTACTCTGCCTACTTATTTAAATAAAACCTGAAGCGGGACGCTTTTTTTTTTTTTTTTTTTTTTTACCATATCACGTCGTAACTTTGAGACAAAAATTTAAAAAGACAGAAATGAAGGGCGTAAAATTTCGTATTCAAAATTTATTTTATTTTCTCGTTTTATCAACTTCCCTATATATACACATAAAAAGATATAATTTATTTAATTCAATTTGCAAAATTTCTTTCGATTGTCTTTACGATTTTTCATCTTTTTTCGTTCGTTTCTTTATTCTATGGGGAAGGTGAAGAGGTAAATATAATAAATTCGTTGAAATACGTTGTTAAAACTAGAGTTTCTATTTTCTTTCTATTTTATTCTGCTGTTCAACCCTTACCTTTCAATTATTATAAGAAAATTATTGGAAATTGGAAACTCGCTGCTTGGGGCGGAAATAAGCGATGCGGTAGGCAGACGTAGTATATAATACCTACTTTAACAGTATGCACTTTAGATCTCTAATGAATAATGCAAAAGCATTTACCTACCGTAACAAAGAATGAATATTAGAAGCGAAGATGCATAGCTATGGATATATACCTATAAGAGAATATTTTAACACTGTGAAAACTTGCGGAAGAGGTGGGAAAACGAATTTAAGTAACGATTTATCTTTGAAACGCCTCTCAGTCTGCTCCTGGCTATTCCCTAACCACTTTAGTCGAGGCCTCTACAGCAGCTTTGCCCGATTTGTTTCAATTATTTTTAATTATCAAAAAGAAGAAAGAAAAAGAAAAAAACATTCGAATCTTCAACTTATCCGAAAACATTATCGCTCTTTGATATCTGCAGTGTCTCGGATTTATTTCCTGTGAAATAATTCAATTACGAAAGACAGAAAGAAAGAAAGAAAGAAAGAGAAATAAAGAAAAAGTTTACACGAAATGAGAAGGTAGGGAAAAATTTTCTTGGTATTTTTTTTCTTTCTTTTCTTCTTCTTCTTCTTCTTCTTCTTCTTCTTCCGAAAATCAGTCGGGTATGAAAATTTTTTTATGATACCTCAAGCGATCATCTATCAGAACTAAGAAACGTGAAATTGTTCTGAGTGTAGGGGTCGGAGGAGCTAACTTTGAAAGATATAGAAAGAGAATAACCGAAAAAATGTTGAAACTTGAACGGTAATTCAATTTGGTCGCAAGATGTGAAGCACAGGATACCTACGAGGGCTGAGAGTTCGTTTTTTTTTTCTTTTCTTGAGTTTTCGACGAGGGGTTGGCCTCCGGCAATGACGCTGCTTCCTTATTTAGGAGACTTTTGAGGTTTAGGACCAGCTGATGGTTTTCCAAGTTGGATAACGGGCTCGAAGGGAAGAAAAAAAAAAAAATTGTGGCAAAATTTGATATGAATTTATGCACATGAATATTTAAATTAAAAATCAATCACGTGTGAGCCATAAGGACTTGGTAATAAATTCTTCGATTATATATCTGAAAGCGCGCAAAAAAATTTTTATTGAAAAAACGCGGGTACACGAAATAATGGAAAGTCAAGGAACTGTGTGAGCTTTTCGGGAAACCGGAAATACTCGATGGTAAGAGCGTGTTTCATGACATTCTAATAAAAGTGGAAACGCGTTGTCCCGTGAAGTTGGGACATCGATCGAAGCATTCTTACAATCCAATTACGTGCTCGTGACCAGCGAGTGAGGTAAAAGGCAATTAACTCAGAACAAAGGCGACTAAAAGTATCGGGTTTCATTATCGTTTTTTTTTTTTTTTTCTATTTCCATTTTTTTTTTTTTTTTTTTTTTTTTTTGTTCGCTAAAAAATTGTCATTATCTAGCGATAATTAAAATGCGAGTAATTATAATCGCAGTAAGACAGCTGATACCTACCCATGCAGTTGTTAAAAATTTTCAGATTTGTTTACACGTCTACCTTACTACTACTACCCTTCGTAAGACAAATTCAAACTGCGATGCCAATAAATTAGAGTCTCAAGACGGTTTCGCAAATTGAATAAATATTCCTCAATTAGTTGAGGCCTAATTAAGAGAAACTTGGCTATATCGCACTTTGGGGAAAACCGTGTTTATATAGCCTCGAGGAGATTTCTTGTATCCGTTTTACCCTCAGTTCTAAAAGAAAAAAAAAAAAAAAAAAAAAAAAAAAAACGCCCAATTTTCATCCCCGCAGACAAAGGGGCTGATCATTTCTCGAATTAATTAGATCTTCTAGCGTTTTCCCTGGTTTTTATGATAACGAGAGAGAGAGAGAGAGAGAAAGAGAGAGAAAGAGAGATCGTAATCGCAATCGCGTGTATGTGATGTTAAAGTGAATAAAAATCAGTAAAAAAAAAAAAAAAAAAAAAGATAAAAATCAGCGAATTTCAAAAATCTGATCGGTATAAACCGAACTAAAAGTGCTCAGTGATGTAAACAACTCTGACGGACCCTTTGAGCTTGACCCCTCGCGGGAAACCGCCTGCTGTAAAATGGGTAAATGCGGCTAACGCACCTGCGTTTAATTAAAACGACGAGATTCGACCCGAAATTGAGAAGTTATGTAGGTTTATGCAAAACCGCGGACAACCCCCATATGCACCTCCCCCACCCTTCTTTGTGTACAATTTTAATTCCGGGTTATTTAGTCATGACGATAATGTCCCAATTTTCAGCAATTTAGACGCAGTATCGATAATAATTATCTTTTAGTATTTATTTTATTTTATTTTCTAATACCCCAATCATTAAATATCAAACAATTTCAGTATCTGAATTCTGTTTGTTGTATGAGCATAGGTAATAATTGAGGCGTTGAATTATTGTGTTAGTTTATTAATTCTCCTAGATGCAGGAGATAGGATCAGGAAATCCTTAGCCACATCAGAATCGGGCCAGAACTGAATAATTAGAAACTTGCTAATCGGATCTGGTTAAAATTTAGATGAGTACCTACCCTAGAGAGGATGGGGTTGTTAGACACGCGTTATTCCTCTGGGGGCATGTTTCAACCCTTCGACGAAATTCTACCCAGCTTAAATAACGAAAAATCCGTGATACAAGCGTTTTTTTTTTTTTTTTTTTTTTCTTTTTCAAAATCTAGAATGAAAATATCGGTTATTATTTCGCGAGGCGTTTGGGGCTGGTATATTTTACAGCCGGAAATTCTGTCCTGGCAAGTTTCGTATATATAAGGGGTAGTTTTTATCTTACCCCCCCCCCCCCCACATTTCTTTTCTTTTTTGTTTCTTTTTATTTATTTTTTAGCAGAGCAGTTCTCGGATTAGAGGGACTTAGCGTGCCCATTGTTTTCATAATCCATCTCCGACCCTGTCGCCCCTCTTTTAAAATCCTAAAATCCTCCTAGTACTCAACTTGCCATTTTCACTCGTGTCGTTTTCGCTCACCGCGCACTCGTTTTGCTCACCGAACTGCGACAAGCTTCTTTTTATTCATACTTTTACCAACTACATCCCTTATACAAGCATCTATTCGGTTATTGAACCCAATAAAATTCATACCTAGATTCTACCACATCAATTTCTTATTTTTATCACGAGCTAATTTCAACCTCGTCTAGAATCTCGTCGATAAATTACACGAAATAATTATATATGAGTACGTCCTGTCGATTTTTCTTCTCTAAAAAAATCTACTTTTCGAAAAATTCGAAGCGTAACAAAAATACAGCGTTTCATTTTTACTCTATATATTATCAAAAGTAATCAACATGTTGATGAAAAAAAAAAAATATATATATATATACATATGTTTTCTACAATATCTATTTTTATATATTTTTTTTCTTTCTCTCTTCTGTCCAGAATGTGCTGCGAGAATTAGAGCAGAAGAAACCACAATTGGACGAGCTGGTACACACTGCAGAAAATCTTCGGGCAGATACTAATCGGCAACAGCTTCACGGCAAGGGTGAGTAAATGGTTATACTTGTTTTTTTTTTTTTTTTTGTTTTTTTTTTATACAAATTTAAAGTGGTGCTTTTTAGGTCTAAAGTTTCAGAATCGTAATCGTAAATTTGATTTAGGGAAACAAAATCGATTTTATAAGTAGACCACTGATTTCATTAGACTCCTGCCTCGTGCGTCGAGGGTCAATTTTTCAACTTTATGTTATAAATCTTTCGTACAGAAAAGAAGAATACAAAAGGATAACAAGAGAAGGAGTCAGAGTTCAGGGTGATGGGATGGGATGGTATGGGGTGTTTAAAATTTTTAATTAGTTTTACTTTTCGACAAGGAGCGCGAGATTTCATTCGCTTCTTATTCAACGAATATCGCGCTGTCCCGCATTTGTAAAGAAAGCGAGATGGAATAAATTTGACAAGTTTGAGCGGCAGATTCGATATTACCTACTAAGCTGTCTGGAGACTGGCATAATTTCTATAACGTTGAGGTATTCCAGAAATTTCATTACCAGATCCCATATTTTAACGCGATGTAGTAAAATACCTCTCGTGCGTTATACGAGATTTCCATTTATATCTGCGGTAATAATGCATTTTCGAATCGCATATATATATATATATATATCTATCACTATCAAAACGACATTTAATTTTCATTTCAATTATAAACTATATTCATAATTAATTATACAATCTGGATTTAATTTTAAACAATTATCAAATTTCTGTACCTACGAGAATATTGAGACAGGAATTCGTATCTCAAAATGTAACTCAAAATTACATACCGTTTTCTGTCCGCATAACATAACAGCTCACAAACCGCTCGACGTTGACATTAGAAACTATGCGAGATAGGTACACGCATTAGGTACCTATATTCTACCTTGTTTAATTACTTCACCTACTCTGCGCAGGCATCTCTTCAACCCGTTTCATATCTCGGTATATAAATAAATTCAATTGCAATTAGAATTTTCAACTTCTGAATATAATATTATGTAGTCGCGTTGTATAATTATTATCAAATTTTATTACCTATTAGTACTATAATCATATTGGGAGGTAATTTAATGGTAAAGTACGAAGAGATATAGGTATATTATGTCATTTTCTCTACTCGAATTTCGAACTCGTTGTTATGCATTAAAAATAAGGGTAATTGCTTCTCGACATCGAATTGATGTGTAATTTCCACGAATTTTTATTATTTTCATATTCCCATGACACAATGCAATTGCGTTCGTGTTGGTGTTGGTGTTGGTGTTCTGTCAATCGATCTTCGCCTCGATTCTCACTTTACAACACCCTCATATATATATATATATATGCATACATGTGCGTACCCGTGCGCTAAACGAAACTTCATAGAATAGTAGAATTTGATGAAGGGTCGTGATGCTATAGCGATGCGGTGGAAATGACGGATGATCGTTGACGCGAAACGAAATTAGCTCTAAACGATCGAAGATATAATAATATATTATGTAGTGGGGACGCGTTACGAGGATATAATTATTTCCCAGTGGATTACGCGCCCTAACCAATTCTCCTTTCAACCCTTAAATTTACTTGATCACGAAAAAACAAAAAAAAAAAAGCCCCCCCTTCGAAATAAAATTCTAAATGAAGGAAAGGAACTGTGGATCTGTTTTCGCAAAAAGTTAAATCTCTCTCTCTCTCTCTCTCTCTCTGTCTTGGGGGGAAAAACAAAAATACAGCATTTTTTGAAAATGAAGCGCAGGCTTCATAAAACTTTTTTCAAAATCCTTTTCTTTCCTTTTCTAGTACCTATGTATTAAAAGTTTAGCTAAATCATAGTCTGTTAACGTCAGAACTATACACGTCTCTCAATTTTTCGCTCCTACGTTAATGTTCTCTCCGTTCATTTCTAATTTCTATACACGATAAGAAGAAAGCTTTGAAAAATCTTTAAGAGTAAAAAAAAATCGCTCTAAAATGTAGCTGCGTGATCATAGAATCTTAGATAAGATCAGAAAATCATTCGTTATGATAAACAGAACGGAATAAGAAGGCGGTGGTTTAAATGGACGACATTAATGACTGGGGAGAGCACCAGCGCCGTTTACGACTTGCATAAAATTACTAGGCTTTTTATACCGCCTTATACCCGGTTTACAGAACGTCTCTAAATCATTCGAGAAGGAAATTACCCAGGTACCTTACATCAAGGCTCCTTATTTGTTTTTTCCACAAAATTATAAACCCATTTCTTCTTATACCGCGAAGAAATCGGATAAAAATTTTTGGTCCAAATTTTCTGGCCTTCCATTTACTCCTTCATTTTTATTTTTTTTTTTTTTCTTTTTTCTTTTTTCTTCTTTTTTTTTTACACTTTTTATACTTGATTTACTCATTTTCACCGATCAAAATCATTTTTAAACTCAGATCTGCAAGCGCTCATGCGGAATCTAAAATAGATTGTGTCTTAGACCGTCTGACCATACCGCTGACTTATCTACTTAAATGAGTTTCTTCGGAAGGATTGAGCGGTTCATTTTAAGCTCTAGACTTTGTCGATTAGGTTTATTTTTTCTTTTCTTTTTCTTTTTCTTTTTCTTTTTCTTTCCACCAGATAGGTACGTGAGTCTTTTTCAGCTTTATTATTATTTCACGTATTTTAATTATTGTTTTTTTTTTTTATTATAAATCTGTGAAAATTCATTAGCGATAAATTTTTCGCTCTTCTCTTATAATTCTCGCAACTTTTGAACATTATTGTTATACGTATATAACGTTAGAGGTGTACGAGTGATTAAAATCCATCCTAATCTGGTTCTCTAAACATTTTGGTCGCGGCATTGTTTTCTTCCATTATCCGGATGCGGGGATAACGTAAAGACCAACAAAAAGGGAAAATGGCAAATTCGGGTTTACCTTAGCTAATGAATTCATTATTTTCCCGTAAATAACCGGCTATTTTTCCAGCGTTAATATTATGCTAACATCAGAGTAATAAGTATTACGTATACCTACCTACTTATACGTATACGTACGGGATCTACTATTATAAGTACTAAGCTTAGAATAACCGAGGCTTTTCGTTCTTAAAATACTCGCTCTATGCTTTCTCTAAATAAGATAATAATCATTTTACCTTTACCGGAGGAAAAATAATTTCCGTTTTATTCCCGGTTATACGGAAGAGGGTAACGATTTTCAACTCTAGCCAAACCTGGGAAATAAAAGAGAGCTTGGGTATGCCATTATGACATCTGTGGCCTCTCAGATGGAAAGAAAAAAATTGAGAAAAAATTGAAAAAAAAAAAAAAAAAAATTTGTTATTTTTATTTAAGCAATTGATTAAATCCCATAATTTTCTTTTGTTGAAAAACTAATTTTTTTTTTTTCATTTTTTTTTTTTTTTCTTTTATCCTTCGTCTTCATTTCCCTATAAAAAAATTTTCTTAAAAATTCGCACCGACCTTCCAACAACTCTGCAGTTTGTCAGTTATCGACGATCGACGTGGTTGGCTAACTATACGTAGAACGGTATCTGGGGACAATTCAAAGTTAATGACACGCGCTTCGCTGTAATTTATTACCCTATAGATCTGCGAACGTGAAAGCGACCTCTCAGACCTTCACCACTCGTGCTTCTACGATCCTAGGTAGTTACGTGACACATGTGTGTCGTCCCTCAACCTCAGCTTGACGTTTTTGATTTATTTTATTTAATTTTTTTTTATTTATTTATTTTTTTTTTCAAATTATTATTCATTTCCAACTTCTCTTTGATTTGCAGTAAATTCTAATTCTCGTCTTTTTCTTTTTTTCTTCTTTTTTCGTTAAGTATAAGCTGATAAAAATTTTTTATATTAAATCTGGTGATATATAAGGTATATATGTATATATATATATTATGAACGAAGTAACGTCGAGGGGTGGGGGTTGACTGTTAGTCGTGAGTATAAAAGTTTCGATCAAACGAGATCCATTTTTTTTTTTTTTTTTTTTTTCTTCTTCTTCTTCTTATTTTCTTTTGTTATTTTGACTAAAATGACAAACTTTTCTCTTTATACTCTATAAGTAAATAAATGAGGAAAGAAAAACTTCTGTTTTACTTCAGAAAAGTGCGGGAAGGGCCGATATATATTGGCAAAGATTTAACCCGGGATCCGGGTGGGAGGAACGAAGAAAAAAAAAAAAAAGTAAAAGAAAGAAAAAAGCGAAAGGTATACCGTTTTCCGTAAACTGATCTTGGCTTAAATTGTTCCTTATACTTGTTACATATATATATATATATATATGTATATATATACCTATAGTCTATATATATACATAGATATAGATCTATGACTACTTGTGAACGAACGAACGAAGGAGGATAAATGGATACAGTTTCTAAAGCGATTCTCACTTTCCCTATGTATACCTATACCTACATACCTTGAACGTACAAAGCGACATTCGATAGCTGTGATTTCTTCAGTCGCGAGAATATATATTAGGATCAGAAAATAGCTTCTCGAAAGTGGAACTCAAATATTTGAATTCAGCTGGGAAATAAGTTTGTATAAATAACTGGGGCTTTTCCTTTGGTTCCGTCGATCGTATATTATATACATAGGTAGGTATATAAATTTATATATATTGTATCTTTTGTCGTACGAGTATAGAGGTACTACTTTTTTCCTATTTATTATAATATGTTTTATTTCATTCTTTTTTTTTTTTCGAAACGAAAAAAAAAAACGAAAATTCTGAAAAAATTCACAAAAATTCTTTCGACATAGTTGTGTGTTCGAGGACCAAATTACGATTTTTTTTTGACCGTTCGAAACGGCGTGGAATACCTCATGAATTCCTACCCACAAAATAAATTCAGGACTTCAATCAAAAAAAAAAAAAAAAAAAAGAAAAATCGAATAATACTTTACCTCGAATTATAACTGATACACACACACACACGCACATAAATAATTGCCTTCTTTTTTTCATCTGTCGAATAGAAAATTCTGACAGGGTGAACTGAACTGAATTAAAAAGTTTTCGATTTTTAATTCAACTTTTTAATCATAATATACTATTACTATACTACTACCTACTATCCTAAATCCGATACAAAACTCGTACCTAGTACGTACTTCGAGCGATAAATTCTCGCTAAATATCTCATATAAGGTACAGGTTTAGCCCGAAGAATGGATAGTCGACAAAATTCCATAAAATATACTTGAAATCGGAGTAAACTATGAGACAACACTTTTGCCCCCCTCCCGCCCCCCGGCCCCCAGTTATAAGAGACTTTGTAATTACAGGAGATCTATGCCAACCGAAAGACCTCTCTCTAGTGTGACATAAATTATATGTAATTAACATAAATTCGCTAGGTGACGCTTATATTGTATATATATATATATATAAACATACGTAATTGCTTAATTATATTAATTAATTAACCGGTTAATTAATAGTCGGGAGAAAATACGGTTTAAACTATTGTTTATATTAACGCCTATATCTATGTATGAACTATGAGATATAAGAAAAAAAATCTCCTCAAACTAAGTATATTTCAGGGATAGTATGATAAGAAAACAAATTTTGATAAATATATTTGGGTGTGGCTGTTCGCAGTCTCTCGTCTCTTCTCTTCTCTTCTCTTCTCCTTAGTCAGTAAAGACGCCCAAGGTGCGCCGCATTTAGCTGATTAAGACCTTCGCAGAACTATAAACGTGCCTTTGGTTAAGAAACTATATATACCTACAGTCCGTAAGTAAGTAACCAGTCTGATGAGAAGTAACTAGTATAAGAGAAGAACTTTCCCGTTCGTCTGATTAACTTGGCTCGGCTGGGATATATATATATATACATACACGAGTTGATGTGGTTCCTGTGTAAGCAAAGGTACATGGATATGTATACAGTATACCTGAACCTACACTAATTCTTGCCTACCAATTCTTCAGACTTTTTAATTGAGTTAAATATTAATACTATACCGCGCGGGTTGAACGTGAGATAAAACTAATACGATTTCCGTGAAGAGTTCAGGGAATATTGTTGCGATATTGCGATACAAGTGCGGAAACTATGTCGACACACGTCGATATTGCCTATCCATACACAGAAAAAAACGTCAACTTGAGCCAAGGAAAATTATTCTTGGTTCAAGATAATTTTGGGGGTCCAAAAATTTCGGTCTTCATTTTTAGACCCGCAAAATTATCTTGAATCAAGTCAACCTTTCTTATTTCTCTCTTAATCTGAATCAGCCGAAAACTACTGACATCAGTCAATAGTTGCTGGCTTACAGTGAAAAGTATGCAGCTGATTGAATCATTTAAGCTGATTGAATCAGCTGCATACTTTTGACTGTAAACCAGCCACTATTGACTGATGTCAGTAGTTTTCGGCTGATTCAGATTAAGGGGGTATCTAAGTCTTGAGCTCCATAAAACGTTAACACTTTTCATAACGGTATAGCATTGAGGGACATGTACGGACACAAATATGAATGATACCGTTTCAAAGTGTACAATTTCAGCTTCAATTTGAAAAAAAAAAACGGTCACTGTAGCATCAAAATTATGGCCGTTGCAGCCACTGAAGTACTGGTCGGCGAGAAGCTGTGCTGAAATCTGCGACCACGATCCTGGCTGAACGGAGTATCCGAAAATAAAAAACTTGGGATTGTTTTGTTGGTTAAGGTACCCTTCAGCCTTCTATGCGACAGATTTTTTATAGATTGAAATTTGGCAGAATTATGAATTTTTTTACCGAGAGAAGTCCGTTTTCTTGATTTCGAGTAACGTTTTTACCTGTATCTTGGAAATTGAACGACGGATCAAAAATCTGTCCCATAGGAGCCTGAAAGGTACCTTGACCAACAAAACAATCCCAAGTTTTTTATTTTCGGATATTCCGTTCAGCTAGGATCGTGGTCACAGATTTCAGCACAGCTTCTCGCCGACCAGTACTTCAGTGGCTGCAACGGCCATAATTTTGATGCTACAGTGACCGTTTTTTTTTTCAAATTGAAGCTGAAATTGTACACTTTGAAACGGTATCATTTATATTTGTGTCCGTACATGTCCCTCAATGCTACACCGTTGTGAAAAGTTTTAACGTTTTATGAAGCTCGAGACTTAGATACCCCCTTAAGAGAGTTCTGTGTACCTAATGCATCACACGATATTTTTTCTAACTCCCCGTGAAAAAAAAGTTTGATTTTAGAGACACATGAATCAATTAACATTAACATGATCTCACAATCGCTACTGCTCACCGCCATGACACTAGTACGCAAAGTAGAGTATTGGCGATGTGCAAACGCGCGAAAATAAACACTAGTGCGTATAAAGTTAGAGAATTTTCGATGTGCGCATGCGGTAACTTCTTCTCTTCTTTTTTTCCACTCTACAGAAATAATAGGTAGTACTTTACGCACGCTATACTACTACAGACCTCGAAAATCAAATTTTCGAAGCAGGTGTTGCAGGAATATATAATCCATTTATTTGTACATTAATATTCGAGCTTTAACAAGTCGAGAGTCAGAGTTGAGCTGCCTTTTAGGTCGATATTAATTAACACAAACCCCCGAAATTCCGCTCTGCGATTTTAAAAGCAACGAGTTTCATAGAAGTTTATGAAATAAACGAGAAATTTAAAATCACAATGATAGTATAAGTTCATTTTAGGTATATTTGATTTCGAAGCTGCATTTTTCTAACGAATATAAGCTTTTCCCATCCGAGTTTATTCGTACTATGCATGCTGGCTTTCGTTCGCAAATCGTTAAATACTAGTTTTCTCGTAGAGTATAAAGTGAAACGAGAATCCCATTGTCTTCGTGTTTAATTGTAATCCGAATTTATACTATAGAACTCTGGTATCTAGTTACACAAGTAGTAATAATTAGTTTCTAGTAAATTTAAAACCCGACTAGACTAGACTAGTACTAGACGTTCTTTATATCTACAGAGCCTTGAAGCATCGTGTGTAAACTTTTTTACTCGGAAGAAAACAACGGTAAAAAAAAAGAAACTAATAAAATGGAAAGAAACAGTGGAAAAAGGGAGGAAAAAAAATAAAAAAAAAAAATAAAATAAAATTCAAAAGAAATTTGCATCTTCGGCTAAACCTTTTTCCTCTCTTGCTTTCCTTTGTTCATGAGACACATATTGCCATAGTTTTCCCTCAGCACAGAGCTACTATTGTACCCATAGTATCATATACCTACTTTGCTACTCGCACACTAACGTGCAACTAACCCAACGCGTCTTGGGAACGATCCACTCCTTGTACCTATATATTTCTTTACTGTCAGCCATCTTGAATATATATTTTATCCCGTGCTGTTGTTTTTTTTTTTTTTTTTTTTTCCTCTCTTTTTTTTCTTGGGTTTCTTATTTTTTCACACCGAATTACCTCCCGTGGTTTCACACGCTCTCGGAGCTTTTTTTTTTTTTTTTTCTTCCTTTTTTTTCTTCCTTTTTTTTTTTTTTTTTGATAGTTCAATTTGCCCAAAAGATTATCACCCCTCGTTTCTCCACTCGTTAAGGAAACCTTGTATCATTCAATAGTTAATGCTGCGATCACTGTGAATGAAAAAAATAAATCCTCCCTTTGATGTTTATGTACGTTTTTTCTTTCTTTTTTTTTTTTTTTTTCTTCAAATCCTATGCGTATGTCTCTTTATTTCTTCATAAGGAATGAATATAATTTTTCACGGAAGAAAATTCTCCACGAAGAAGTATAGTATTATAATAATGCTTCGAAATTTACTATTAGTTTGACGTAATTTTGTCAGTCATATCGTAGATTTTTTTTCCACCAAACGCAACAGAATTTTTAAAATCAAATATCGGAGCTGGGTATAGATCGATAACTGCATAGTTGAACCAATTTCACCAAAATTTATTGTAAAATTTCGTTTCATCGTACGCAGTATCTACATTTTTTTTTTTTTTTTTTTTTATTTTTGTCTTTTTTTCTCTCTTTTTCTTCCGTTCATATTTGGAAGAAAAAAAAAAAACGTGATTTCGTTCAACAAATATAGGTACACTAAACGTAATGGATTCTGATCCGGACGAGTTGGACAATTCTAGAAACAGCCAATCGACGCTCTGGATTAAAAAAATCCAGAGCGCCGATTGGCTGTTTCTAGAATTGTCCAACTCGTCCGGATCAGAATCCATTACGTTTAGTGTACCTATAGTATGCATTTAATATCCGATATTGAGAGAAAAAGAGTTGATTGAAATTTAAATAAATTCGAGTAAAACGAATTCTCTGTCATTTGTGGTATCGCTATACACTGCACGTGGTATATAATTTTTAATTTTTTAATTTTTTTTTTTTTTTTTATCGGATTTCTAACGTTGCTTTTTACGAAATTGCAGTTATTCATTACTACGAGAGATTTAATAAACGTTATACCTATTATACACGAATATTTAGTCGCTCACTTAATACACCCGTACTATATATATATATTATAGATATATATATATATATATATATATATAGGGTAGGTATATCTCAGGGTATTGTTTCACGTTTAATACCAAGTGAACACGTCTATTGTCCGTACTAATTCACTCTCTAGAAGACAATATCTTATTGTCCTCTACGGTACTACTATACCTAACCGAAGACAAATAATTCCATCAACATCCGGCCGAGACTTATATAACAATTTTTTTTCTTCTTCTTCATCCCCGTCGTTCTCATTCATCCCCCTATAGCTCCGAAACCCTTATATTTTATACCAGCACACAATTTCTGCCTGTTCAAAAAAAAAAAAAAAAAAAAAAAAAACGAAAAATCTAATATAATCAGGATCACAAAATATTGATTTCTATTATAGTATTCACTAATCGATCTAAAAAATGTGATCCAAAAAAATTTCAAGAACAACAGTGTAACCCTTATCGAAACTAAGACCCCTAAACTAAATACCCAAACTTGATTACTTCGTGCTATGGTTGACCAATTTTCGAAATAGCATATTGATAATAGATATTCCAATAATTTGATGAACTTTTTTTTCTTTTTTTTTTTTCACAGAGAGAGTGAGAGAGAGAGAGAGAGAGAGAGAGAGAGAGAAAGATTGAAATGGCGATAAAAGTTTTTTTGTTTTTTTATTCTATTCTTTTCATTTATTTTGCCCCAGTTTACTGAGTAGGTATATACGAACTCCATGAACTTTTTTCTCCTGTTTTGTTATCCAGTTCGCAATTTTCCCTCAGTAATTATATCGCGATTACAGGAGAGGAGGAGAGCCTGAGGCGCAGTTAGTTCAAGATAGGAAAACAGGTTCGCCTTGCCTTGACTGTTTTCTCCTGAAATGGAGCCACTTTTGATTCACGGCTTACGTTAATTGATATTATACAACTCTCGATGAAATTTCAACTCTCATAACTCTCAGCCATAAGGCCCGATGCCAATTTGGTCAAGAGGCTTTATATACTTGTAGAGGTGGGTGAGGTACCTACTTCTTCGTTCACAATCGTCTGAATAAATATATATTCAAAGGGAGACTTGAACATATCCACTTCGAGGGTATTCAGTGATATTCAAATCCGTCTGTGTGACGCGGAGTAAAAAAGTAGAATCAGGACCATTTTCCTTTATTTTTTTGTGTTTTTTTTTTTTTTCTTTTTTTTCACTCCCTTCATCTTCTTCTTCATCTCATTACGTAAACATACGTTTGATATCAAAAAGCACAGATAAAATTTGAAGAGAAAGAAAAGGAATTAAAATACAAAAAGAAAAAAAAAAAAAAAAAATATGATGCTTTCGTTTAATTATTTTGAAAATTTTCGCCTCTTATATTATGAGAAGCAGGAAAATATGCGGTGTTTAAAAAATTTTTTACTACCGCTAAAATTGCACGGCAAAGTCTTTCTCTTCTATATACATATACGAGAGAAATTCAAGCCCCCAACTTTTTCATTGGGCTTTTAGAATAAAACTACAAAAAAAAAAAAAAAAACTTCGTTATATTATGTTACAAAACGCTTTTAGATGTAGTATACTCAGCTACTATTTCCTATTTCCTGCCCAGTATATATACGCGCGGTCTGAATAAATATATATTCAAAGGACTTCTACTGATATTCAAATTTCTGGTTGACTTTTTTTTTTTTTTTTTTTTTTCTACAAGAACGAACTTTTCCAATACGATATAGAATAACCGCGTCGTGGTATATTAAATTTTTCCCAAATATAGTAGGTATATATATTTTACTTGTTTTTATTCTATAGAACCTATACTTGAACTTTGACCTAAAAATAAATATTCAACAATTTCAGATATAATTTTCTTAGCTAGGTATAAATCGTCGAACAATCTGCAATATGCGGTCATTCCTGTTATCATTATCGTCAAATCCTGTAGGGTTTTGTAGTATTGGATAAATAAATCGATTTACCTCGATCGATTCGATGTCTGAAAATTTCGAGACCAGAAACAGTGGAAAAATCCGACGTACCTACCTTACGGCTTAAATAATCATGAGAAAGAAAGAAAAAGAAAGAAAACAAAACGGATTTTTCTTTCAGTTCTCAGAAGGAAGCCAATTCTCGTCTCGTCGTCTTCCTTCTCTGTGCGTGAAAAGCTGTTTTTGACTTTTCACTGCTTTCTTTGACGTGATAAAAGCTCGATAATCATAAGCTAATGAAAAAATGAAGAATGAAAATTTCGTAGCTCTGTATAGGTACCGGCCTACATCGAAAAGGGAAAATTCGCCCCAAGTATAATGACTAAGTAGGATCTTTGAGGACGTACTGAATAAAGAATAACGACTCAATTATCTCCTCGTTTTATATCCTGGGGGTATTTCTTGGTTCGTCTATATCTATCTCTCGTGTTTCTAGAAATCGGCCCCGTATAGCCAAGACCATATCTATTATTCAAGGTGTAGCATTTACCACGAACACCAAAAAGCTCGGCACTATATATAGGTACAACATCTTAGAATCGTATACTGCGAGTTTTCTTAGTAGGTATACATATATAGGTATAACACATCCTCCTGCAGGATAAAGTCACCGGTTACACGTATACTACCTAAGTGTGCTGCAGGATAGTTCGGCTAATAAACGACCTTTGGGATTTTATTCGCTTCTCAAGGACTCTAGTTTCACCCTCATCCCCCAGATTACTATCTCGTCAGTTTCCTCGAGCCCCACACCAAACAGATTTTTACTATCTGGTCAAACACCATAGTCATAGTTAAATTTCTTCCTTTTCTATTTTTATTTCTCCTTTTCGACAATCCCCATTGAAATCTACGTAACACAATCGAAAATGTGTCTCTGATGTAAAACCGTAATCTCATATACATACATATACAGTAGACCGGTTCAAAAAAATCGACTATTCTTTTTTTTTTTTTCAATTTTCGCATTGAAATACTTTCGGGGGGGGGGGGGGGGGGGGGGGGGGGTGAAAAAAGATGCCTGTTAAAAGCGGAGCTCTTAATATTAAGATTTAGAGGCCGCTCATCGCGGATTTCTATTTTCCATTTAAATAGCATAGGAATTTTATTTTTTTTTTCTTCAGAATTTCGTAGCTCACAAACCAATGAACAAATCCAAATGACTCTTACATATTTTGATAGGGGATTGAACACTCTAAAAACTGTATCTATCATTGTGGAAAAAAAAAAAATCACAAAAAAAAAAAAAATAGTTAACTCAACTATAAATTGAAATTTGAGCTTGAATAACTTTGGAAGGAGTCAATTTATCAAAAAATGATAAGAGAAGCTTTTTGTAGAGTGTTCAATTTCTTATGAAAATATGTTTGAGTCATTTGGATTTGTTCATTGGTTTGTGAGCTACAAAATTATAAAAACAAAAAAAAAAAAAAAAAAAATTTCCCATGCTATTCAAATGGAAAATAGAAATCCGCGATGAGCAACCTCTAAATCTTAATATTAAGAGCTCCGCTTTTAACAGGCATCTTTTTTCAGCCCCCCGAAAGTATTTCAATGCGAAAATTGAAAGAAAAAGAATAGTCGATTTTTTTTTGAACCGGTCTAATGTACGGTATAGGTGTATACATAGTATTATTACTACACAATCTTGGCGATGTAGAAAATGCGTAGAAGCTCGTTATAACGTATATCTCTACGTATGGATCTAGATTTTAGTTGATACATACATACTATACACCTAATATATTATGCGTGTATATTAGTATACGTATTAAAGAGTGAGAGAGAAAGCTTTCCCTAAATAATTCATACCCTAAGGTTCCGCTACGCGATGAAATTTTTATCGACTCGTATCATGATCGGGTCCTGCCAAAATCCCAGAGCTCTTATTTTCGATAAAGGACATTCGATATTTAACCCCGATGTTGAGCTTTTTTCTTTCTTTTTTCTCATTTTTTTTTTTTTTTTCAATTCTTTTCCCGTATTTTCCTAAACTCGTCATTATTCCGAATTTTGGCAATAATTTTCAGACCTCTTTGCTTACTCGCCTGCTTATACAAGCGTGAAAATAAAAAATTTAACGATCATCGCATATATGATGGTCTTTGTGTTATATTTTTTAGCCTTGGTAAAAAATAAAAAATATAAAAAAGAAAAAAAAAAAAAAAAAAATTCAGCAACAAGGGTGCCGAGGATCTTGAATATTTTTTTATTTTTTCAATTTTTTTTTTAATTTTTTTTTTTTTTCTCTCCCAAGACTCTTCGCCAGAGCGATGGTGTATGTATATATATTTCACATCGTACAAAGTGCTTAAAAAAAAGAATTTAATCTTTCATCCCTCTGGTGAGAGGGGGGGGGGGGGTTATGTTAATTAGTAATGGAAAGAAAGCTGCTTTTCAAAATGGGTAAATTTTTTATAGAAAGACGGATCCCTTCGGGCCGGTGAACCAATTTTTCTTTTTTTTTTTTTTTTTTTTGTCTCTTTAGTTCTTTTTTCGGCTTTCATGTCACGTATAAAATTTAGTAGAAAGTTTTTACTGTATATACCTATACATGCCCGGTTGGATCGCGAAGAGAATACGCGAATTTAGGGATCGGATTTGATATAGATTATGGAAAAAAAGGAAAAAAAAAAAAAAAAAAACCTCAGTCGTTATTATTCTCATTTCTCGCAATGCTCGCAGAATTGCAATAGTTTTCAATAAAATTGCGATTGAAAATTCTTCACTGTAACTAGACGTAGCGTCGATCGAATGCTGATTAAAGTCGTAAATAGCCGCATCGCAATTTTATCAATTTTTTTAATTTTTTTATTTTTTATTTTTATTATGGAATGGAAAAAATAAAAAATAATAGGGGAACACGAATTTTCGATAAAGATTCGCTCAATTTATTATTAATCAATTTTTTTTTTTTTTATATAAAAATTTGATAAAAATAACTTTTCGTTGTTCCTGTTTGCAGATATCATTTTTCATTTTTATTTCCTAAACAGTAGTAGGTATAGGTATTTTGTTTCGAAACATGATCAGTCATGGTCGAACAGTTCTTATCCCGTTACCTCAAACAGATTCCCCCCCCAAA
The DNA here is from genome assembly GCA_943736025.1 of Tenthredo mesomela. Lineage (NCBI taxonomy): Eukaryota > Metazoa > Arthropoda > Insecta > Hymenoptera > Tenthredinidae > Tenthredo > Tenthredo mesomela. The sequence goes on from OX031022.1 coordinate 3,973,878, forward strand.
AAAAAAAAAAAAAAAAAAAAAAAAAAACTGTAAGGGTCAAGCGTAAATCCTCTGTCATAAAATTTTTATTACCCAATTTACGAGGCTGGGTGTGGTACGATAAATCTATTCATGTACGAATGTATTTGTATGCACATGATGGTAGTTTAGTAGGATAATCCAACTCCAAGATATACACAGGATTTAAAACTGATTACCTATACACACTTTCAGAAAAAGAAAAAAAAAAAAAAAAATGAAATAAAAAGAAAAAAAAAGATAACAAAAAAAAAAAAAAAAAAAAAAAAAAAAAAAAAAAAAAAAAAAAAGATACGAATTTACAGGATGTAATAAGTGTTTTTCTCATTCAGTTACGCGGACTTCAACTCATTTTCTTATCTATATAACACCTTTCGTTCCATATAAACCAACACCTAACGAGCGCAGTTAAAAGTTCGTTTCAAAGATCACAGATAAACTGATGACTATACCAGCGCGAGCGGTGCAAAAGATATTCTCGAAAATTGTCGTTTTTGATTTTCACATAGAAATATTTATCTCGTTAAATAAATATAGTATAATATACAGTCTTATAATATATTCCCAATAATTTATCCTCAAATAACCGAAACGTTGCACACGATCTTTTCTATCTTTTCTAGATATCAAAAAAAAAATAAATAAATAAAAAAATTGCGAATCGATTGAAAATGAATTTTCAATCTTTGAGAGTTGAAAAATTTGTTAAAAAAAAAAAAAAACAAAAAACAAAAAAATACATTTTTAAAATCTTTAGTATAATTCGAATATGCCTTGATGCGCGCGATATGCAAGCTGACGTTTTTATCTCGTATTTTTGGAGGTGAATCCTCGGGTGTCATAAACGAGTGGCGTCCGACTACGGCTAGTGTTACTACTAGGTATATAGTCCCATCCTGGCCGTCACGAACTTCTACTACTTACCATAGAGGCGATAGAAACAGTTGTTTAGCGGTACGTAGTACGTATCTATAGGTATAGACTTTACCTATACCAGCATACGCTCGCCTGGTATGAAAGCGTGCACAGAGAGAAGTCGAATTCTCTCTCTCTCTCTCTCTCTGTGTATGTCTCGGTTGGTTATAGTTTGCCTATACCTACCCTTCTACCCCTATATATACAAAGACAAACACAAATATCTACGATATACACTAGCCTGAACTAGGAGTAGCGGTATATAAGGGTAATACATACACATATATATATACATATATATAATATACATATAGGTACCTTCGAGGGGCGTATAGTATAGTATAGTATAGTATAGTATAGTATAGTATAGAGATATACCTGCGCCTGTGGCTGTGGCTTTAGGGGTGGTGGCGGTGGTGGCGGCGGCGGCGGCAGCGTCGGTGGTGGTTCAGGGTGACGCGATTCTAGAGAGGGCGCGGCGGCGTTTCCCTACGCCGAGGGTGAACGACGCAAGCTCCAGTGTTCCCGCGGCCGCTCCCTGTCGCAGACGGATTCGTCGTAACGGAAGCACGAAAACGTGCAAGACCCCGTTTGTTTCAGGGTCGTCCGTTACCGGATAATATAAAAAAAAAAGCCCTGAAAACGAATTAAACTAAAACGAGAAGAAAAATAAAAAAAAAAATAAATAAGTAGGAAGCAAAAAGAAAAAAAAAAAAAAAAAAAAAAAATACACAGAAAAAAAATCAGTGATAAAAATTCAAACTTTTATCCTGCTGTTTTCCTTTTTTTACTTTCTTTCTTTTTCTTTTTTCATTTTCGTCCTGCAGGAGATAGGGGATACGATTATTATTTTTTTTTCTTCCCTCTCTCTCTCTCTCTCGCTTTCTCTCTCTCTTCATGGTGGTTAACTAAAAACGTGGATTATACAACTCGAAGGAATTTGAGGAAAAATTAAACTCTAATCACCGCAGGGTAAAAAAAAAAAAAAAAAAAAAAAAAAAAAAAAAACAAGTGGGAAATAATTTTGTTCCATTTTTTCCTCTTTTCTTTTTTCACTAACGAATCAACAACAGGTAGAAGATCCCAAGTTCAGTCGATCTACGATAAACTAAATCTTTCTAATTCTGGACCGTATATTTATAACTATTTATACACAGAACGATATTTTTTTTTTTTTTTTTTCAACTCTGGCTTTTTTTTTTTCATCACTATTAATACCGACGTAATTTAACTTTGTTTATAAAACTCGCGTAAACAATTCGCGATTCGTGACGAGTGATAGCTTTCGCGCAAAGTTATATATATATCATAATTCATAAATATGACAAATTAATTCGATTGATTGTTGAAAATTTTTCTATTGAGAAAAAAAAAAAAAAAAAAAAAAAAAACAACCAAAGGAAGATAAATTAAATAATAATTAAACAAAAATCAAGTGTGAAGTTTCATTAGCACACAGTTATTTTCTATCTTCAATTTTTATAACAGTTCCTATAATATCGCACAGTGAATTTAGAAGAAACGTAAAAAAAAAAAAAAAAAAACCAAAAAAAAAATTGACAAAAAAAAAAAAAAGTGGTATAAAATCGGAAACCATGTCTCAGAGTAGAAGAACATCTTTGCAGAGCAGTTCAGGACCCGGACTAACCACACCGACTACAAAGGTCGTGGTGGGTCCTCCACAGGAAGTTCTATCGCGAGGTATTCCCCTTCCAGGAATGGTACCGTCTCTCTCGGCTCATGAGACTTCGGTACTCCAAGGAAATCTCATTCACGGTTTCGTAAATCCCCTCGGTCCGGCAGGACTTGTACATCCATCGTCACACTCGGTCCTTCAACCCGTAGTTTCGCATCACATAGTACAGAGTCCTCATCAAGGTAGTTAATTTCGAAATAATTCAAAATAATATGGGAATTAAGAAAGAAACGAAGAAAATAAAGTTTTGTTACTTCATTTTATTTATATCTATATATCTATAAAAATCATCGAAACAATACAATACAATACGATAGCTGTCTTTTTTGTTCGGGAATAAAGTATTGATACCTGTCGATTCGTGAACATATATAGCTGTTATGAAACGTCAATTTTACTTATCACCCTCACCCTCGCACCCTTACTTCTATATTACAGTTGTTCTTACGTTTGAAAATCGCTTTTTGTTATATCTCGTAAATTGTCGATTATATGAAAAAAAGTTTGAAACAAAATTTGTAGCTCTGAATAAAAGGCACATTTTATGTCCTATGCACTTTTTTGATTGATCTCACGGATTCGTCGTTAAATAAATAAATAAATAAAAATACACAAAATAAATCGGTCCGAGAATAGATCAGAAAAAAAAAAAAAAATCTCTCGATCCGATTTAAGGACTCGAGAAGATCCTTCCGTCGTCTGGCTATTCACCGCACGGTTCTCCGCTACGTACACCATTGTCATCTCTTCACGGATCACCCCAGGATACTTCACATGTGATACCGAGGTCCAGGATAGACCCGGACCAAATTACTGGCGTCATTTCTAGACGGGGTTCTGACGCGAGTTCCCCAATTCCAGGAAGTCTTGTAGGGACGCCTGAACACCGTGGAAGAAGACGTTCTGATTACAGTCCTCATCAGGGTACGTCGAAAATCTCAACAAAAAAAAAAAAAAGAGAAGAGAAAAGAGCTTTCGGTGTCTCTCGATGATTTTTTTTTTATTCTTTCTTTAAAAGGAAAACGAAATTTCCTATTTAATGATCATTTCACACTTATCTCCACATTGTATTATTACACTATGTGGTTAATAATTTCATGTATTTAAGTAAAATACAGGGTTTGGAAATACCCTGTAGGTAGTTCGCTCGCGTGTTTCATTGAACATAAAAAACGCAACGAATCCCCGCCAGTTCGGATAACTACGTCGCGTGCGACCCTTATACTAGTGGGGAGGGAAAGTCTGTCAAATATGTTGAGCCCAGTAATAGGAAAGTAAACATTAGGCGTAGAATAGTACGATATAAAATTTTCTTCTCCTTTTTTTTTTTTTTTTTTTTTTTACAAAAATATGGACCTGGTCAAGTTATTTTTATAAAAAAAAAAAAAAAAAAAAAAAAATGACAGAACTAAATTTTTCTTCGAAATGTGAGAAAACTGAGATCCTCCCTCCTATGGCTTTTTTTTCTTCTGGTTCAATCGATTCCCAAGAGTATATCTTCGATATCTGCATAACAGCGAAAAATCGCTTTATCCTTCCGTTTGAAGAAGGTGATAAAAAACAGCAGCGTGGAAATAACTTTCCGTATAGAAGTATATAAGAGGGAAGAGCCGACGAGCCATGTCTTTCGAATTCCTTATTCTGCAGAGAGGGGATTTGGATTTCTATTCCTCGAGTTATTTTTCATGTCCGTTAAAGAATTCGGACGGAATTCTACGATTAAAAGTTAAAAAATTCAATTAATTTCATCTCATTTCATATACACTACAGGATAAATTCTTCGATAATTCAAACAGCTGGATGTACTACACCTCGCCTCGCCTCGCGTCACTCAACCAAATAGAATAAATTTAATATCAAATTACAAGGTTCTATACGGAAGAATATAGTTTTCGCCTCATATTCACTCATTCAGTTTGAACCCCTCCTCCGCAGGCTTCTGAACGAATGAGTAAATTGCAAAATATTTCTAAGGAAAGAAAAATACACCGATGTAGGTATATTATACGAGAAAAAAAAAGTGATGAATAATTGTAAAATTCAGAACCAGAAGTTTTCTTCAATTTTACTTATTTTTACTTTTTTTTTTTTTTTTTTTTACATTTTTCATCACGATTCCTGAAACCAATTATTGCATTCATATGCCATAATCGGTTTCTAATTATCCTCGATTTTTTATTTTATTTATTCATTTTCTCCCTCGTTTTCATGCGAAATTTTATTCCCAAAGCGGGCTTATGGACGGGGTTGGAGGGTAGTAGTAAAAAGGCAAACCTAACCACTTGCAGCAGTCTAGAGGATATTTTATAGCAACGTTAACCAAAGTAGTTTCTGCCAGACGGACCTGGCTGGTCTCTCTGCGCTGCAGCACTACGGGGAAAATAATTTCTTCCGGTTAGACTGCATCAGCAATTATATCTGAAAACTGTAACTTATCTACGAATGGGAAATTTACTGTTTTTTTTTTTTTTCTTCTTCTTCTTCTTTTTTTACACTCTGTCCATTTTCGGTCGAATAACTCAGCCGGATTCGATCAAGTCGAGTTAATTAATGACAAACTTGAAACTGTGACGTTTTCTGTAAGGGTGCAGATTTTGAGGACTTTTCACCGGGTAATCGTATTAAAACCATTTGTAAGTTCCCAGAGGTATACTCGCCCTGTTGTTGTCTTCCCCTCTGAACCCGGTAACGAGATCTTGACGTTGTGCTCTCTTCCGAGATTTTGATTTTCCTATTGTCTCTTGAGATGTGCTGCTTGTGCAACCCGAGAGCGTAGCTTTTCTCTGTTTATTCAGCTAATGGAGTTGATTGACACGATATGAAAGAAAGCGTAGATCGTATCTCATCGCGGTTTATAATATTCAGCTTAAAGTTTTTCCCGATGAACTAATATATATGGATCGAAGAAATTAATGAAAATTTTCAATCGACATATCGAGGGTAGGTATAGGTCTAGCCCCGGAATAACTAATCGCGTTAAAAGCAACTCAAATTTTCCCTCGAGGGCCTTGAATCGCGTTAATTGCAACCCCTCCGTCTGCAACCTTAACGAGATCTCGATGTTTCAAACCATCTTTAGCAATTTGGATTTTCTCTACTATCTAGATTCTAGATTGTGAACGGAAACGGTCTTCGCAGTCTCGTTTCTGAACGAGATAATTCAAGAAATAGGGTGCAAGGCTCTTTTAGCACCCTTCATTTATAGACCCGAATTATAAAAAGGGGGGTTCAAAAATATTTTATGGCCGAATAAAATCGACGAAAATTTCACTTTATAAATAAAACTGGATATTGCTGGATGATTTTTTAAATTTCAAGTATATAGATTCGGGGATTAGAATGAATAAATAAAATGAATAAAATACCCTCCTTGTCGGAAATTCACACATTTATTCATCACCGGAATTGACTTTCGAAGTTTGAGAAAAAAGAAACTTTGAAAATTGTGTAAGAAATATGTTTATTTCGTTAGGTAAGAAATAACCGTCGTAGTATAATATTTAGCTGAATTAAATATTCCGGATTAAATATGCCGAATAAACAGCGCAGAAAATTATATAAGAGAGGGAAAAAAAAAAAAAAAAAAAGCGATATTTTCGAGCGAAAGTTATTTTTCTTTTTATTTATCATATATATATATATAACTATTATTGTTATTGTTATTATTATTATATTGTTTTAAACTTTGTCATACTTTTCGGGAATCAACTCTGTTTTAAACACGAACAAGGCAGGTATATACCTACAACCCAGCAGCCATCTCTTTTAGAATAAATTAAACTCCCGAGCTTTTTTTCTTTCTACCCTTATGCGAGTGTAAAACGAACGAGTTTCACTATGGTTGTCTTGAGAAACTATATACGGGGATGTATATATGTATAGATGTAGATTGTAAAATGAAGAAATAAAAAATAGAGAAAGAAATTGTTTTTTCGGGGTTTGAAGATTCAAAAAAAAGATGTAAAACAGAAGAAGAAAAAACCAACTTCTATCTTGATCAAAAACTTATTCTGAAATTGAAATCGAAAATCCGAACTTTAAGTATAACTTGGTTTAAATTTTATTCCACAAATAATACGTAATCGGTTGAACGTTGTGTTATCGATGGAAAGAAAAAAAAAAAAAAAAAAAAAACAGACTTTGTACGAAAATAGAAGAAGAGTAGAAAAAAATAAAAAAATAAAATAAAAAATAAAAAAATAAACGAAAACAGGGTAAAGGCTTAGGGGTAAAGAAAAGAAAAAATGCAAAAAACGGGTGAGGCTGAATCTCGAGGGAATAAAAAGGTGAAAGGTAAAAGGCAGAAGGTATAGAAGGTAGAAGGTAAAATGTAAAAGGTAAAATATAGTATAAGGGAGAGATTGGTGGGACGCTGACGTTGTGACAAGACGAAATCCGGAATAAGCAATGCCGGGGATGAGTAAGAAAACATAAAAGACCTTCGGCGATGGGAGGAGGGCAGGAATCAGGAGAATCAGGAGAGTCATGAGAGTCGGGAGAGTCAGAAGAGTCAGGAGAGTCAGGAACGTGAGGTGGAAACGAATGTCATATTTTCGACTTTTCGTACACAATTTTACAACTCTAGTACCATCTAGATGGTATAAGGTTACCTATTTTATCGTCAAAGAGAAGAGAAGAGAAAAATACCTGCACCCTTGCTTGTTGTTCGTATATATACTATATACTAGCCAATTTCTACCCTCGCACTAACAATAATCTATTGCTAGATTCAACCTTACAACCCCTGTACATAGGGTAGAAAAACCAAGGTGTGCCCCGACTACTTAGGAAGCAACGTCACACCCTCGTCATATTTCTTATATACCAAATACGTTATTCACTTCATACAGTAGTACCTACCTTCATTGAAATTTGCTTTCATTTATATTTATATTTTTTTTTAAATTTGTTTTTTGGTTTTTTGGTTTTTTCTTCTCATCAACTTCTTCGAAACTATCTAACCGAGTTGATTAAAGTTAGTTTCGTATCCAAGATTCAGTCGATAGCCTCATAATCCACGACGAAAAGCTCAATCTCGTTCTTTTGTAGTATATATCGCGTATAGTTGTCTTGTATACCTAATATCGTACATCGATATTGGTATTGATATTGGAATTGGAATCGAGTCTCTATGAATATCGTTATTAATAGTCAATACACGCCCTCGGGTATCAGTATGGGCTACAAAATCGCCTAGGTAAAAATCAATACCGGAGTATATGTGTATGTGCTCGGGGAATGGATAATATCGTCGTAAAATGAATATAAATGAAGACGTTTGGATTCGGGAGGCTCAACGCATATATATATATATATATATATATATATATATACTCGGAACCCGGAAAAAAAACGTCACTTTGAGTAAAGTAGTTAACTCTGATTTGCAAAAAAAAAAGGTGTAAATATCTCTCTCTCAAAAAAAGGAAAAAAAAGAAAAAAAAAAAAGTCACACACAATTTCACCCTCGGGGTTGAATAACTTTTTTTTTATTTACACGTATTTTGTAATCAGACACAAAGTGTAGATTGGAGTTAAATTAGAATCCGATAAAGCAGTAGTAGGACCAAAAAATAAGGGATGAAAATTTTTTTTGTTTTTTCTCTTTTTTACAACTGTTGAATACCCCTCAAGTTTTGTTGGACAGAAACTTGGCGCCGACTCTCTACGATGTATAAACAACGCCTTAGTTAACCGGCAGGAAATGGACCGTAATATTGATCCTCAATTTCCTTTTGTGTCGCGTCGAGTTGAAAAGGAAGTCGAAGTCGTATTCGTAGTTCGCTGTCTGCGCGAACATGGGACTAAAAGTAGACCTTGGAATTAATCACCGAAGTGATAGGGGTGGGTATTATATTCTTTTTTTTTTTTTTTTTTTTTTTGTTTAAAGAAGAAGAAGAAGAAGAAGAAGAAACTGTTCCTAGCTTAAATACGATTTGTATCGTTTTTCTTTTTCCTTTTATTTTTCTCTTACATTTTATTTCGCGATGTTAATTTTCCGGTAAAAGTTTAATGAATAATTTAAGAAATGAAGAAAGTGAAAAGAGAGATTTTCCACCGAGAGTCGCAGAGAGGTATGAGAAAGTTAATTACAGATCGTAAGACTCCAAGGCGAATACAAATTACGAGATTTTCAAAAGCTTTTCTTTGAAAAGTTTCCAACGACCATGAGTTAGGAGGAAGAATTTCCGTAGTGCCTACCTACCTACCTAGCTAGCTACCCACCAAAATCCAAGTAAACTTTGATACTTGGTGAAAGTATGCAAACGACTATGCAAATACCAAATGTTCCAAGCTTTCGAGGCGTGATTTTGAAATATGCTCAACGTCGTCGCTGCTCATGCACCCAGTCGAGAGAATACTGGATGGAAAACGTTATGGCATTGAGTAGGTACTGAGGGTTACTATATAGTATATATATTATATATACAACTTTGGGACAAACTTCTTGGCGCAAAACTTTCCTAATTGCGTTTCTATGACTGAGAATCTGCGGCAAGAGGTGCTAAGACAACATACAAGTGGCTATATTCCTGTCGTTATACCCTCCGATGGGAACCACTCACTCAGTAGCTCGAAATACATCAATTTATATATTTTTTTTTTTTTTAAAGAAGATAAAAGTCCAAACTCAAAATTATCCCAAAAATAAATAAAAATAAACGAAATCATCCCCTTTAACGAGGAGTGAATGATCCGCTAAAATTTCATGTGACAGATTTTAGATTGATTATCAAATTCATTAACGGTGTACACGTTGTTGTTGGATTTTACACGGATTTCTAAATACTATATAGGATCATCCCTTATATTCGCGATGATTTTTCGCCTCATATAATACCGAGTAAAATAATTTTGAAACGTTCTGTATGAGCTCTGATGTCCGATAATGATATATATATATTCTCTCTCGCGAATGGAAGGACTTAACGTAATCTATATATCAAAGAGGATTACATAGCGTCCGAGCATCCGTGTGAATAACACGTATAGGTACCTACTACGGGGTAAAGATGAAACGAATATATATATATATATATATTTATATGCGTGTACTAATGCTTTTAGCAGAATTATTCGACCTTCGAAGTGCAGGAGGTATATATACCTTTTTTTGGGTGATGGGATGAAAATCTGCGCGAAAATTTTATCCCGTGAAATAAACTTAGTTGTAACACATATGGTATATGGGGGAATAAATGTGATTCATTTTTTTATATTATATAAAAATGGAAAAAGTTACGAGAAATAGCTATTTGTAGATGTATATAGGTATTGCTATATAGAATATACGGATTTGATGCAGCAGAAAAATTTTTATACGGAAGAATCTAGCTCGAGTGATCTTTCCATTTCTCTATTCCTCGTTTCTCCTCATCCGTCCCCTCGAGAGACCCTTGGAATACCAATAATATCTGCAGATCCAAAGTTCTATTATTCTTCACAAAAGAAGTCAGCCTCGCGTGAGTTATAATACTATATAGATTTATGTAGTATATACATATACATATATAGATAGGTATATAGATACAGAATATATATCTATATACTACCGCAAGGTCCCATCGTATAGGTATAATATATCTTGTTGTATATATCCGGTTGAAATATTTCCCTATTTAGCCTTGGATGCCCCAGCTACTTCCCATCTTGGTCCGTGTCTTTCGTGGATATTTTATTTACGTTTTCAAAAACTGACCTAACCCGTGGGATAATGCAATAAATAATGGAAAATGTAAAACGAAACGTGAATTCAAAATGCATAATATAGAACTGGCTAAAATTGCTTTTGATTCAATGAAATGAATTAGAGAATTCATACCGAGCACCTGCGGAACTCTGAGGGTGCATTTTTTTCTGTGTAATTAATTAAAACAGCAGTAAGATAGAAAAGGAAAAAGAAATTAAAATATCTCTTTTATTCCGAACAATGCACGCGTCTCTCCATTCAGTTTTACAGACGCGATAGATCAGCCCCCATAATTTCCTTATTTTTTATTTTTTATTTTTTTGTTTGTTTTTTCTCTTGTCTCTGGCTCTTTTTCTCATCCCGTACCACTACTCCCTCGAGGCGCTCTCGAGTGTCATAAGTGGTGAGTGGTAAGTGCAGCTCGGTACCCCCAACTGCGAAGGGGTTGCGCTTTGCTTAGGGACGAAGAAACGGAAGTGAACTCCTTGATCCCGACTCGTACATGAATTGTTTTTATTTTTTTCTATTTTTCTCTATTTTTTTTTTTTTTTTTTTTTTTGTTAATTTTTTGTCTCGATTTCATTACCCAAGTTCCGTTTAGAGTCTATAGGGAGGCAACGACGCCGATGGTGATCGATGATTGAATGCGCGAATTGACGTTCAGAGAATTGAAACGAGATTTTTCACCCCTGCGATAATGGAGAATGCAAATCTCTCGCTTTTTCTGTCTTCTTCACTTTTTTTTTTTTTCTTTCCATCTTTCTTTCTTTTTACACACTTCTTTTTTTCGGGATAGAAAGGATCTCTTTAATGACCTGATCCTGTCGATGACAGGTGATAATAATTTAACGGAGATTTGAAACGCTCTTAATCTAACGATTAATTTCAGACGTGAAACGTCAGGCAATTGGAATAAAATAATACGATCAGAGTTTTTCTCATTTTGAGAACGTAGAGTGCACCACGTTCATCAATATTTTTTTTTCTCTTTAATTCACCTGCACGATCTTTCTATTCTGCTTTTATTTATCTCATTTTAGCACCGCCACTCATCGACAACACGTGCTCACCCTATTTTTCACATATCAGGATTTGTTTGAAAGGTATTATATGCCCGCAGGAAAATATCGAGTGTGTGCAGTGCGCTATTTCAAAATTGTAAATTCAGGCCATTGGATTTGAAATTCAAAACTCTATTTAACACTATGGAAGAAAAAAAAGGCTTTTTCAAACCCTGTGTATATATGAAGCTAGCCAATCAATAAAATACGTCTTCAAAAATCGGGGACTGATAGTAAGCACCAAAAAAATCTAATTAGGGCATTTTTCTTTCAAAGATTTACTTTTCTGCTCACTTGGATCCTCCACGATCAGAATTAGCATCAACTATAAGCTTTTCATGCATGTGGAGTAAAAATCTCCGATCCCTGTTTTAATCCCGCAATATTTTCACCTGGTGTATCATTTCACTTATTGCAGATACTTGAGACTCAGATCTTACCGGTATCTTGCAATTATCATAATTGGCACATCGTCGTTAAACTAGTAATTATAACCCTCGATGATAATAATCTACTATGCATGCCTGCCTATATCATATTTCGCCCGAAAAATTAAATAACCAATATTAGCGAAGTCTAGATGCTTGAGAGGATACATTAATGCGAGTTTTCCACCGTCTTGTAATTACAGTGAAAATTAAGCTGCAGGTTTATTTCCAAGTTACTCGCGAAGTTTAGAAACTGGATATTTGATATCAGGTTTCTATTAACTCAAAGCTTAGTAGAAATTGGAGTTGAATAAACCCGCGCAGAAGCTTATAAAAATAAAATTAATTGCCTTTAAATTTGCCAATTTCGGAGTGAAAGTTTTTCTCGCCCTAATCCGCAAGCCCAGGAATAAAAACATAATTAATGAAAAGCTTTTTCGAAATGTAAAATTTTTTTATTAATTTTTTATCTCCTTGTATTTATTTTTTATTTTTTATCTCCTTTCTCTTCTTTCCACAGTTACAAAGCTCAGGGAACACTGGGACGAGACAAACTCAAAGGTGATGCAGAGAAAGACGCAGTTGGACGCAATGCTGGGCGACAGCCAACGCTACGAAGCTAAACGTACCGAAGTCGAGGCTTGGCTGGCTCGGATGGAAACTCGTCTAGAAAGGATGCGCGCCGTTGGACACACGGCTGACGTACTGGAAGCCCAACTTAGAGAACAAAAGGTAATTAACTTATGAAAAGAAAATCAAAAAAACAAAAAAAAACAATATATATCATATCATAATTTCGAGAGGTGAAAGAAAAAAAAATCCAAAAAATGGGACCGAAATTCTATGGGTTTTCGTCGTTTTACACTCAGAGAAATTACAACCAAAATTTGGTCATTATATGCACAATCACATTTTTTTGTTCAGTCAATCAAATTTTTTGTTCAGTCAGCCAAAAATTTCGTTGGGACAACCAAAATTTTGGCTATTCCAACAAAATTTTTGGCTGACTGAACAAAAAATGTGATTGTGCATATTTAATAACCCAAATTTTGGTTGTGTCAACAAGACTTTTTTCTGAGTGTATCATTGGTCTCCTTTTTTTTCTTCTTCTTTTTCTCTTTCCTTCTTTTTGTCTTTCCTGAATGACTGATAGTCCTGTGCACGGGGATTCCGGTGTGTCTACCGGTCCAATTTAGAATCCCTTGGGACTCTCGCTCGTTCCCTGCTCGTTCATACTTTCCTTGCCTTGGTTATTTTGCACTGTGAATTCGCGCTTCAAGTTTTCTCGTATACTGGTATGGTGGGCGCAGAGTAAAAGATATCCAATTTCTACGGGCTATCAAGCCCTGAATTCCAATCAACCGTAATCACATTTTCGTCTGGTACCCGTCTCGTCCGGGTATCGATTTCACGACTTGCGGTTCGACGAAATTTCTCAATTCTAACCATTAGGTATACGCAGAGTTTAAATACCCTTTTATATATATTTTCAGTCTTATCACGTAGAGCTTCACCAATACAAACACCAAATTGAACTCTTCAATCAACTGACTCAGAAGCTGATAGCCGTATATCAACAGGACGATACAACTCGAGTGAAAAAAATGACCGAGACCATAAACCAGAGATACAACAATCTGAACACAAGGCAAGTGTCTCTCTACAGAACTCATGAAGACATTAGTTCTAATGATCGAGCAAAAAAAAAAAAAAACTTTATCTCTTCTATTTCCTCATCAGCATCATAAATCGTGGAAAATTACTCCATTCGGCAATGAACTCACTCCACAACTTCGACCGATCTTTGGACAAGTTTCTTGCCTGGCTAAGTGAGGCAGAATCTTCGATGGAAGGCCTCGAGGCTGAAGCAGACAGACTGGGTGGTAGACGAGACCAAGGAGCACTGAGAAGGCCACAGCATCAACTCAAGGTAGGAATGAAAAATACTTTACACTGTGATGGGTCTTATATGCGGTCATTTTTATATTTATTTATGGAATCACTTTGAGAGGGTTGGTTTTTTTCGGCTTTGGGTTAAACGATAAACCCAATAGTTAATCGACTGCAGGCTATATAAACGATCGAGTATAAAGTAGTATGACGATACGGTTTTGGGTCTTCTGTATATATATATATTTCTATACATATGTAGTATAAGATAGGTGGTTAGGTGTAGTTTAAGGAGTTTGGTTGAGACTTAGCACCGCTAATCCGTCGCAATTCCTTGCGGCAATTTCTTGTGAATCAACTAAACCAGCTCGAGGAAAGTCATTACCACTCGATTCGACGATTTACTCGGGTCGTATCTCTACCGTTTACTAATCCAGAAGTCGAAGTAGTCACATACATGTATACAACAAACTGAGAAAGTATTGCCGAGTAGGAAGACCCGGATTTAGACGTTGAGACATTGGGATATCATGGAAGGACGCGTTCTTATCCTCACCGATTCCATCCCTCCTCTCTCTCTTTATCCCTGCCTGCCCATATCGACCCTTTCCTGTTTTCCCAGGTCCGGGGGTTACCCGTTTCGCCGAAACGTGCGCCTGAGCATATATCGACCTTCCCTTGTATTCCAGGTTCGAATCCTGTGGGAAAAACACCACCGCCTGCAACCATCTTTCACTGAAACTCTGCTTAGTTTCTTACCTCTGATAGTTTTCTACTCTTTTACAACCAACTCTGAGCTTTATCCAATCCGCGGAGACAGCGAACTTCAAACTTCAAACTTCAAGCTTCAAACTTGAAACTTGAAACTTGAAAGTTCGAGGAACTCAAACCTTTTCTGACAATTTGCACTTCGCCCTTATTCAAGTTACCGGTTTTATCCTTTGTCGTCATATTTTTTGTCTCATTTCTTTTTTTCTTTTTTTTTTTTTCTTCTTCACTCTTCTCCTCTTTCCCCGTTCTTCATTTGCGGGCAAACCGATGAGCGTCTTTTGTTTGATCGACTTGTTTCCGGAACTGATTGTCCGACCCTAGACGTTTCCGGTGTCTGGTTCCGCGTCTCTTTCATTTCATCCACCCCCGTTCTTCCTCTTCTTCTTCTTCGCTTAACATTTTGATACAACAAGAGACTTATAATAGCAGAGTTATAAATCGACTGCGTCTCTATTCAAAGATCTTTTTTTTTTTTTAATGAAAATAACACTTGAAGGAAAATAATGAGGACAGAAAATATACTTGATCGTTTATTTATTTATGACATAAAATGACAGTTTGATACCGAAGAATCAATAAGGGCTACGAAGAAGAAGAAGAAGAAGAAGAACAAAAAAAAAGAATGGGGGGGAAAGAGCGAAAAAAATTTGCCACTCATATCATGGGGCATACGGTAGGCGTAGGGAAGAGAACCCTCTGCAGAGCTTGTCGTCCTTCATGAGGCGAGGGTGACTCTCCTCGTCGGACACCAGCTGCATCTCAACGCCGCGCCGTCAGACAACTCGTTGAATAGCAAGTAGGAAGGTAGGTAGGTAGGTAGGATAGGATAGGATAGGATAGGTAGGTTTAGGGAAGGAAGATAGGAAGGCAGGGTGACATTTCATGAAATTTCTGATCTGGTAGGTTTTTTGGTATGGGGTATGGGGTATGGGGTTGTACTTTGAAGTTCGAATAAGGTTTTGGAAAGGAGTTTGAGGGTAGTAGTGAGCCACTTTCGAAGACCCTCTTCTCTACTGCGGTATCTCGCGATCGATAGAGGATCGAATTAAATGCTTTCGCTTTTGAGCTTGACTAAAACGTGAAAAACACACATATAGTTATATATATATATATGTATATATGCGGTTACATCGTGAACCACGAATCCTCTTTTCTTTTCATTTCCATTCTTTTCTTTTCTTTTCTTTTCTTTTCTTTTCTTTTCTTTTCTTTTCCTTTCTTTTCTTTTCTACCCTTCTTTTCTCCGCAAGCCAATTTGTATCCCATTCCTATTTTACTCGTCTTTGACTCCCCGTCCTGCTATGCTGCACCCTGCCTCCAAGTCTGAGTAATATGCGACAGTCATCTGTCTTCCTTATTGTCGAGATGTATCTTTATGGAGCTAACGTTAATTCGGAAGGTAGAGAAATTTTATCCAAACGGTAAAAAAAAAAAAAAAAAACTCGGCGAGGAAAAAAGTAAAAATAAAATGAAAAAGAAGAAACATGAAGAAGAATTATTCCGTTGTTATTTTATGTTCTTCTCTTTTCTTTTCTTTTTTTTTTTTTTTTTTTTCATTTTTTTAAAGAACAAAACAGCCCTTATTCATTTATAAACACAGATCTAACTTTCGTATAAAAAAATATCGACACCGAAATGAGAGTCTAAAACTTGAAAACAAACCCATTTTTGTCCTACATACTATATCTACTCCCTTAGTTTCGTACTCTTGAGTTTTTTACCAGCCCCTAACATCATTCAGTTAAAATGTTAGCCGGTAAAACTCGATACGAAGGTAGATGCACCCGATCGAAGGTGTACGCGCATGCGTACTGCGTCGGTACAGATGGCGTTACTGTTCTGTAAGTTTAGGGATAATGTAGAATCAGCTTTATACGAACCTTGCACTCCCTCATTTACTACGTCGGTAAACAATTCGTGATCTCTGCCGCATCGATAAAGTAGAACAGAGAAACTCGGCCGGTAATTCAGAGGGGATGAAAATTTATTCTACTTTCCTCATTTCGGTCAGAAGAAAAAAATTATTTGTCCAAAATTTAAAGGGTGTTTAAGTGACCGACGAATTACTGCGTCGGTAAAGCAACAGCAACAAGTTTCTTTTTATCTACCGTGGAAAACAGAAATTCTATATAAATTACAGCCGGTAAAGATGCTCGTGCTTGCAGTTAACTGTCCAATCGGCTGTTGGTATAACAGAAGTTATCGAAAAGCTCAGTGTAATCGATTTTTAAAACAAATTTAAATGTACCTACTACCCCGTGAAATAATGAGGGGGGGTCAATGAAACTTTGTCCTTTTCAAACGCGGTAAATCTTTTCATTTCTATACTGCATTGAATTTTCATTGAAAATATTAATTGAGCAGTATCAACACAACCCTTTGAGAAAAAAAAAAAAAAAAGAAAAAAACAGTCACAAACCTGCGAGTTACGGGGTTTGACCCAGATTCGAGGTCAGATTTCAAGCAGTGATACGAGACATGAGCATAAATTATGTTAAGAAAAAAAAAAAAAAAAAAAAAAAAAAAAAAAATTCCTTTTTTCTTCGAAAGACGCTTCTTAATTATTTATTTTCTTTTTTTCTTCTTCATGCTTAGTTTTTACAAAACTATATATTATACAACACTTTCGATTTAGTGTTAATATAAAATTCGTCTGAAGTCAGGGTTTTTCTAGAATTTATTTTATTCAATCGCTGGGTCATTGGAGTAGGTATTTCTATTTCTTGAAATTTTTCTTCGAAATTTCGTATCAAATTATTTAAAAAAATTGGTCTAAAATACCTAAAACTCAGTAAATACCTACATAGAGAATAAAAATGAAAAAAAATAATCATAATTTAAACGCAATAATTTTCATATCGCGTTCCTGCAGCAGTACAAACGTCGAGGGGAGGTCATGAGAGGAATCATAGTCTCATTCGCATTCATAGTCATGTGCGAACATTAACGCGCCGGTGGCAAATATCGGTTAACATGATTTTTGAATTAAATTCGTGACGAAATAATATTCGTTTTGAATCACGTACTAGGTACATACCTAGGTACACCTATACCCTCTTTACAGCTAGAACTATACTGCAGTAGAAATTTCCACATTCGTATTCGTGTGTATATATATATATATACACGTGAAATGTCTGGTACAGTAACCAATTTGGCTCGATACAATTTTCCACTAGATATATCAGCTGATTACTAATCGAGCATACACCGTATAGTTATTAATTTGAAATCGATAAATAGCGCTTAGAATTTCGTAGTGGTAGTACTAATAATTATCATTTCTATTATTACAATCATGGCATACCTATACTAATTCTGTATGGTATATATATATTTGTTAAAAATTGATATTTCTCTCTCTCTCTCTCTCTCTCTCTCTCTCTCTCTCTCTCACACACATTGGGTAACATATTGCGCTTTGGGAAATGCCTGTGCTCGTCGACCGCTGAAAATACCTATATCGCATTATTAATTGGTATTTAACGAAGAGTAATTAAATTCCATCAAGTATTTTATGCAGAGTGAAAAGTTGTGTAGGTTTGAATCGTTAGTTTAATACCATTAAATAATATAATAATAATAATACGAAATTTCAGCAGAATTGAAATAATTAGTATTACGATTTATATAATATACCCTGAGTAATTATAACAATAAAAAAAAAAAACTATATTATGCATATCAACGATATTTGATATTCTTGAAACAAAGAACAAAGCTTTAGGTTCTCGTATATCCCGAGTAAGAGTTGATTAAAAGGACGAAAATGGGGCAAAAGGCCAGAAACCAAACGAAGATGATAACGTTGCGAACAGATGTCGTTGGCTAGTGGTTGTAACACCAGATATACCGCGTTTACAATTGTTAGGTAACGGTAGTATATGTGGCGCCCAGACTAACACATCGAGAAAATATCAGAGTTTGCTTTTTAACGTAGGTATAGGTACTACCTATCACCGCCCGCATGTATGTGACAGAACATTTTTCAGACCAGAATCCGCTAAATCGCTTAACAAAGTATAATCATACTATAGATATGATTATTCGAATTTTAAAAATTCATCGAAAATTCGTGTATAGTATAATAAAGATGAATAAAAAAAAAAAAAAATGAGGTTTACAATTAATTGTTTGTTAATCTTTATAAATGATAATACTATAAACTCGGCTGTATATAAATATAGAAACTTGTCGTATAAAGTTTAACGATTGATAAATCCGTCAAGTTTAACTTTGGATAGAATTTTCATCCCCCTGATACCCTGAGGTATACTTATATATCTACATTCAAATAGCAGTAGTAATGGAGACAGTATTTTAGAGCTTAGCAAGACGGTCCTTAATCTCAAACTAGAAGACTAACAAATTAGATTGATCGCTCGAGTTTCCCTCCTCCCTCTTTCCGAACAGGACAGATATCTATTCTCGTAAGATTTACCTATAAGAGAAAGTCTCGAAAATTGTAACTTACACACAGAAAGAAAGGGTAACTTGATTCAAGAAAATTTTGCGGTCCAAAAATGGAGACCGAAATTTTCTCGGATCAAATCAAAAATTTTCTCGAGCCAAGAAAATTGGCACAATTTTCTTGGTTCGAGAAAATTTTTGATTTGATCCGAGAAAATTTCGGTCTCCATTTTTGGACCGCAAAATTTTCTTGAATCAAGTTACCCTTTCTTTCTGTGCAGTTACTTGGTAATGTAAAACGTCTTCTCTCTCTCTCTCTCTCTCTTTCTCTTTATTACTTCGCGTTTACTCATCGAGCAATATATATGTTACTTTTAGTACTTTATTTATTCATATATTTATACACGGCCTTGGGTCCATACATACCTAATAATACACACGCACAGAGAATCCTGAGTGAGTCCTTGAGGCACGTCACCGCAAATTCTCTCCATCCCTACATCAGGATCCGGGTAGGGGGATGAGATGAAGAGATGGGTAAGGGTCATGCGAGAGAAACGTTAAGAGGAAGAGTAGCAGCAGTAGGGTTGGTAGAATGCGGGACACCCCCTTTGGCTATTTGGCTAAAACGGCGACACAAACGCCGGGCTAAACTCACCGCTTTATTTAAATTCCTCGAAGGAATTTTCACATTAGAGAAAACATCTTCACTACCTTGACCCCCAGCGTATGTGGTTATAGGGTACGTAGGGTAGATAATTGAGGATTGAGAATTGAGGGTCGCGTTACACACATATGCGGGTTTACCGAATCTGCAGCAAAAAGCTCGATTTTATATGTGAGAATCTAGATCTGAAATCTGACTAAGAAAAACTAGAGTTAAACTTTTTGAGATGATGATTAGCCATCAGTTTTCTTGTTTTTTTTTTTTTTTTTTTTACTTATTCCAAATTTTCTTATTTCTTGAGCAAAAAAAGAAAAAAAAAAAACATTCCTGGTATGTAAGGTAGGTAGGTATTCCGAAGCCCCTTAGACATTGACGTATAACGAAATATGTAACCCTAACCAATCCCTACAGGAATTTCTCACCGGTATTCCTCTGGCTGTTCCCATTCTAACATCAATCATAGCTGTCGTCGTCTCTCCCACTCGTATTCGCCCAGCACCCTTTCGCTTCCTTTTTGAAATCCCTGGGAGGTTCGTCTAAATGTATTTACATCCATGTTCCTGTATAATATACGTATGTAGCTATACAGAAACTGGAGAGAGAGAGAGAGAGCATCTCGCAAGTCGCAATATGTTCTCCGATGAACCGTATACATACATATATGCGAGGGTCGTGTCAATTCATGGAAAAAAACACACGCATTTTTTATTTTAATTTAAAAATTTTCCCGAATTCTTTTCAGACGTTTCAACAACTTATTTTTTCTTCTTTCTCCCTTTTTAACAAAAATTGGTCACTTTATAATAACAAAGATCAATATAAAAGCACCCCTGCACGTATTATAGTTCCATGAAATGATCACCGGTTTTTATAATATTTGCTCATTTAATTTAATCATTATATACTTTTTGCACATAAAATTTCTACCACTTTCTGACTTCTTGCCCCCAACCACCTGAAGCAATAGCTACCTCATCTAAGAAACTTGAAGGATGTAGTAATATCTTCCTCGTGAAGTTGTTGTAGTTTAACTGGAAACCTACTCAGACATTCGAGAAGTATAAACTGAATTATTTCTCCATCAAAGCTGAAGGAGGGTGGAAAAGTAGGGGGTAGCCAGTCTGTTTCTCTGTCTCTCGAGTTTTTCGCAACTTGTAAATCTATTGAATTTCTAGCAGTTTTAGCGTCGGCTAGTTTATTCCAATTCTATTTTACATCGACGTATACTTTTTACGTTAGAAAATTTGATTGGATGAATACGATTGAAGTGCTAGTTTGAAAAAAAAAAAAAAAAGAGAAAAGTATGACAGCTGCTGTTCGTTCGACTAATTTATCTTTAACCCATAAGGTTTAAAATCTGGCTAGTGTAATTTATCTTTGTGCTGCAGTGGCAGTACCATACCAGAAAGAGATAGAGAAAGAGAGAGAGATATTCGAAAGCAGTTTTTCGCGTTAAATTGAAAAAGCGTTTTTGCCAGGAGATATAGAGATTTTCGTTCGGCGGTGACCAGATGGCGGGACAGTTTATTGCCGGACTTGTACGCCGCGAGGTACGAACAGAAGCGAAATCGTACGGGTACGGATGGTATATACGTGGTGGTATGATAGAGAGAGGGGAATTCCATGCCATACCATGCCCTACGGATAGCCATGCACCTGGACCAATGGGAAAAATACCCGGCCACTTTATCATTCAGTATTCAGTCAAAATTCTGAAATGACATATATGGGGACCGGAAATTGCACAGTATATTCTCTTTTTCCACATAAAACAAACAACCAGGTACCCAGATTACCCGCAAGAGTTGTCACGGTATGTGGTTTAAATTCCGCCAAATTCAAGCCGTGATTTAAACGAGAAGTGAAAAACATTGGTGTGCTTTCATTCAAATTTTACAGCTGTATATATACCTACCTACCTACCTACCTACCTACCTACCTGCTCAGAATTCGAGAATTGAAAATTCCGGATTTTGTATGCTGGAAAATAATAAAAATCAACAAAAATAACGAAATAAAGAAACCAAACTAAGAACTCTCTAAATTCGAATCAGTGGAAAGTCACTGATGGCAGTGATAAGTATATCAAAATCACTGACAATCAGTAACATTTTCACTGATTGTCAGTAATTTTGTTATACTTATAACTGCCATCAGTGACTTTCCACTGATTCGAATTTAGAGAGAAGGAAACACACTGCGGTGGTATTCTGCTAATGCATAAAGGGGGTGTTGTTCCGTGATTATTCGAGAATGTATAAATCGAGGTTTAAAATGCGGAAAATTTTGTTAAATTCACACTATGCTCCCAAGCGCGAACCATGAAAGTCGAGGTAATTGTATATACTCTTGTATGAAAATAGTTAGCATACCTTATCTCGCAGGAAATATGCGAGATATTAGAATCAACCTCGAGGCAAAACGCTCTATACGTAGTATACCAGTATCGTCGACTAAGTTATGCCAGTGCAACTCATGCTGCACGCGGTCCGTTTAACCGTCAATTTAAACATTTCAAATATGCGGCAAAACTACTGCGTTTTCGCCAACCTTATGTTCATTTTTTTTTTATTTTTTTTTTATTCTTTTATTTTTCTTCGCGAATACCATTTGCAAAATTCTTTGATAATCGAAGTGCCTACTAGCCACATAGTTATAAAAAATGTGCACGAATAGCTGATGAGGAAAATCGATATCTTATACGAGTATCTCTGGTATATTTACTAGCCTGCAAGTACGCAAGGCTGTGCAGACTTGGGGTTCGACGAAGGACGATTTCAGGATCTCTTGACTAGCCCCAACGCGGCGAGAGGAAATGAAAAATTCCAAACGACCTGTTCGCTCTTCCTTGCCAGTAATAAGGACGATATCACGCGTTTATCTGTATGAAGAATTTATGTCACTTCATATATATTTATATATATATATAATATATATATTTACTCGATATGTCTCAAAAGATTTTTCCACGTCGTTATAAAACGGGTCCGAAATAAAAGAAAAAAAAAGAGATACTTTCGATTTGACTGTCTCTCGTTTAATTCAACACCGTGCGTTTAGGTTGTTACTTACAATTCGTATTTTATCGTCAACGAAAGCTACATGTATATGCT
This sequence comes from Tenthredo mesomela, assembly GCA_943736025.1. Classification (NCBI taxonomy): domain Eukaryota; kingdom Metazoa; phylum Arthropoda; class Insecta; order Hymenoptera; family Tenthredinidae; genus Tenthredo; species Tenthredo mesomela. Next base: position 3,996,537 of record OX031022.1, read on the forward strand.
GTATACCTATATGGCATAGGCATATATACCTATATACACCCACATCGGAATTTCGAACGTTTTAATCAAGCAGAATTTTACCCTCAAACGATTCGATTCCCCTGCACGTAGCTGTGGCGTCAAAGTGATTTTCTAAATCAGATATTTCGGTTTTCCCTGACCATATCATAGACCTGTATACCTACAGTGTAAATATATATACACATTTTTCACGTTATTAAAATTTCCGACAGAATTTAGTCCGCTGCAATTATAAACACAAAAGTTTTTTTTATTGTTTATTCTCCGTGTAATTTTCACTCTCACAGAGATTTCATGAATTAAAATTAATTACAACAAAAAAAAAAAAAAAAAAAAAAAAAAGAAAAATGCATCAAAGATTTTTTAAAGACGAAAAAAAATTAAATTGTTAAAAAAGATTATCAAGGAACGACATTGTATATAGGTACGTATATCCCTCGAAAAATTTTCCGGTCCTTCTCTACATCATTTCGTACATTTTCCTGGACTATCACACTTTCCCTGTCAATCATAGATAAGAGTTCCAGTTATCACTATCGTCACTACCCTCGTACCTACCTATCCTCTGGTCATTTTGGTTTAACGGTCAAGTGTGCTCGAGAGATAAAGGTCCGGTCTCGCATATATAGGTATATTTTCGGGTCCAAAAATAGTCGCTTATTTATTATTTTTCCCTCTTCCTCTCTCTTCATCCAGTTTTCCGTTTTCCTATGTACAGCTGGACACCCGAGAAGCTTGTAGCTATACATTTCTGTCTTTACGTATCGAATTTCGGTTGATTATTTGTACTTAAAAAAAAAAAAAAACGACTTTTCATTATCGGGTGAATAACTGCACGAGTTTTAGACAATAATTTATCACCGTGTGTTGCGGGGAAATAGATAAACTTTCGCGTTTAATAATTTCGGAATTCATTACGAGCTTTTGATTTTCTTTCTTGTCATTTTTTATTCCGTTTTTGTATTTTATTTTCCAATATTTTCTGTCATTTCCTCGTCAACAGCTTTTTCTTTCATCCTGATTGAAAATTTAGCTATGAAATTAATTTATGAATGAATAAAAATGGAATTACGCAACATCCCTTATTATATGAATGATAGTACCTGCGATTGAAATTTGAAAATTTACAAGGCCATACATATATCAAGCTTATAGGTCTAAGGTCGTATTCTGTTATATTCCGAGTTATTTACGCGTCATTTCGCGCGTGCCAAGTGGAATTTGCGACTGCTTAATTTTCCTGAAATTTTTTTTTATCACAAGCATCTCTTCGCCGTTCGGCTAAGTGGAGAAAATTGATGAATCGTCACGACGAAATTCAAAAGGATACTCATCCTCCGGCTGGAAATATAACCTTCGATCTTTCCCTCGTATAACTCAACTTGCCGTTTGGCAATAATTTCGTTCTCTCTCTCTCTCTCTCTCTCTCTCTTTTTCTCGATCGTATTACATCGTTGACTTGTCGATTCGCGCACGAATCTTTATCTCTTATTTTATTCCATATTTTAATTATCCGTTTAATTTATATATCACCGAATTATTTGTATACCTTACCTATAACCAATTAATTCAGAGTGATAAATTGGATTGATCATTAAATAATTAATACTGCATCTGATTTTGTATAACTAAACCAATTTTAATATACTTATCTTTCTTATTTCAGGTAAGCTGAATTTTATGGATTCACATTTTTTTGGGGGGGAGACAGTTTGATTGCTTTAGTTCGGTAAGTCAAATATCATCACCTTGTTAGAATATTGTAATTTAATTTGCATGATGGATGACTACGCGCGTTCTTCACCGTTATTTGACTTCCTTCTCAATACCATGCAGCGACCATGGTCGTCTCTCGGAAAATAGAATTTCATTAAAATTCGATTAAAATCAGTTAAATTTCACCCGCTGCACAACCCTCGACAGAATTTTCGAAAACAATTATGTACCGCGTCAACCGGGGGGAAAAAAAAAAAACAAAAAAAAATAAGACATATATATATATATATATAGTTAGAAGTTAGAAGTTCACAGCGTCTCCATGTGCGAATAGTGCAAATATCTAATAATTGATAGATTTCGAAATAAGGGTCTTATATACGAATGTATTATTAAATAGCTGCCACACCGTCTTCTTCCTATTCCATGTTGGTGCGGGTAACCCATATTTCACTGGAGCACTTACCGCGGCCCATTCTTCCCTCACAAAGCCACTCAAGCTCTCGCACAAAAATACTCTACTAGGCCAGTTAGCCTGGTTGGGTTGGCTTACTCTGCTGCTGGTTAGAGATATAGGTACCTGTGTGTTGTGTTACCCTCGACGTTTTAGCCTCGGTATAACCTGGTTGTGTCGTACTGTACCTACGATATATATATATATATATATACACAAAGCTGCGTACCTACCTGCGTATATATACCTATATATATATACGCAGGTACAGCTACTATTTATATAGAAAATTTATTTATATATGTATATATGTTGTATGACTATATACTAAACTATATAATACATGGGAGTCTTGTAGGTCGCTACTTTTAAATATATCGCGTAAACTTCTAAGAAATGTGTGAGAGAGGGGTAGGTGGTGGTTCTTTTTCTACCCCTGCAGTATACGAGAGTTGAAACGGGTACTGGGGTAGGCAGCGTAGGGGTATAAGAGTGAAGAAAGTTGGTAGCTGAACTTCCGGTTAATTCTTCGTTGTTTCGCCGGCACAATTTTGCCGTTGAATTACCCGCGTCCGCTTCGGGTCTGGTTGAACGGAACGAAAAATGAGCAATGAGAGAAAAAAAAAAAAGAAGAAGAAAAAAAAAAACAATAGAAAAATGAAGAAATTTTACAAAAAAGAAAAAAAATAACGTGACCCGCATTATTCAACCCCGCCGAGATCAAAAGCGAAACGACTGCGAACGTGTTGAAGAAAAATATCGTGAAATTTCTTCTGTTTCCATTTTTTTTTTTTTTTTTTTTTTTTTTACGTTCCCCTCTTTCGTCCTGTTCTGAAAGGGAAAACAAAAATTTGTAAATATATCAACCCCACTCGCGCGACAAGACGCGGTGAAATTAATTTGGGACAATCGAACTGTCATGTCATTCCGTAGAGAGAGAGAGAGATTCGCTATACGAGTTAATAGCCAATTTGGCAAACGTCTGGATATCGAACGTACGGGGTACGGTTTTCTAAGGTATTCAATATACAACCCTGCGCCATTGATTGTGTGATATCGATGTTATACATCCACCCCGAGGTTCAGTAGAATTAATAAAAATTAATTATAAAACAAATGATAAATCAATAATTATACTTTTCTATTAATAACGAGCAGGCTGGCTGCAGCGGATTTGAGATATCGGTCTTATTCTTAGTCGAGACGTTGTGTACGTTAATCTCTGGCCGTAAAATATATAATTAGAAAATCTTATCTCGAGTGCATTAACTTTTGCACTCTGGTATATATACGTATCCTATACAGCTATATATGCATATATATGACCAAACGTTGTACATATATATATATATATATATATATATACCTACCCTGGTCTACTTATAGGTCGGATGTTAGGTATTACTAGTGAAATATTAAGTATTGAGAAACATGTGAGAAACGTGTTCGAATATCATGTATATACGATATCTATACGTGGACAGGTTAGCCGATGTTGGGAAAGGTCGCGTGGGTGTAACACCTAGTGCCATGCCCCCAAGGGAAGTTATTAAATAAGTTTTGACGCCACTGAATGCTTCATACGTAAAGTTTGGCCATAGCTCTCCAAGCTGTACCAGCTAGTCTCGCAAGTCTAGAATCTCGAGATATTGGAATACTGCCTCACTACTTCCGATTTATAAATAATAAATCTTACGGTCATATGTAGGTACATATACCAGAGTTACCTATCGGATTAAACAACATATTTCATACACATGTACGACTACATTTTATATAGATACAAAATATAAACGAGGATATAAGTCATTCATTTATATAGGATGAAGAAGAAAAATCTCAAAAAAATTTTTCCAAATTTCATAAAACTTGGAATTTGGTAAATAAAATTATTTACGAATCGTACGAATTCTTTTACCCCCACCCCCCCCCCCCCACATCGTCCATTAAAACTGGTATGCAAATAACATACGTGCTCCTCCCTCGGGGGGTATTCTGAAACAATAAACAAATCTCACTTTCGATTCGGTTTATAGCGTTTAATCACCGACCTAGCAACGCCACAGCTTCAGCAAGCAACCGAGTGAGTGAGTGAGTGAGTGGGGGAGATTCAACGTCGTCTTTCCGTAGATGGTGTGCGCTGGCAAATGCCAGAGGGCATAGGGTATCCGTCTCTGATACATATATATACACAAGACAATACAGAGATAGACTACGTACGTGGTTATGAAGCTGGGGTGGTTGGTTGGTCCGTCAACGACGGAGTTTCGGAGAAGTCCGCGATATACACAGTCGCGTTTTCGCGTTGGCCCGGATCAGGTATATCGCGAGAACGTCAGAGAGGAATAGGAAGAGGAAGAGGAAGAGGAAGAGGAAGAGGAAGAGGAAGAGTAGAGGGAAAGAGAAAGAGAGGGTGAGGGAGAGGGAGAAAGCTCGAGACGCGGGGCGTCCCGGCGCAAGCGTCCTCTGCTGTGGCGTACCGCTCAACGTCCCCGTGTGGCATCGGAGCACGCCACTCCGCCCCCGGCAGGTCCGGAGACAGTTTGCGCTATGAAATCGGAACTGGTTCGGCGTGGTCATCTGACGCCGGGTCCTTGAAAGGATCCTCGAAAGGATCCTCGTCGGGAAGTGTTGGTCTTGTATATAGCAGCGAGATCAGAATTGAATGAAATTCAAAAACCGAAAAAAAAAAAACTAGAAAAAACTGTATAGAAAAAAAATAAAAAAAACAACAACAACAACAAAAATGGTTATTCGTTCATAATAACGTTGGAAAATGTGTAGAGGTAAATAATATTGTAGAACGAGAAAATAGGGTCGTGATACGCCGAGATGTTTTCCTTCAAATTGCAGCGGGACCTCGCGGTGCTTTTTTAGAAATAACGGAGAGGAAGAAACTAGTGCAGCGGATTTGTTCGTGAGTTTCTAACGTATATATATATGAACGCCTTTTTCTAGTCATCGGGGAATTGATAATCGAAAAGTGATGAAGAACTGCAGCTCTAGATACTCGACAAATAAAATGAAAAAAGAAGTTGGAGTGCGGTCAATGGCATGAAACCACGAGGTGATACCTGATCATAAATAACATTCAGGAACCAGACGCAAATGGGCGAACCGGCGTCTGGCCCACCGCCGCAGTCCAACGGTGGTGTTAAGCAGAAACCAACTACCCTTAATCTAGGGTTGGGCCCGTTTTATCGCGGCGCAAACGGCCGGCCTGGTCAACCTGTACTGTCGAATGATCGTCATCTACGACATCTCGCAGGCGGTCGTTCAGCTCGATCAAATTCAGCCTCGTCTTCACCAGACCCGATCATCGGACCAGGTAATAACTCACAGCAGCAAATATCCACTAGATTGTCTCCTTCTCTTTGGTGCGAGTCGGAAAATCTGTTGGAAGCTCAGCCACCGCCTCCACCAGCTCCGTCATCGCACAATTCGAGCTCAAGAACCGGAAGAAACGGTCCAATTTTAAGAAACGGAATATCAACACCGAACTCCGCAGTCCGTAGTCCAAATCACGGGAACTACAATGGGCACGGGTTCCCGCTCTACACACCTCCAGCTCCAATACCAGCCGCAGGATCTTCTTCAGGGACAAACAAAACTCGTTGTATTTCCAACGGGGTACCAAACATCCCATCAACACGACGTCCTTCTAATATTGCCGCTGCACCGTACGCCCACGGACACCCAGTACAGTACAATACGAGGATTCAACAATCCTCGTCTCCCCCGGCTGCACCAACAGCACCATCATCTCCGAGGGGATCCTCAGTCGTTGTCTCCACCTCTGGTCCCTCAAGTCCAAGCAACGCCGTCATCAACACCGGGGCTTCACCATCCGCAACGATATCACGCCCGACAAATGGAACTGGTGTCGGCCCTGTCATCGTCGGTAATTCAGGTCCAGTTCAATCCGTTAATGAGCCAATATTACGGCGATCACACTCAGCTGCAGGGAACGCTTTGTCACCCCTCGCTTACGCGAGGGAGTATGAATCTCCCGGGGGTGCCCTGGGCCCAGGTGTCCAGACCCCAACATCTTCAAGGCACATATTGCCACCCCACGCAATGTGGAACGGTCAATTGCTACATCAGCCACTTCCCCGTCGGCCACACAGCATCGCAGCAACTCCAACAAGCGGCACCTCTTCATCCGGGGTACTACTCACCGGTACGGTGCCATCCCCAGGTTCGTCAGCTCGCACACCAGGAGAACCCATTCAGTGGGGCCCATCGGGGATGGTCTTACACCATCCCGTACCTCGCCGCGCCTTTCCAACCACCATGCCTCAATCTCAACCTCAACCCCCGACGCCAACAACATCGATAAACTCTTTCGGAAATCCTGGAAACTCTAATACATGGACTGCTGGGTCTAATTCCCATAGACCAAGACCACATAGCATTGCCACAACACCTCAGGGCTCTGCCATGGCTCCGGCATCTCCATCTGACTCAGGATACAGATCGCTGCCATCAGCATCTAGCGATTATCAACTACTCAAGTCACCCTTGCAGCAGGGAAACGCTACTCAAGGTCAACAAGGGCAAAGTGCTGTCCGACGGCTGTCACTACCCTCGGCACAGACCCTTCTTCGTGTTACTACGCCTAAACCAAGCCCAACTTTTCATGGGTTACCGTTCAGACCGTTCACATGTGGTCTATCGCCTAATGGAAATCCGATTTTTCTTGGATGCACTCATCTTCATAGTGGGAATAGGGTTGCTACTCCTGTTACCAGCCCTGCTAAATCTCTGACCACGTCTCAGGCCATTCAACAACTTCTTGCCCAGCCCAGAAACGGATTCAAGATTGTTGATGATAAGGTTTCACTATTCATTGAGATTCTCGACACTCAGGAGAGGTTCGCCAAGGTCAGTGAACCCGATAACATTAGGATATATAAGTCGCTCTTCAATTAGGGATTATCAACATTTTGCCCAATGTCCCATTCAAGTGACAATTATTATCAGGATCTGCATAACAAATTCTTAGTCCGTGTCTCGTAACGAAGAATTTCATTCGATGCCTCTTCAAGGATTTGTTTCGAAATTTAAATTGAAATATTTGCCTCAGAGTAGGCAGGGGGACCTTTTATCAGGTTTAAAATCAATTCGAAACCAAATACAATTTCGCTGGTTGATCGAAGCCTTGATATAGGCCCCGGCCGGGGCCCCCCCATTTCGCACGGTCCGGGAGTTCTTACATGAATATTAGCTGGAAGGTATAGGTGTAATATTGAAAAATATATGGAGAAACAAAGTTTCTTCAGACACGTCAATGGCAGGGAAATAAGAGTGTGAAACTTGCCTGGAGCGACGAAGGTGACGGATTTGTCGTTCCCCAAGAACTCTATAATACATAAAACTCTGCCGCAGCGACGATTCCTGAACATAATTTATATGCAAACTTTACTCTCTTCGATATTCGCTCTTCGCATATATCGACGTTGCCCTCGGCCGCAATGTACAACGAAAATCCTATTTGCGATTATATTCTTCTTCTTCTTCTTTTTTTTTTTTTTTTTCTGTTTTTATTTATTTATTTTATTTTTTTTTCCTTTTTTTCCTTTTTTCCTTCGATATAATAAAAATAACGATCGCTATGCTACTAACACACCCTTACAGCAGGATCTTTCCTCAGCTCCTTTTTTCCTTTTTCCTCAACTCTTACTGCGACACTGACACTCGATATTATCCCAGTCTCGTCTTCCCCTTCAGACTACTTAACGCCGAAGGCTATATACCCCGAAGAGAGAAGTAGTACGTATAATGAAATGTTTGACACTTGTTCGATTTCATCCTCTAACAACAAATACCTTCACCCTTAAGTGGGGACTCGGAATTCTTATGGACGAAAAATGGGAACGAATTAACCGGATCAATTTACGAGCTCAATATCGAAAGACATTTATACTCGACTAAAAGCTTATTCAAGCTGGGTCCTATTATGTACAGATTATCTGACAAAAATCGTTAAATAATTTGTACCATGGTATCGCAAAACTTCTGAATTTAAAAAAGCCACCCTAACATTTCTTCAAATTACATCTACTGAACGAACCAGAAAAGTTTGGATTAAAAAAACTTAATATCCATAATGCAAGGAGCATTTTAAATTGAGATATTAAAATTCTTTAGTTTAATTAAACTATTGTTACTCATTTATGTATTTCAATTCGTGAAAACGGTGAAATTTAGTGCAGAATTTGATGCAAGTTGAACTGCATGAGATTATATTGAGAACATGTGTCGAATAACTATTCGCTAGAACGGTGGACAACAAGGAGGCTTTATTTCGTGCTTTAATGAAATTCCAAGATTCGAGAAGAGAGTTTATTTAACTTGGTTGATTTTAGAACCCAGTAGGTAGGTATATTCAGAGCTTTTAAATTTTAAGTTTCTTGCCGGGTTTTTCTACTTAGGGTACCAGTCAAGTTCTCGACTGATGTGAGCAAAAATCTCTCCGTATCTTTTTCCATCGAACGAAACGTCTGCCAGACTGCTACCTCGAAGGATTAACTCGTTTCCTTCTTCCAATCCGTAAAACGAGAAGAAGATAAAGAAGCGTTGAACTGTATGAGAAATTGACAGTAAGGTGGATCTGGCGAGCATGGAATGTCACTTTATCGTTACATACTGCAAACTTACGATCTGCGTATTCGGATCTAAGTATATATACATATGCATATATTGCATATACGTATATTTCATGTACCTACTACGTAGTACAGCCAGGCCTTGATCTTATGCAGAATGTTTGCAATTCCCACTTATTTCACCTGTTAGCTTCGCGAGTTTCTCAAAGCGAGACGTTGTCTTATATGTATACTGTATATATATATCAGGCTCTCCTCACTTCCGGCATTCTACTTCCGTCCTAAGATATATGTATATATATATTCAGCGAGCAATATGAGTTTCCATCTCGTTGCATCTCGGCAATTTTGCCCCTCAAAGCCAATCCTCAATTCCCCGTCCGCAAATTAGTACCCTGTTTTGATATCACGAGCCGAAAACTAATTAGTTCTATACTGCAGTAAAGATAAGGGTGCGAGGAATTATACATTTTTTCATTCTTTATATTTTACTACAATTATTTCTATTTCATTATTCTATAATATATATATATATATATATATATTAGATATATTATATACATCGGGTTTGCCTCTTAGCCAACTAGAATTCTGTAAAAGCAGTTCGGTTCTGGTTCAAGTGCTGCCGCTAGTTTCAAGTAGAAAACTTTACACCCCCGACGAGTTTTCTTTACGAGCCGTTGATGGACTCGGAACGAGTTTAGCCGCAACTTTGTCCTAATCTTTTGTGACTTCTAAATATTAAGCTTTACCAGAAAAAGAAAGCATCGGCTGTGCTTATTTTTTTCTTTTTTCTTTTTTTTTTTTTTTTTCTTCTATACTTTCTTTTATAACTTTTATACTGATGCTTGATTCTTTTTTCTTTTTTTTTTTTTTTTTTTGTTTCCTACTTACCTCTTTGATTTCAATTTATAAATCCCCAAGGCAATGGGGATAACCACTCAAGCCTCGCGCGGTATAATTTAATAAATTTAAAAACCATCTGCAACGCATAATAAACGATAGAGTGCGGGAGAGAGTCAGAGAGTGGGTGGCGTGGGTGCATAAGGTACTTGAAAAAAATAATGTCGCAAAAGCTGTTCAGGCGGAATGAAATTTGCCAATAAAATCGATAAGGATTTAGAAAATCTTCACGGAAGCGGGTAATACACGGTCTTCTTTCTAGCTGGTATTCGACTGATGGTATTTTATACAACGCAAGCATGTTTTACGCGTTTTTCATGCTCGATTTCGGTACACAAAGTAGGCGTTTTAGCGACAGCTGAGCGGGTCTGCGAATGCGCATGTGCAGAGTCTACTTTTAGCTACTTTTAAGTCCTAGGAGTTAAAAGTGGTCTCTGACGTACTCCGCGCATGCGCCGTAGCGTTGGAGGCCCGTGTTGTTATTGTATGTAGTCCGTCTGCTTTGTGTACCGGATCGAGCATGAACTTGTAAAACATGCTTTTGTTGTATAAAATATCGTGTGTACCAAGGAGGCGAAGGTCTTTTACTCCTTGCGTATTTGCAATACTCGTCTCCGACTCGTCTTCGACTCGTCTACGACTCGTATTGCAAATTTACGCTCGGCGTTAAAAGACCTTCTTTGCCTCCTTGGTACACAATATACTATATCTATACATTTATATATCTATACCTATGTATGTGCATACATACATACATACATACATACATACATACATACATACATACATACATACACAAAGCACCAATTCCTCGGAAACGATCCGAGCGTATATAGCTAATTCCTTCTTGTTCGGGCGAAAAATAGAGGTTTACTTAGGCGATATATTTTCGCTCGAACCATCCGCAGAAGTAAAGAAAACGAACAAGTTTCCTGCACTTTTCTATCGGAAAAGCTCCTAGATCAACTGGGCGTCTCAAGAGGTTGACACTGATAGATTATTACAAGCATTTCGATCCTTTTTTCTTTATTTTTTTCGTTGTTTTTTTTTTTTTTTTTTTTTTTCTTTTTTTATTTCGTCTACCAAGAACGTTGAATTGTTTTGACAACAATTATTATTATTATTATTATTATATAATAGAAATGGTATATACATGAGAAATTAAATAAAAAATGAAAAACAAAAAAAGTAGAGCCTGCAGCCGTAAAAGTTTACACTCACTGACTCACGAGCTGCGGAAAGTGGCTGAGATTTAAACCAACGACCACAAACGACACCCTCTTGGCTAGCCGTAAAATATTTTATTTACTACCCTTCATACGGGAAGACGTTAGAGGGTAGTTTTTTTTTTTTTTTTTTTTTTTTTCTTTTTTTGCTTTTTCTTTTTCTTTCACCCTTAACAAATGTATGAGAAAATACTGCGTGCAGTTATTTTTATTATTCAATGAACTTTCGAAGGTTCAAAATATACTTGGATCCATTCTCGTTTATTTCTTTTTTTTTTTTTTTTTTTTTTTTTTTTTTGAGAAGTATAGTAACGTAGTTACGCCAAACTTGATATTAGATTTTCTGCACTTGGTATAATAATCGGCGATTAAATAATTTAATATAACGTAGAAATTTTGAAACTGTGTAATAATAACGAGTAAGTTTAGGGATAAAAAATAAAATTGAGCGAAAAATAAAAAAAAATAAAAAAGGATTATTTTCGGGAAAGTCTCTCGCACCATCCGTTTCCAACCTGAGACTGCAGGATTCAGGAATCAATAACGAAACATCTGTTGGCAGATGGAAAAGACGCCTGCCTCGGTTTAGGTCGGGAAACCTCCAACCTATACCAAAACGATCGTTGCGACGATAGGGGATGAGAGAAATTAGCAACGAGGGAAACAGCTGGTACCCAAACTCTCTTCACGCTATCTTGAAACACCCAATTTCTAAACCAACAGGGGGAGGATAGGTTCTATACCATGACAGGTCATGATAATGATAATGATAAGAAAATATAATGACAGAAAAATAATGGAAAAAAAAGCAAATACCTATACAGTTTTTTTATGAATCATTAGGAAACAGAATCAGAATTTAATTTTTTACTTCATGTGAATAAAGCTTCTGAAATTAAAAAAAAAAAAGCTACGTGAATCTGTGGAAATTGCGTTTACAAATATAAACCATACTATAATAGAAAAGTTTGAATTGAGAAACCTCAAATTATTGAACTTTCGAAAAGCTCTTTGCGTATCAAATTTTGAATTCTTTAGTTTAAACTTTTTTAACTCATTTATGGATATAATTTTTTCTGTTTCTTTTTTTTTTTTTTTTTCAAATCAGTTCATCCCTTGATCTAAAATTCAGTGCGAAAATTTTGTTAAAAATAGTTTCTAATTATATTTCGGACTTGGAAAATCGAGTACAAATATATCGTATATATTTTTTGTTTTCCTTATTTTCTTCTTTTCTACGTGGAAAATCCACTCTTTTTCGTGAACTGGCTAACCACTAGAACGAGCTACAAAAGAAGGCCTTCTCGCAATGCTTGGAAATTGACTGGGTCCATTCATTCCGAGATGAGCTCGGGGTGCGAATCTAATCTATTTGAGGTCCGGCACAGTCCCTTGGTCAGTAGAACAAAGTGTTACATCGACACGTTGTTGTTTCTGCCATGTGTTTCTTCCTCTTATTTTTATTTCCTTTTCTTTTTTTTTTTTCTTCCTTCTTTTCCTTTTCATTTTACTTCTCCTGCTCCTTCTTCTTCTTCTTCTTCTTCTTCTTCTTCTTCTTCTTCTTCTCACCCTTGTTTTTACCCTCTTAAGAAAGTCGTTCGAGAATTGCTCCTCCAGTGTAGACGATGATCGTTGTTATCATAACTATTATTATTATTATTATTATTATTATTGTTATTGTTAACATCATTTCGATCACATGATCGTTATATTCTCCTGTAACTTTTTTTTTTTTTTTTCCCTCTCTCGATCTTCTATACTACTCCCGCCAAATAATATCGCAAATTCACGAAGAAATAAGGAAGAGAGGGAAGGTAGTAGACGAGGGCTTACTATAGTAGGCAGGGTTGTATCGGTAGTATATTTTATCCCCGAAGCCAGACATGTCATTTTGAAAATTAAGCCAATATCTATATAGGTATAGGTATATATTATATATTATATATATATATATATACAAGTAAAGATATATATATATATACGTGCTCGCAGTAAAGTCGAGTAAAGCAAAGTTTTGTACAAAAGGTTGCTACTCCCTCGAATGACAATAGATTCCATCCACGTTAAGGTTCCAAGGGCGATATGGTATGGGGGCAGGATTCCCCTCAAAGACAACTTCTTTAAGCGGGGCGCTGACGTACCCAAAACTTTAGACACATTTTACCTCGAAAATTGTATATAGGTAGTACCTAGATAATATGTATTATACTCTTATACCCGCGCACGGTTATCCCCTTATACCATTAACACTAAACTTTCTAAAAACCCTAAACGCGTGTGTGTGTGCCCAGTATAGTATTCATTTATCATTAATTTTACAAAATGTTTCATCATATTATGTATTTTAATCAACTGCATCACATGTCCCCCCATATCATTCTTTCTATATTTTTACACGAATTTGATCCAGTTTTTTTTTTTTTTTTTTTTCTTTTCTACTTTTTTATCCTCGTTACCCACATGTTAACAGCCTTTTAACTGATGCAGCTACTCACCGGATGTTTGAATGTAAAATCAGATAGCTGTGCACTTGTGCATTTGGGCGTGAAACGAAAACCGTTGCGGTAGTTCTCACTCCTAGTCTACCTCGTCGCTGGTTGCTGTTAATTATCATTTTTTCTTCCCTTTTTTCATTTCATTTTAGCATTGATTTTATCACACTCTCTCTTTCTCTTTTTTTTTTTCCTTCTCTCTCTCTCTACGGCTTTACACGTTTCTTTGGTATATATATTCTAGTTTTTAGGAACGGCCTCGATCTACGTCAGCGTATTTCACGTCTGGCCTTTTCGCCTGCTGCAAGTTGCGGTTTTGCGGATTTCATCTCCTCGCGTAAAATGATTATGCAAAACGGAAGCCTGTGACCCAACCAACGCTATAATTTAACCCCCCATTGTTGTCAAGAGTTGGTGAAAATTGAAAGCTTATCACACCGAACCTCCTCGTCCCTTTCAAACTATACCTTCGCTCTCTGACTCGGTCTTGTCTCTCCTCCCTTTCTCGCCTCGAGTATATATATATATATATATACCTACTTCTTCCGCAAGTTTCTTATATTTTCTTTTTACAGTTTTGTAGGGAAATCCTTTCACCCCCAACACTGCGTGCAGAAAATACCCACCGCATCTTTAAAAGACGAATTTAATCAAAATTTTCACTTATGGGAGTTTAGGGGTTTATAGTCAAGGATTTCTACCCCCTTTCGAAATTTTCTTAAGATTCCGGCATTGACTTCCTTCCTTCCTTACTTGCGCCTTATGTAATCACAGCAGATGGTTTCCGGTGTCGAACATTAAACACGAGTAGATTCTACCTCTACCTAGGGTTTAACCCTATCACCCAACTCCGGCTAAGGGAGTGTTTAATATTAATTGCATATTAATAACGAACTAGCTAGGCGCGAGAGGTGGAAACCACCATTCATTATTATTTATCAGGGTGATTAAAACCAAACCCCCTTAAACTCATACCCCTGTTGTGGTATCGCTTTAAATGTATAGAGCCATGGCACGATAGAACCACCTGTGCCAGGTTTGCATATACGGTGCAACGTGCTTCGAAAATTAGTTAGCTAATTTTCAAAGTGTTTCCTATTTGATATCAGGCCAAAATTATTCCTTCACTTCACCCTGAAAGTTTCAAAAAAAAAAAAAAAAAGTACCTATATATATAGAAGAAAACGTTTTGATTGATTCATTAATTTTTTATAGGATTTAGGATGATCCATACGGATTCTTACTTTCTATCTTTTTTTTTTTTTTTGTTCCTCTTCGCTCGGTTTCTTATTCGAAACCAAAATCTCTTTCATCCTTAACTGATCGCTGATGGCTCATCCCATCTTTCTGCGTACGGTTATTGACGATTCAGGGGGTAAAGGAGTGGAAGTACCTATATTAGGAGTAATTTAACATTTTCGTAAAATATTATCGTACGTTTGATCGGCTTACTGAACTCAACGGTGTATTATATGGTTATATAGGTATGTAGGTAGGTATACGTATGTCCGTAGGGAAATCTAACCGATGATGACAAATGTACCTCGAGAAGCTAAGTTATTATTTCATTTCTGCTCTTTTATTATAATATTTCACTTGCGTTCCATTTACATATATCTGACATTACGTAGGTATACTCGTAGGTATTATTTATGCACGCTTCGTTATAACCGTGGGTTACATTTTTTTATTCATTTTTCACTGAAAGAAAAATAATAACTTTCCATTTTTTTATTATTTTTTATTTTTTCTTTTATCGTAGAAATAAAAACGATGAGCAAAAATCATATAGAATTTTAACAAAATTGAATGTTTCTTTTTTTCTCTCTTTCTCTCTTTAATTTTTCTCACGATATATTATATGGTAGTCAATTATAAAAAAATCTACGAACTTAAAAAAATGAAAAAAAAAAAAACGCCCTAGGGAAATTATACGTGTAGCATATGTATGTATGAGAGAGCGAGAGTTAAGGTTACATATTTTAAATAATAAAACGAATTAAATTTACTGTACCAAGCGTCATATGTACTCCGACACATTACCCTCGAGTCGTCTGATTACTAATTAAACTTAAATTATTTGCGAACAAACAGTCGGATATACAAATATTTATCTTAAAACTTTTCTCAGATTTTTATAATTCCGAAAAACACCGTCTTGTTATACACCTTCAAGATTTTCATCCCTCAAAATATGTTAAAAAAAAAAACAAAAAAACAAAGAGAGGATATCTTATCGTATCCGAATTGTATAATCCGATGTATAAAATTATCTAGTGGTATAAAAATAGGATAGAAAAGAAAATGGGGCGATGATGCATGTCTTCTGTCGTTGACAAATCTCTTATTTAGCCACGAGTAGGTTTGCCGGATTGCTGCTGCTCCAGTAGGGGGTGGTAGAATAGCAGTGAAAGAAAATAGGAAATGGGAAACAAGAAAGAGGAAATTGTAGCTGTGAATAGAATTTTTCAACCGTCAGGTTCAGCAGTCCGTACTACATTGCACATTGCACATTGCACATTGCACGTTGTAGGTAACCCCCGTAGAGCAGCAAAGCTGACCTGGTCAAGTCTGGCGCAGATAGATTTCTGCAGACTCTCTATGATTTATCTCCGGCTCTATTTTATTCTCGGAATCGTGGTACCTACAGCCAGCCAAGTATTTCTCACCCCTCATAATATCTTCTCACCGGAATAATTTCGTATTAACGGTATATTCCGGTAGAAAGAACTGGTACTACCATTCGTCCTTAAATAATCAAACGTTTTATATAGGGGAGAGTTGCCACTGTTGGACCGCCACCTAAATTGGACCGTTTCAATTTGGTAATTTTTTGCAACTGTATCTTCTCAATTTTGAGAATTGTAAAAATGGGTACCATCAGTACTAGAAGTTCTCTAAACATTCCTATTTTTACAATTCTCAAAATCGAAGAGATACTGTTGCAAAAAATTACCAAATTGAAACGGTCCAATTTAGGTGGCGGTCCAACAGTGGCCACTCTCCCCTAGGTACCTACTATCGTCAGTTTTTCACACAATTTTTTCACACTTTTCACTCTACCAACGATCATCACTTCGAATAATATATTTACTATCAAGGCTCAAACTAACTAGAACAACTACAGAGTACGTGCGTCCTATATCTAGCGATATCGGGTGCTGCAGTATGGATCCCGCGCACAAATCCTTCTTATATGATTGACATTAACCCATTTAACGTGATGTTGGAATAAGCGCTTATGGTTCATTTCGTCGATATATATATATATATATATATTCATATAAAACTCATACACCAATTTCTAACGAAGTATAATATATAGCTTATAACCGATTGCTTTATGGATTAGTTTCAACTATAAATCGTGTTTAATCGCATTCTATATACTGCACAGTTTGATAAGTCGCTGAATTTAAACGAGTTCATGATGAAATAAGTATATATATATTAGACCGGTTCAAAAAAATCAACTATTCTTTTTTTTTTAATTTTCGCATTGAAATACTTTCGGAGGGGTGAAAACAGATGCCTGTTAAAAGCGGAGCTCTTAATATTAAGATTTAGAGGTCGCTCATCGCGGATTTCTATTTTCCATTTAAATAGCATAGGAATTTTATTTTTTTTTCTTCAGAATTTCGTAGCTCACAAACCAATGAACAAATCCAAATGACTCTTACATATTTTGATAGGGGATTGAACACTCTAAAAAATGTATGTATCGTTGTGGAAAAAAAATCACAAAAAAAAAATAGTTTACTCAACTATAAATTGAAATTTGAGCTTGAATAACTTTGGAAGGAGTCAATTTATAAAAAAATGATAAGAGAAGCTTTTTGTAGAGTGTTCAATTTCCTATGAAAATATGTTTGAGTCATTTGGATGTGTTCATTGGTTTGTGAGCTACAAAATTATATAAAAAAAAAAAAAAATTTCCTATGCTATTCAAATGGAAAATAGAAATGCGCGATGAGCGACCTCTAAATCTTAATATTAAGAGCTCCGCTTTTAACAGGCATCTTTTTTCAGCCCCCCGAAAGTATTTCAATGCGAAAATTGAAAGAAAAAGAATAGTCGATTTTTTTGAACCGGTCTAATATATATATATATTTTTTTTTTTTTTTTTTCATTTCCCTGCGATTCAACTTCGGAATACAAATTTTTTATGACAAAGTACTTCGCTCTACCTACTACCACTCGAAATAACTATAAATTTAATAGAGAAAAGTTTTTTCTTACTTCTCTTCTTATACCTAGCAGCAGTATACAAAACTTACGTTTCAGCTTTAGCTGTATAAATATACATACATATATATATACATATGTGTATGAATGTATATATATGTAGTACATGTCATATAAAGTTATATCGCGAAGGCATTCTGAGGGAATAAACTTTGCCTTTGGAATGAAATTGGCGCCAATTTACCTGCATTCGTACGTACAAATTGAATAACTTTATTACACCTACACACGTAGTATCGAAGCTTATACTTGTGTATTAGACGTGTAGGTATAGGTATGTGGTATAAAACTGGGCCAATCGCGAGTGCGAACTATCGATCGCGTAATATTGAGAAGGTTTCGGTTATTTAAAGCTTATATTAATTCGCAAATTTTTCAAAAATAATAAAAAAAAATCAAAAAAAAAAAAACTAGACTCGAATAAATAAATAAATAAATAAATAAATGAATAAATGAATGAATAAATTAGTTAATTAATGTAAAAAAGAGACGAACTTATCTCCACACCAGGTTCATATACTACTACTCATAGTTTAATTCCTGCCCTAGAACCCGGAGCTCTCCTCGGCGAAATCCTTCTCATTGTTAGCAGAAACTAGGCAATTCGCTTAGTAGCTAACAACGGACAACGGGGGGTCCCGCCCAGGGAACAAATTATCCAAGCGCGTTTTCAACCGTGTAGATAGATATATATACTACATGTGTGTGTGTGTGTGTATATATATGTATATATATGCTGTATGCATCTCTCTACCTTGAATTCGTGAATTAATTTATCCATGAGATAGTATAACGTCCGCGGACCTTTTCCTGTAACCTGAATATAACCGACCATGAACGGAAGTCCCCTCGGTCGACCGATTATATTTACGATCACAGATATATATACCTTATATATATATATATATGCGATGCGACGTTATCAAAGTTTCCTCTAACAGATCTTTTTAAATTCGTTAATTTTTTTCACCACATTTGAAAAAAAAAAAAAAAAAAATTAAAATAAAACAGGTGCTGATGGAATAGGATAAACGAGGAATTAATTTTCGCGACCTAAATCCTTACTGAAAAATCTTTAAAAAAAAACCAACTATGTACTATTTACACAGTCCTCAATTTCTTGGCGTTCCTCATTGTTGGCGCAATGACACTTCTCATTTCTTCTTTCGTTTTCGTTTTCGTTTTCGTTTTCGTTTTCTTCTTCTTCTTCTTTTTTTCGCCTTAGTATAATGATGATAATAGAATATGCCCCGCACGAGGTCAGAGATTTATAATCATGCGCGTTACTCGGTGTCACTAATTAAAAAGGCTCTACTATGCTACGGAAACCTACGGTTAGAACCATTCTTTTGTCGAAATAAGAGAGTGGAATGAAGTCTACGAATAAGACGTTCACGTTATATACATACTCTTCTATATGTATATGTAGGTATATGGGTCCGAGAATCCAGTACTCGGTTGTCTTGTCTAGCCCAAGGCGAATTTTTTTTTTTTTTCAAGTATAACAAACTACTCGGTGTTTCCTACTCTCGTCTCGTAACAATATCATTCCATGTGTATATATATATATCTCATATGTATATTTCTATAAAAATAATAATAAAAACCAACAAAAAAATTTCTTACATTTTCTCGGTAACCCCGACGTACTACATATGTATCTAGATATAACATATATGCTACGTACAATTGTCTCTTTATTACATAACGAGGCGTAAATCTATCTTGTAAATCTATTATATTATATATAGTACCATAACGTGAAATGTTATTGTTCCTATTTATATGCACTTTGTTAAGGGTAGGTATAGACAATGACGAAGGTGCAATCAATGGGCAAACGGTTCATCAAATACGAATAGGAAAAGCTGTTATCTTGATAATGATAGAACTAGCTGTACCCTACGATTCCCGAAGTGTTCATTATCGAGTATATCGTCAAACAATGACGTAGATCATTTGTTACGTTAGGATGATGATGATGATGATTGTCGTCATTGTTTTACTAACAGTTAATACAATTGATGATCTAGTCCGATTGATTATTCTATCAATTCATTTGTTAGCTGTAGTAGCAAACGCTGCTTTATTCAATACTATATATATATATATACTATATAATTCTACACTAATAGTTATTTTCAAAAAGCCCCATGCATGTGCAGTGAACATTCGACTGAATGAGAACGTTCGACGGAATTTGTACATCGTAAACCCTTTACTTCCATATATATATACTATGTTGCCTTTATTATTATTCGCTCGTGGTAAATTGTAGCTTCGTGATCCAATGTCCATCAAACCGGACAAGGGACGACCATAACTTTCCCTCGTAAACGACTTTGTGGTTGGTAACAAATTTCTACGGACGTACCTGTATATATATATATATATATATATATATATATACACGCGAAGTATATGGATCCCTTTACCGCATCGAACGAGTGAAAAAGGACGAAAAAAATTTTCATACAAATGAAATAAAATTAGACAATTTAATCGCGTGCAAATGACATCGCGATACAATAAGAGAAAGAGAAAGTGAAGAGAAGAATGAGATATTTGTCTGTTCTGATAAAGGATCCTTGGCTCTACTCTTTTGAAAGGTATATGAAGTAAAAAATAAAAAAAAAAATAAAAAAAAAACGAAAAATAAGAAAATAATAATTTCTTTTCCCTCGAGTTTTATAAAGGCAGCAAACCTCTGCACGGTGAATTCACGTCCTGTCTTGCCTCGGTGGTCTTGAATTATACCAGGGTAAAAATGTTTTCTCATTTCGAGTCCTACAGTCGTTTTTTTTTTTTTTTTTTTTTTTTTTTTTCTTTTCTTCGCTTTTTTCTTCTTCTTTTTTTTTTTTTTTTTTTCAAATCTACGTTCCTACCCCGACTTTACGTCAGTGATAAGGAGGACGCTTCCTTTTTTCTTAACATCTTGTGTTTACGGCTTTCTTCTCATTACCAGTCCCTCTACGTCAGTCCAAGAAAATGGAATACCATTTGTTCTATCTTCCACCTTATACTCGCGCAGGAAGTAAGGAAGGAAGAGAACAGAACAGTTATTCATCGTTTGATGTTCGGAGATATATATATATAAAATTTAGTCGAAATATTAAAACGAAATTGAAAATACAAAAGTTAAAAGGAACAAATATATATACGAATTATATATACCAACTCTCTACCTTAGATTATATTCACGTTCCTATATAAAAAAAAATTATTCAACTCGGTGCACAGTTGTAATTTTTTTTTTTTTTTTTTTTGTTTTCTCTGCAATTTCTCTGCCCTCTGACATACGGACTGCTATTTTCAGTCTCCACACCATCGCATCGATCGCTACTAAATTATTTCGAGGTGCCAACTCCACTTACCTATCTACCTACGTTCCATTCTCTATACCAACGACGACACCTACGACAGCATACGACGACTGACCTATATATTTCGACAGGTAGTGAAAATTTATTCATAAACATAAACGATTTTAGATCCATTCAAAAAACCTGATCCTAAATCCATTTCACTATATACGAAATTAGAACAACAAATTTATAAACTGCAGGCACTCAAATAATTAAAACGAAACAATTTGTTATTATCCTCTTCGTTTTCTCATATCCGAAAATTCACGCCTTCAAGCACATCAGGAGTCAAAGCCCCAGGGACTATAACTTCGCGTAGTTATTTTCAGAGGTTGATATAATAAAAGCTTTCTGGCTGTTGCACATATGGCTGTCGAAATGCATCTTTCTTTAAAAGCTCCGAATATGAGATGGGCAAAAAATTGAACGATATTCAAATTTCAAATGGCTTGAATGGATCGCGTCAAGTGAGCTTAACTCATCCTTTTTTTTTTTTCAAATTTTTAATTCCCTTTTTTTGACCCAGTTTATTCAGCGGTATATTAGAAACCGTCAGAGTCTATATAGTACTGAAAAACCACAATATCTAAGAGCTTTTGTTAGATCAGCCAGAACCACAAGCAAGCATATATATATATATATACATATATAGGTACCTACCTACAACTGGCAAGTAAAGGCAGATGACAGAAATTTCTTCGATATCGTGAAAACCGTGAGGATTTTCTTCACTCAACCGTTAACAGCTCTTCCTAGTAGAAATAGGCTGTGTGCTATGTATACAGTGGAGTATATTTATCGAAGAAGTAGGTAATATAACCGCCTTTTGCCAACCACATATTATATCTATGTGATACACTCCCACGTATATATATATATATACATGATATTGTATATAACGTTATCGCTTAGGACCATACGCTTAAGATTTTCTGGCTGGTCGTGTTCACTGGGTTAGATAATTATAAACACACTTATACCAATACATTTTATTGCATATACATGTACATGTAGGTACATGTAGATGTAAAAGGATTTCAAGGATATCTGACTTAAAAGCTCATATCCTACTTTCGTCAATGTAAATATTATATTATATAACTACTAGCTCTGGCATTTCGCCATGTGAAATTTCTCCGCTATCGCGACTTGATATGTATTTAGTTAGACTTGGAAAATTTTTACCTATATATTATATTGTAGTTATATATGTATATGATTCTGCAGTTTATATGGATGAAAATAATCTATACCTAAACTTTAAACTTTAAACTTTATATATAACCGAGAGAAAAATCGGATATTGAAAAAAGTTGCGTTCAAACGAGGATCGTGGAGAAGATTATTTCTTTTTTCTTCTTCTTCTTCTTCTTCCTTCCTTCTTTCCTTTTCTTCTCAATTATATCTATAGAATATATTGCAATCAAAAAAAAAAAAAGAAAAAATAAAGGTAGGAAATCAGTGTTTTTTTTTTTTTTTATCCGTGTTTCTATATGAGTTGCGAATAAAAATAAAATAACATAAAAAAAAAGTGTATTGAACCAAAAGAGAGAAAGTGTTCAAGTGATTTCGAACACTTTCCCGCTCCCTAAACCTGCCACAGAAAACAAATGAGGTGGAATTGTACAATGGTGTAGGTATAAAAGCTCTATATAGAGAAAGAACTCGAGGGATAGAAAGAGAGAGAGAGAGAGAGAGAGAGAGAGAGAGAGAGAGAGAGAATTGGTAGGGAACCAATAAGTCTAATGGAAGTCCTTCTCTGTGTTTCTCCTAAGGATATATCCTGCGGTAGAAATGCAAGTCGAATCAAACGCAAACGACCAACGGACTTCTTTTAGTTTCACGTATAATTTACGACGAGCTTGCAGCAATATAGCGAAGCTGCGCGGGGGTCCTTGGTCACTTCTTTAGACTTTTTATACATCCTATGCAGGACCACCAGGACGACGAGGATTCGTAATCTCTTGACTCTGTCTACCGACGAGAATATCATTGAGAATATAAAAGGGAATGAAGAAAACTCCAGGACTTTTTTTTTTTTTTTTTTTTACAAGAAAAACTACTCTAGACAGTCTCTGACCTGTCACAGGTCTTAATTTCGTTAACTCGTATTCTCTCTTCTTTCTTGGTTGTCCGAACAACATGTTCCTCCACAATTACAACTTGACTCGTATTTCACCCTCCTAAGTCGTTTCTGGCTTCCTTTTTTTTTTTTTTTTTTTTTTTTTTCGTATTATTCCACATTTATTTACCCCCACATCATACCATCTTATCGTTATTATTATTAACATCTGAATTCAATCAGCGTTTTATTTATCTCAGTACCTATTTAACGTGTTTTCATTTCTTCAATAAATTCTTCATTCATTTTTTTCGTTTCTTCGTTTCAATCTACTGATACAGATTAAATCTTAAATTCTCTTCTCATTTGCTTCGATATTATTATTATTATTATTATTATTATTATTATTATTATTATTATTATTATTATTATTATTATTATTATTATTATTATTATTATTATTATTATTATTATTATTATTATTATTATTATTATTATTATTATTATTATTGAAGAGCTAATCAAAATATTTATATTAATATCCTAAAGAAATACCATTTACATGAATTTTAAGGAAGTTTTTAATATTCTGCCATTATTCGTATGAAAGGGAGATTAATTCAAGAAGATTTTTAATCCTGATGGTTTTCGTTATTCAGGATATTTGTTGTTGGTTATCTCTGTTTTTTTTTTTTCTTTCTTTTTTAAAACATTATTTATCTTTTTATTTTTATTTTCTTCGCTTTTGACGATACGAAATTTTTCACCCCTATACACATATATACGAGCAAGTATAATATCGGTAGCCTAAAATCTTTCGCTATTGACTAATATTTGCGTAAACGCTAAGCGATTATAATAACGTTGATATTTGTTCTCTCGCACGAATTCATAATATATACCTATACCTCTATACCTGTATATATTTATTCACCCGCGATATAGATACTGATCTTGGTTAAAACGGGAATAGGCATAGCGAACAACCCTATGCCTGATATGGTGTGGTGTTGTTTCAACGCAAACCTACCCTGGCATTGCGTGTCCCAGCTATACTAGATCCGGGGAAACAGTATAACCTCCTCGGAGATAACAGTTATCTCTTGAATTACGGCCCTAACGAAAAACCCTCTGGTGGTTTTGTTGTCCCCTTTTAATCCCCTGGGCCCCCCTTCTTTTGAGGGTTGTGAAGAAGAAAAAAAAATTCTACTGCATACAAAACGTGCCTCTGAGGTTCAACATTTCGTAGTATTAATTCTACCCATCAAATCAGGCTTCGAATTTCAGCTTGAATTTTGAAGAGAACAATTCTCCATTTTTTCTGGGGTCAAAGACTATCTGACTAGGTGTAAACAAGGCGTAATCAAATTGATAACATACCGTGTTTGGCACTTTAGCGGATTCTTTTTATCGCGAAAATATATTGGACGGACGCCAAAAGCGAATCGAACAGCGAAAATATTACTTCAACTGACTAGACAAAAATCGTCGAGTCCTTTTTTTCGCGATACTATTTTATTCTGAATTTTGTAAGCGATACCGATTTCAGAATCGGCGACGTAGTCGTGCGGGCAGTACCACCGATTGGACCTCATTAATTGGTGTTTAATTACGCCTAGATTTATGTGAATTTCACTTTAAACCATCGAAAATGTTCGTTTCGCGATTAATTTTTCATTTATTGCTCACCGAAATTTCAATCGTTGAAGGTTGGAGTCGAGGCAATTAATTGACACAGAATTTCCACTGGCGGAGACGCGATCATGGACATAATTTCGGTCCGCGACTGTAAATTGCTTCGTACTAACCGAAAACAGAGTTCTTCTCGAGTTATCAGCTTGTATATTGATAACCTCGGTGAACTCTTGTGTCTTATGCTACATCTTTATTGATAAACTTACAAGACAAGACATTTTTTGTTAATCGTGCTTACCTTGGGTTATTCTATAATAAACATTCCTGGGATTCCCGGTCTGAGAGCGCTGGTTCTTAACTTCAGATAAGGACAACTTTATTTTCAAATAATTAGCCCAAGGCATATTTATTAATTTTTATTCATGCCTTTCGCTGATGGATCAGCAATCACGGCTAATATGACACTGATTTTCATTATCATGGCGATTGTGACAGCTATCTGAATTATTATACGGGGTATTTGACTGAATATCATCGATATGGATTTCGGATGGTCTCCTTGTTCGGGGTGATTTTTAACTGAGACTACTCCTCTTTATCAATTTGTCAACATTATAGGGTAAGGTTGCCGAAATCGTACCACTTTTCACATTTCAACCTTTAACTTCTAGGAATATTCATGAAAATACTTTAAAATTGGAACACAGAGTCTCTGATATGTTTTCTTCATAAATCTTTCGTTGATTTGAGATCAGAATAGAATTTTCATGAAATACAATCAATTTTGTAAAAGCTTGAAAATGGTACGATTTGAGCGACCGGGTTCCCAAATCGTACCACAGGGCTCCCTAATCGTACCTGGGGTACCTAAGTCGTGCCAGCTGCACGAATGTGAATTAAATAATCAATTGAATGATAAATAATGAATAATAATAAATAATAATGATAATCATAATCATAATAAATGATTAATTTAATAATCCCAAGAATATTGTGAACAAGTTCCTAAATCGTACCGGTACGATCCGGGCCCTATAGATTCTAAGGCAACCGAGAGCTGGTACGATTTCGGCAACTCGTCATTACTCTTTTCAATTGAATAAAGACAGAGCTTTAGAGGTTCGATTCAAAAATTGGTAGGTCAAGTATATCGAAAATTGAAGTTACTTTACAAGAGACTCAGGCAAAGTTTGATTTCGATTAGATTTCCAGCCAAAAACCGTTAGCGAAATGTGACCAAAACTTACATGCTACGGTATGCTATTCTTCTTTCGGTAATATTTCCTTTCTTGCTTCTGCTTTCATGTGCACTTTCATTCCACACGCGTATTATGATACATGCTTCGAAGAACCACGGCTAGATAGCATGAAAACTACGAATTGTGCAAGATACGACGGTGGTACGATTTGGGCGGCGGTACAATATCGGCAACCTTACCCTACATCTTGAATTTTAATGGGTTAAAGTAATAGAACAATAAACCTAATTTTATCTGCATTACATTGAAAATCATATCTAGTATACGGAACTAACTAATTGACTACTATTTTAGCCAGTTCATCAATCCCTTGTGCATTGTAGTTCTCAGGAATCGGAAGCTCGCATACGTAGGAAATAGTGAGATCGCAATTATTATTTCTCAGCCCGCCACATGATTTGCATGCGTGAACACAGTAATAATCACCGGAAGGTTCCCCTGTCTGCCAGGGTAAGGTTGTCATGGTCAATCCTGAATAGCCAAAAAAGAATCGCATGTCACTTCCTGTGATGTCTGCGTTTAGAAAAAGATTTACCAAGGCGAAACTTACCAGTGCTACTGCTGACCCATTCTGTATCGCCGTGCATCTTATAAATGCCTGTCCATGTGGAATCTGATTTTATTTGGGTCATTAGGTATGCGTACTCTAGGAGGGTATCAATGTCCGCCAAATGAGCGCCCTCAGATATGCATTGCCTTCTCGCCACTTTCCACGTTACTTGTTCATCGTGAACCTTGTAAGCTGCTCCGATATCAGGATGCACGACATAACCATCCGGAAGGGCTGCAAGTTGGCTCGGATGTGGCACTTGCATGACAATATGACCTAAATTCAAACAATTTTCACGTTAAAGCCTCGAAATTATTGTTCAAGATAGAAGTGTCTCTATTCTCAAATGAATTCGATGAGCTTTTCTTACTTGGATTAATAATATTGATGTCTGGACGTCCGGGGATGACTACAGTAAGTAGCATTGATGCAGGCAGGGTGAAATTAACGAATGTGGGAGCCATGTTGGTTCGCGACGATGATTCCCTTCGTACTAATGAAAGTTGAGAATTCGCCGATGGTAATAAAGGCCTGGGATAATCTCATTCAACCTTGTTTTTTTCTGACGATAAAAGCCAATCTCTCACGATGAATTTGTTTTAATTTTTTTCCGCTTGATATTCAGAGAATTATATCAGAGAATTCAGCCTTATCACTTATCATTTATAAACAACCACTACTTTCCTTATGATTTAATACAGCTGTTATTCATGTACTAACGAGGATCGAAGCTTTGCTCGCACTACTGGACGACTGAAATAATCTCTTCATTGCCCTGTTTATGAATGATTTGGGAAATTCCCGTCTCTATTTTCCTTAATTTTAGACACACTCAATCTGCTACCTATACCGGATGTTTCATTCAAAGTCTTACAGGTTTATATCTTGAAAAGTATGGATTTTTGTAGAAAATCTTTCAAACGAAAGTTTCTTGTCGTTTTGGAGGAAATAAAATGGTGCAGTTCGTTTATTGAAAAAATGCATTTTTTGATGATCTTTTGAACGGGTACCCCTATTTTTTATTTCAGAATCGTTTTCTACGTGAAAAAATAGAAAACTTTTGTCAGAAAATTTCTTTTCTCAGACCTCAAATTAGTGTTTATTACACTTAGTGTTGACTATTAAACGTATAGTATCGACTGTAATTATTTTTGAAATTACTATTCGTTTCTTCATTTACTTAACGACTTTTATTTCCGAAATCTACCTGATGAATCATTTGTGGAATCATTTAGCAGAAACCCTAAACAATTTGAATGTCAAATGTGCATTTTACTGGATTCAAATAAGTTTTCTGAGATTACACGCAAGCAAAATTCCAGTTCTAAGGAAAGAAAATGTCCAATAGAAGTTTCTCAATTTTTAACTAAAAAACGATTCTGAAATCGATAATAGGGGTTCCTATTCAAAAAATCGAAGTTGACCATCGAAAAACCATTAAAAAATGCATTTTTTCAGAAACGAACTGCACCGTTTTATTTTTTCCTCAAAACAACAAAAAAACTTTCGTTTGAAACATTTTTGCCAAAATCCATACTTTTCAGGATATAAGCCTGGAACACTTTAAATGGAACACCCGGTATACATGTATACGCATAATGCATGTACGATATCCATCACCATTCGTAGATACGCGGATAAATCGAAGATGCTCATTCAATTTTTTAAATCCTCCGTGACTATTATACTTTGAAAATAAAACCGCTAGCCATAGAATCGAGAAACTTGTATCTCGGATATTTTCTTCATTCTATTTTCATTTTCGAAACGATCATAAATAATTACAGGATTTATTTGATGGTATATATTATCGATCTGAAACAAAAGTTTCGTCATTGGTTTTTCCTTTTTTTCGGAAAGGATAATCTTGTTCAACCTTGCTTTGTGCTGACGACAGAAGCATATCTTTCTCGATAAAGAATGAATTTTTTCCCGCCTATGATATTCAAATAATTTCGCTTTATCGCTTATCACTTTCGAACAACCATCACTTTACTTGATTTAATTCGGCTGTTATCTCTGTACTGACACGAATCGAAGCTGTGCTCGCAACTACGATTAAGATAATCTCTTTATTGCCCTGTTTATGAAAGATTTGGGCAATTCTCGTCTCTGTTCTCCTTAATTCTGGATAAACTCAATCTGCGACTTATATAATATACAGAGCGATTCTGTGGAAAGTAACGCGCCTAAAAGGTAGGCAAGCGTGAGACGCCTGCATTGAGCAGCTCAAACATCGACGATTGGGTTTTATTTCCCACGTTTCCATGTTCACAGACAATCGGAAGTTCTAAATACATAAATGGTTGAACCTTCTTCCGCAATTCCGAATTCGATTTTTTTGCTTTATTCGTCAACTTGAAATATTCCCTTTGACGTGTGAAATTCATAAGACACTATGATTTTCATTATCATGGCGATTTTATCGGACAGCTATCTGAATTATCATACGGAGGTATTTGACTGAATATCATCGATCTGGATTTCGGATATTCTCCTTATTTAGGGTGATTATTAAATGAGACCACTGCTTTTCAACAATTCATCAAAGTTATACATCTTGATTTTTAATGGGTTAAAAAAATACAACAACAAATCTCATTTTATCTGTATTACATTGAAAATAATATCTATACGGAACTAACTACTTGGCTTCTATTATAACTGTTTCATCAACCCCTTGTGCGTTGCAGTTTTCAGGGATTGTAAGCTCGCATGCGTAGGGAGCTCCGAAGTCGCACCTGGAATTTCTCAGCCCGCGTGGTAATTTGCTTGCCGTAACACAATAATTTTCACCGTTAGGTTCCCCCGATGCCCAGGGTAAGGTTGTCATGGCCAATCCTAAATCGCCAAAAAGGAATCACATATCACTTCCTGGGATGTCTGTGTTTAGAGAAAGATTGACCAAAGCGAAACTTACCAGTGCTACTGCTGACCCATTCTGTTTCACCGTACATCATATGAATGCCTGTCCATGTGTAATCTTCTTCTACATGGGTCATTAGGTACTCGAACTTTAGGTGGGTATCAATGTCCGCCAAATGAGCGCCCTCGGAAATGCATCCCCTTCTTGCCTCCGACCACGTTACTTCTTCGTCGTAAACCTTGTAAGCTGCTCCGACATCAGGATGCACAACATAACCATCCGGTATGGTGGCAAGTTGGCACTGCTGTGGCGATCGGATGACACTACGTCCTAAATTCAAATAATTTTCAGGTTAGAGCCGCGAAATTTTTGTTCAAGATAGAAACGTCTCTATTCTCAAATAAATTCGATAAGCTTTTCTCACTTGAACTAGTAATATCAAAGTCTGCAAGTCCCGGGATGACTACAGCAGCTAGCACTATCACACGCAGTGTGGAAACGAACGTGGGAGCCATGCTGATTCGCGACGATGATTCTCTTGGTTCTAATGAAAGTCAAAAATTCGACGACGGTATTAAAGGCCTGGGATGACCTCGTTCAACCTTGTTTTCCTCTAACGATAAAAGCAAATATCTCTCGATGAATTTAAATTAATCTTTTTCCGCTTGATATTCAGAGAATTCAGCCCTATCGCTTATCATTTATAAACAACCACTACTTTCCTTAAGATTTAATACGGCTGGTATTCATGTACTAACGAGGATCAAAGCTTTGCTCGCACTACTTGACGACTGAGATAATCTCTTCATTGCCCTGTTTGTAAAAGATTCGTACGATTCTCGTCTTTATTTTCCTTAATTATAGATAAACTCAATCTAGATGTATAATACGTGTACATGTACACGTCATACATGTACGATCAATTAAAAATCGATCTCTTGTCTTTTGAATTACTATTGAACTAATGATTGTTCAGATTATCAGGTATACAGATATACGGTAAGGTAAAACATCCAATACCTGAACGTTCACAAAATTTGTTCCAATAGCAGAATGATCAATTATATTTTGCGAAAAAACAAGGACCGATTATGTTAGGATTTTGTAACTACTTCAAAATCAAAGTTTAACTATTCAAGATTGTACAATGATCAAGCTTTAGTCCGTGATTTCAATAATTCATATTGAAAAATTACTACAAAAAAGAACAATTCCAAAACTTTCCACTTTTCTCCCTTTTCTCAAGAATTTGCTAAGAAACAACAGCTTCGGATTAAGCTTTTCTTTAACTTATAATATTATATTTTCTCACTCAGAATAGTATTTTCATAATCTACGGTGCTTATTTCAATGATTTGATAATTGATTTGACTTAAATAAGCTCATTTCTAAATATTCAAATTATTTTTAAGTTCGTTCCGTATTTGGACGTAAAACCAAGCCCGTTCCAAAATCTGAACGGCGTTTAGGTTTTAGGTACCTGTAACTAAATAAATTAATTATAGTCGTCCGGTTTTGTGAAAAGTGATGAAATATTACTTTGAAATATATAGTTCTCGTTGTTGGTAGTAAAATCAATTTCTAACATCAAAATATTTATTATGTTATTTTTCCGTTTCCTGTACCCCTCGGGATTGGAAGCTCGCATACGTAGTCTTCGTTCCACCAGTAATTATCCTCACAGCCTCTATGAATTAGTCCAACGGAGTCGCCGAGGTATGCCATACTTTGAATTGCAATAGCTTTCATTATCATTTCAGAAAGCAGAATTTAAACATTCTATCACGTCATAATGACCCTTATCAATGATACCGCTTGGTAAAAGTATTTATTTACTGTTACTACAATCTTGCCCAAATTCTCGTGGGGTGGGGGTCAAAATTTCGGAAGTCCAAAACGTAAACTGACCAAAATCTCGAATTTTGAAATGAACGAGTATCAAAATAACGAGAATTGTGATTTCAAAATTTTTTATTTCCGACAGACCACTGAGTAGAATAAGTGTTTCGTCGAAAGGATGAGAAATCTGTTAACTGACTGGTCACTTCTGTTGTGGAAATTCAGTGATTGGCTAATCATATCAACATAATCATAGCGTGTAGACCCAGCATGATGGGGACATTATGGTAGTGCTGTTCGATTGTTGAATTTTGTAATCGATTATCGATTACTAAATTAAATCGATCATATTTTCATGTCGTAAAATCGGTCCGTCGATTAATCGATTTTTTTGGAACAGCACTACATTATGGACTGAGAAGGAACCCGCAAGATATTTCAGTGAAATCGAATTCTTCATCAAATAAAATGAATACAAGTTGCAACAGATATAAGTTTTGTTCGATGTTTTGAATGGGTAGTTTTCAATTCGCAAGCTGAAGTAGAACTGTCTTGAGATATCGGCGAAAGGAAGAATGTCGGTTATGGAGAAGGTGGTAAGAGTTGGTGGGTGGTGGTATCTTTGGGTTGAAAGGGCACCAATGAATTCAGGGATACAAATTGAGGGGTGAAAATAAATGAAGATGTATAGGTCAAAGGACAGTTTGTTTATTTTATGGATTTACGATCCTCGCTAATTTTTCATTCCATAAATCAGAATATAAGTTCATTCCTTTCACGTATGATTACTTATGCATATCCAATATTTATCATTTCTACATCGAATAATACAATTTCAAATGACATTTCTATATAGTGTATCCGTGTTATCTTCGAGTACAATCCTCTTATATCGAAATTTCACAGACGTACCAACGTTTATTCACGGTGCAGGAGGAATTCACTAGTGAAATTCCGTTGAATGATATACTTGTGCAGTCACCAGCATCGTCAGGATTATCTTCCGCCCATGGTACGGATGCAAGAGGGAGGCCTGGATAAAAAATTCAGGATTAATTACATGATCATACAAATATGGATTCTAGTTGTCAATCTTTGTAAAGGTCTTGGATTAGATTAAAACTTACCATTGTCAACTCTGACCCAATCCTCAGTGGTATCCGATTTCCGAATGCCAACGCTGATCCACCTGGTGACCAAAAATTGCGTGGCATATATACGCTCGATTTTCTCAACAGTATCGGCGATAGCCAAGTGAGCACCCTCCGCGATGCACAGGTCACGCGCTTTCACCCACGTAACAGCTGTCGTGTAAACTTTGTACGCCGAATGGAGGTCAGGAAATCTCACGTAGCCCTCGGGGAGAGTATCAGATGCAGGAGCCGGTGTCGGTGTAACATTTATTGCTGCAATTCAATTAATACATCATTATTCAGTTAATATATACATCATTGTATTCTGCTCCGAATGAACCTCCGAGTTATGGTCAACTGTTCATAATGGATTCCAACGAAGCTGCAGAACATCGTTTGAACCAAAACTATATGAAGTCGAATAAGTGTTTCGTCGAAAGGTCATTTATTCGACAATGTGTTTTCAGAACATTCGTACTTCGAATGAGCAGAATATAGAATATAATAAAATGAAAAGTCTATATTTTGCCAAAACTAAAAATCAAAAATGGCTTATATTTTTCACAGCTAATAAACCAAAAATAAAATATAGCGAAAACCAAAATTCAGAAGGAGCAGAACTCATAAACGCAAAATGTAAAAAGGTCAAAATCTCGAATGATAGAATTTTCATAAGCTCCTAAGTATTTATGAACGACGGCGACATTCTTCGTTGATTCTTCAAAATTAGTTACTAAATAAGTGTTGCAGCACTTTCGCTATTTTGGCGCGTCTATGTTTAAGCGATTCGAGATTCTGACCATTCGAGTTTTTGACCTTACGTTTGAATGAAAAATTCGAATTTTTCAAACGATCTTTAGATTGGCTATTCTAAAATAAAGAACAGTCCAAATTTCGTATATTTGATATTTTCACTAATTCGATATTTTGCCCTTCGTGATCTTGTCCATTCCTAAATTGGTTTTTTGATGGAATTTGCTTGTCATATTTCCGTATTCATAATGATCTTTTGTATAGTTTATAGAGTATCGTGATATTGCCTGTTCTGAATTTTGCGTTTCGCGAATTTTGAAATCCGATATTTCAGCCAGTTTACGTTTTGGACTTTCAAAATTTTAACCCCCACCCAGGTTTTTCTCACCTGTATGAGCAATATTCGAATCTGCAAGTCCCGGGATGACTACAGCAGCTACCACTATCACATGCAGTGTGGAAACGAACGTGGGAGCCATGTTGGTTCGCGACGATG
Organism: Tenthredo mesomela; assembly: GCA_943736025.1. Classification (NCBI taxonomy): domain Eukaryota; kingdom Metazoa; phylum Arthropoda; class Insecta; order Hymenoptera; family Tenthredinidae; genus Tenthredo; species Tenthredo mesomela. The sequence goes on from OX031022.1 coordinate 4,030,160, forward strand.
ATTCTCTTCGTACTAATGAAAGTCGAAAATTCGCCGATGGTATAAATAAAGGCCTGGGATATTATCTCGCTCAACCGCGTTTTTTTCTGACAATAAAAGCAATTCTCTCTCGATGAATTTGAATTAAACTTTTTCCGCTTAATATTCCGAGAATTCTAGCCTAATTATCGTTTATCATTTTTAAACAACCATCTAATTCGGCTGTTATTTCGTTACTGACACGAATCGAAGCTGTGCTCGTACTACGATGAAGATAATCTCTGTATGACCCTGTTTATGAAAGATTTGGTCAATTCCTGTCTTTATTTTAAAATCGATCTCTTGTCTTTTGAATTATTATTGAACTAATGATTGTAAAGATTATCAGGTATACAGATATACGGTATATACATAGGTACCTATCTACTTGCATCTATTTAACAAACGGTAAAAAGTTATCGGTTGTAAAGTCGTAGGAGATAAAGATGTAAATTCTTACGACGTCGTTCGTTCCTGCAGTTTAACATCTTTAAAATCGATTTACCATACGAAGTATTGGACCGAATTTTCTCGCTCATTTACTTTCGTTATTATATCTAAAGATTTCTTTACTTAAACATCTTCCCACACATATATATATATATACATACATTTGAATGTATATTTAAATACACATATAAATATATATCTATATAAGTTTTAAACGACCACCATGGTACTGACACGAATCGAAGCTGTGCTCGCACTACAAATTAAGATAATTTTTTTATTGCCCTGTTTATGAAAGATTTGGGCAATTCCCGTCTCTATTTTTCTCAATTCTAGATAAACTCAATCCATAGAATACATCAAATATGTACGATTAATTAAAAATAGATAAAACAGAATGATGTATACATTCTATACGCATATTATTCGTACAGACGTAAGTACTTTGGTCCTCGTAAACAAATCTGCAGAGGCTGGTGTAGCCCAGTTTTACGGGTGTCGAGAAAATTGACTTTTTTTGGGTTTTTTTTTTTTTTTTTCTTTCTTTCTTTACTTTTTCTTCTTCTTCTTCTTCTTCCTTGTCCTTTACCCTCGGCTTCAAATGGCAACGTGAAAGAATCTCGACGGATAGAAAGAAACGAGGGGAATAGAACGGTTTGCCAAAGTCGCGAATCAATATTTACCGATTCACCCGCTCGTAAACATTGCCGAAGACACGGGGAGGCGTCGGTTAATAAGATTCTATGGATAGGGCGTCTACATTGGTTCGGGAAATGTCCTGGAAACGTCCTGAATATTGACAGAGTGTCCTTAAATTTAGAAACTCGTATTTTATTGCCTTCTAAAATTGTCTTTTCGACGAATTTCGGTTGATAAAAAAAAAAAAAAAAAAAAAAAAACATGAACAGAAAGATAAAAAAAAAATAAACATATATACACACACATACCTATATACCCATCTAAGACGGGAGAATCAATTCCAAAGGACAATATAAGGGAAAATCAAACATACTTCGACCCCTAATTTATCCTTACTTAATCCCGATTCTACGACTGAAAACTACTTCTCGATAAATCCGGGTTCTAAAAAATCGTATTTCGTTCCTCTCTATCCCTCGATTCAAAGAATGAAGTATTAATCAAGCTTCAAAGCACGTCTGTGTCTCTCTAATTCATATAAGTTCACGAAATTTTCATCTATATACTAATATTCTTGACTATGAAAGTAAAGTGAAAGAATTTATTACTTCTATGATTTTTCCTCTTTTATTAATGTCGCGAACTGAAGAGAGACTCTGGACCATTTTCCGAGTAAAGTATGTTATATCTATTTTCTGCCATATCTACTTCTATAAAATGAGTAGTACTTTGCTGAGATGTAGGTAGCTGTAGGTGTACATTTAATAATGTTACTCGAGAATCTTGCAGCCTCTCCGACATCTGGGCTATAAAGAAAACTAGCTTCGTTTGAAAATTAATCACATTATCATCTCGAGAAGCAATTGGAAAATCAGATATACCCGGTTTCACATCTCAAAGCAAGTTTAATAATTAAATTAATCACTCTTCTATCATGGCCCCCTTCTATTCTTTTGCACCATGATTTTCTTTCAAACTTTTATCACTAAGGTACTTGCACTTTGACTTCAATCTAATTCTATAAGGGCTTCGAACCAACACCGCAAGCTCTATATTATATAGTGTGAATTTTTTATTTCAAACTTTATCACTACTGTTCTATGACTCCTATTTCTTAAATCTACAAAAAAAAAAAAGAAGAAGAAAATTGTGAAAAAATAAGACGATTTCTTATTTCTTCATGCTGTAACCCAGCTGGTGGTTTCGACTCGATGTATTGGATATGAGGATAGGAAAAGCTCGAAGCCACTTTACATAACTGCAGTTTTATATTTGTTAACTTATTTATTTAGTTTTCGAAAAGGAGTGTAGTAGTAAAGCTCTCGCATATCTTATAGAAACGTAGTGCCTATATGCCTCCTAAAACGTTATACTAGATACTTGGGTAGGTAGGTAGGTAGGTATAGTATAAAATTCGCGTGTGTGCAGCAGTTTTACTGACTTCCATTGCTCTCCCCGTTGCATATTTCAGAACCATACCCCGAAGCGATTCGCTCTCCATTAAAGAGTACCTTCACCGTACTGCTCCAATTTAGTTTTTTTTTAAAGCTGCTTCTCCGAATGATCCGTAAAAAAAAAAAAAAAAAAAAAAAAAATTAATCTTTTTTATATCTCCTTCATTAAACACCAAAGATTTGATATTATTATCTCAAATTTAAGAAGAAGAAAAATAAAATGTGAAATTAAATTGAATAAAATATTTCTCATTTTCTCTGTTTTAGGTATGTGAATCTGAAACTCTATCCAATCATCAGATATTAAGGCCTCATTGTCAGGAAACGGTGAGTGATCAAAACCATCATTAATAAATAGTTTAAAAGAATCAATATTTCCTAATATACTTATATAATTATAAAAAATTATTACATTAAAAATTTGAAATTTTGATATTATTAAAAAATTAACTACACTTTAAACATTTGACATTTTCGAATACCGGGTTATTAAGGGTCTCCGGGTTGTCGTGTCGTATCAACTCGAGTCAGGCCGGTAGGTCGATGGTACTTGAGTAGTATAGGCTAGCTAGCAAGATATCGCCTTGTAGGGTAGGTAGGTAGGTAGGTAGGTGCCTCTATACCCACCCTGAGCTTTCGAAACCGTACCTGCAGAGACGGCGATCGGGAAAGCTTCGTCGGGACGAAGGGCTCCGGCAAGGCACCAAGATACTTCTACTTACAGCTCCTCTCGTCTCTCGTCTCTCGTCTCTCATCGACAATGCACTCCACCTCGGCCTCAATACCACCTCCTATAACTCCAGACCAACGAATTTAGAACTACCTTTTAGATAAGGGAGGTATTAACCCGCAGACTCACAAACCGATATAATAAAAAGATATAAAAAAAATCGTCGAGCTTTTTTTTTATTAGTATACGGAAAATTTTATAGCCATAAAATTTCATGATTATTATTATAACAAATCGAGTCACGATTATCAGAAATTATAAGCATGGGTTGGATTTATAAATACGAATTTTGTATTTCGAATTTTAGGGGCTGAAAGATTTTTTCGCTCATTTATTTCTCCTTTTTTTTTTTATATTAATTTCAACAAACTTCGACTTTCTGTCTAGAATTGAATGGAAAAATTTCATTCCCACGTGCTGGAATGAATTTCTCTTTCTACAACCAGAGATAAAAACTCAAAATTTATGGAACAAAATTATTAATTTTCAATTTTCAATTTTCAATTTTCAATTTTCAATTTTCAATTTTCAATTTTCAATTTTCAATTTAATAATATATTTCTGGTTTAAACGCGTCGGAATTTCGCTTGATATTTGTGAAATTCGTGTAAACTAATGATGGAACAATCCCGCGAGTTTGTGGAGCGAAAGTAATGTTATTTACACTAATTAGCGAGCTTTCTCGCCCCGGCTTACTAGTTGACCTTTTCATAACATATCGCAGTTTTTTTTTTTTTTTTTTCTATACACTTAGATATTTTATTTTTTATCTCTTTTTTTTTTTTATTATTTTTTCACACCGATCGATAAAGCGCAGCAGGTATTTAAATAATGCAATTTGTCAGAAAGGGTCAGTGTGGCAAACCGAGCTAAGAGAAAACCATTATTTCACTGAATTAGGCGGACAAATCGAGTGCGAATTTGACGAGGGTAAAAACCGATAACCGCTCTTTACTAAAAGAAATAAAGTTGTACGTATACGCCGAGCGAATGGAAAAATTCGTTTCATTACTTTAGCTCACTTCATTTGTCTCATTCTGTTCTTTTTCTTTTTTTTTACTTTTTTTTTTTTTTTTTTTTTTATCTCATTCAAATAATTTAACCCCCTGCAATCCCTGAGAGAGAATAAACTCAGTTTTAATCTTTCGAAAGCTGTTTAGTAAAGCTGACAATTGTCAAAATATTATATAACATTCGAAAAGCAAAGAATTGAAAATAGATTTAAAAAAAAAAAAAAGAAAGAAAAAAAAAAAATTCATATAAATTCGAATTTATATTCATTTTGAAAATGCACTTCTATATCCGTATTATATGGTGTTAAAATATAAATCCCGAAAAACACCGGATAGTGAATCGCGGTGGGCTAAAATATGACATGTATATATATATCCTATATACATGTACAAATATATAAATCAATTTTTGTCGTTAAAATTATTATGGTAACAGAATATCGGTGAAATAATTTTCATCTATCGGAAAAATTTCTCACCCTCCCGCAGTCATAACAGATAATTGAATCCAAGAGTGAAATTTTTTTTTTTTTTTTATATACATTAAAGCTCCTGCTATTCCATGGTGGTAGTGGTAGTAGTGGTTGTGGTGATCAGATGCTGCAGGTATTAAATTATTTTTAGTAGAATATTGGAATGGAAATTTATGCCCTCTAGAGACGCCATATATTTGCTGTTATACTTGAAACTCGAAAACGTGATTTTTTTTCTTTTTTTGCTCTTTTTTCTCGTTTTTCGTTTTTCTACTTTTTCACACAGCTGAATAATTCCCCCGGTTGAATCAACTTGCCATGTGGCTAATCTCCCGCGATATTTACACAGTGAATCTCGATTTTACTATAGGTACGTGTGGGAAACTGTATATATATATATATATATATATATATACAGACTCACGTTCCGCAACTAAAACTGGCAGAAAAATATTCCCTACCAAAAGCAAAAAAAAAAAAAAAAAAAAATGTTGAGAGAGCTGCAGAGCAAGCGATATAACAAATTGCCATAATTATTGTCAGCTTTTCATATACCTACACCTATACTATTTTACTTTAAATAATTTTATGCGCACAAAAGCACAGGGTGAAATATATTCCACCCTTGTATATATGTTATGCCTGCCTACTTCCTCTTGTATTGTTTGAGCAAAATCCTGTATTTAATTAAGTATCTACGGGTTGAAAAAAACCCGAATATCAGAATTTTACTTTCAGTAGGTAATATTATATATTATAGAAAATTTTTGAAACTTTTTAGTAAAGTGTAAAAGGCTAAAGAAATCTGGTCTGCAGAGAATCGTAAAGTCTGATTTTCGAAAAGTAGGTATGTACCTAATAAAAAATCTCATGTGTTAATGTTCTGCGGTTTATTATTTATTGTACCTATATATGAGGCGAAACGTTTACGAAAATTTTTCTAAAAAATGAAACAAGCCTAAAGACTTTGAGAAAATAAATGAGGGTCAGGTATAACACGGAGTTGGTTAATCCATCAAAATGACCGATGCTGACAATACGTGTTGCGGAAGGCTAGGACCGTTTTCCCGAGGGTAGATCTTAATGTCATATCTCTCCGGGTGACCAACGTCCAGCGTCCATCCTCAACCTTGCTTTTACCTTATACTATACTCTATATGCTCTGCACGCGAGAGGAAAATCAAGAACCCGCTAACTTACGTAGAGAAATCGTAGCAATTCCGAAAAGCGATAAAATGAAAAATAAAAATAAAAATGAAATCTTACCTGAAAAATGCAGATCGCATAGATCCCGGTAGGGGCGCGTAGTTCTAGCCGAGTTTTTTTTTTTTTTCCCTTCAGCTCAAAAAACTCGAGAAAATATATACCTATGTGAAAACGAAACGTGTTAAATTATTTTAAGTTTTCAGGTAAAACTAAAATCATATTGTAATAAAAATTAAATTTTTTTTTTTTCATTATCTTTTCAACAGCTCGATCGTGGATACGCATAACAGCTAATATATACTATATTTCGGATAAGAAAAAAAAAAGAAATTTGTCATTAATTCTGAATCATTGGATCATTAAATTATTATTAGCTAAGAGCCGCGGCAGACGTTTAAACCTATTTCTCTCTCCGCGCATTAGGTACGCACCGTGACGTACCTAATACCTTACGCAGTGACAGTGACAGATTTAAGAGACTCGTCGGACCGTAAAATCGTTCCCTTTCGTTCAGACGCGGTATAGAATACGTACTTATTTTTTTCCTCCTTCGGTCTGTTTTTGGCATAAACATTGACATTGACATTGGCTGTCGGAAAAATGTCAAAATAAATTCATCTTCGCCCGAAGCAATTGCTTCAATCTCCGTTTTTTTTTTTTTTTTTTTTTTTTTTTTTCTTTCTTTTTTCCTCCGTTTTACTCGCCAAAAGAATTTCTTTTTGCTTTATTCTACCCTTCTTTCTCACGTTTTCCACATTCGTGTGGTTCCTAAGCTTTTCTTGAGCCCTTGCTCCTCCGGTCCTATCAGCTCGTCCATGCACCGTCCAATCATGAAGCTTCAACCCTCTCTTGACCTGGTTGACGGAATCCCCGTGGTCTCCGATGTTGTCTTTCGACACCTCTTTTTGCGGCTCGTTGTGGACTAGGAAAATTTCATTTCAAGAGTTCTGATTTATTAACAACCCCTTCGTCCTACTTTCTTTATTCTCATCTATTTTTCGCACATTTTTCCTATTCTCCTTTTTAAAATTTGAGACTTTTTATGAAACAAAACCCCATTCCCATCAAGGGATGAAATATATAGAGAAAAAATGAAAACTAATCGGAATCGATCGCATTTCAGTTTGCGTCACCGAATATCATAGAGTCATGCATAGAGATTCGGTATGGTAGATACAGCGAGTTAATCTGGCAGGCGACTCGACTGCTTTGATTATTGTTACTGCAGAGGCAAAGCAAAGCAAGGCAAAGCAGAGCAAAGCAGAGCAGAGCAGGCTACTAGCTGGTAGGGGTTAATCGCGAGAGATTCGCTCTAGTGATTTGCATACGTTATACTTCGAATCCACGCTTTGAGAATGAATTTTGGGAGTTTGATTTGCTGCACTACTGGTCATATATATAATATTTTATTGTAATATCTGACGTGCGGTTTTCTTCACAAATCATAAAACCTCTACGCTTGGGGGATCGGTAAAATAAAAATGAATGCATTAATATGATTTGTGAAAAAAAAAAAAGAAAAAGGAAAGATAAAGGCATATTTAAATCGTCGTTAATTATTTGTCGGAAATAAAAACGCCCCTGAGTATATTAAACGGCCAGCTATCGCTTGATTTAACTAATTGCGCTTTGTTATTATCCGCGTAGGGATTAATTAAGACGGTTTCTCGAACTTTTGAGCCAGTGAGCTGTGCGCGGGAATTAAGGGGTTGGCAAATTTCTATACCTTACCACTTTTACACACATTTTCACACCCGTTAATATATACATGTACATATATACATATACATATATGCAAGTTTTCGTAGCCATATAAAACTGTTGAAAAGAAAAAACGAAGCTGTGGGAGCCGAAGCCGAAGCCCGTTGAGGTGGATGCAAAGGTGGTGCCAGCGGGCTAGAACGGGTAGGTAAAATGGGTGGGTATAGGGTGTCAGAGTAGGGTAAACCGGGTTGGAAGTTCGCGCCACTGAATATTCATATATTGTAATCAACTCCTTCAGACTGCACGGCGAGACGTGGCCACTTTTACCACCGCAACACTCTATCTACTCGTCCGTTTCAATATTTTCATCCCTTATGCTGTAAGCTGTAGTAATATCTTCGTGTGTGTTACACGTACATACGTGTAGTACGTATCATTTCATTCATGTGACTATAATAAGGGCGTATGAACTAATGCGAATGTGATGCGTGAGAAAAACCCTCTTACCTGAGTAAAAGAAGAAAAAAAAACCCCATCTTCTTATCTGAATTTTTTATTTTTTTTTTTTTTTTCTTCTAAGTGCGTTTCAACCCCTTCAAACATACCCATTTACGGAACATTCGCATTTAAATGTCTCAGCATTCGCATGAAGAAAATGATAAATTATTTACGTAATTCGTAATACTATATGTAGTGGGATTTGGGAATTGGATTTTACGAAAAATAAATCATTTCTTTTTTTCAACCCCAATGATAATAATAATAATAATAATAATAATAACAAGTATATATGAGAATAATGATCGACTTCTTTTTTATTTCGCGATTCTCCACCGTGTCGGATGAAAAAGGAGTTTTGATGTCTGATGTGAAATATTGTTCTTATACTTATACTAAGCATTCGCGTGCGAGAGGATTTTTATCACGCACTTGTTATATATATTATATATAACGCTTTCTTTGATATGTAATACGTAGAAGAATGATAATATGATGATAAATTCTTTTCTTTTTTTTTTTTTTTTTTTACGAAAAATTGTGAAATATATTTATTATATCCGCGACGATCTTTATAATATAATCTTGGGAAAATATTCACGAAATATTAAACTCGTTATACGAATTGTATAGAATTTTAATTAATATATAATTTATAATTGCATAAAGCTTCTTATCATATGGACGACGACGACGATGAACTCTCGAGAGTAATTAACAACTTTGTGATAATAACTTGCGAGTAATATAATATATATATAGGTATTAATGAAAATTGATAAATAGAAAAAGTCTATTAATAATTAAATTAGAAAAAATGGTTGGTCCATAATAGTTATGTAAAAAGAGGTAATGAACGCAGCGACATATCGCATATACTGCACAGCATCATACTCTGTGTTATAATAGTCACTGGTTTATAACAAGCCGATATCTGTAGGGTACTTGTGTATTAATTCTGTCGGTAGCTGAGGTTGTACACGAGAATTGAAGGAGTCATATATATATATATATAAATATATATATATATAAATGTGTGTGTAGGTATATGTACCAGTACTTCTATTTTACCCCGAAGCTATCTATTCCGCGATCTACACGCCCGCGATCTATATATTCTCACAGATGAAAAGAATTAGAGATATAGAAACTGAGAGGAACAGAATTCATCGACTACCTACCTACCTACCTACCTACCTATCTACCCACCTAGATTCAGAACTTGAAAAATTATACCTGCCTACGTTAGAAATTTTCTCTTTTTTTTTTTTTCTTTTTTTTTTTTTTACCTATATCCGGCTAATCGCAAACTGCATTTACTGGGTCAAGTGTCATGCGGTGAAGTTATATAGGTATATCGTCGTTAACGTTCAGCTAGTGCGAATTAATCACTTTCAAATATCCTCTTCTTTCTTCTCTACTTACTCGATAATTTTTTTATTTTTTTATTTTTTTTTCCTTTTGTTTTGTTTTTCGCTAAACATTTCTACTAACGGAAAAATTTCATCCCCTAGAATCCGTATACGACATTCGACTTCAATCTTACCTTTATTTTGGGGTCCAACATCTAGTGATCCGCATTGTTCTTTTGACTCGTTATATTATTGTCTATCAGAGAAACCTGATGACTTAGATATATTTGAGTGCGAAAGCTTTTGAAGTATATAATGGTTTTAGTAGCGTAGGTAGGTAGATACGAGGTTCCTCGTATTGTCTTGTACATCTTCTAAGATCCTTTATCTTTAGCTGGTAGAGATCAAAGGCTGGTTTGTAGATTAAGAAAATTAGAACAACATTATAGGTATAAGAAAAAGAAGAAAAAAGAAAAAAAAAAAAAGCAAATTTGATAAAATCAGTTTTATTCGACAAATTTTTCTTAAAACTGTAGATTCGAAAAAATACGCGAAATGAAACTCGACTAAAAGTAAATTCGAAACCTTTGATTCCATATTTTCTAGTTACTATAACTTCTTGTTTCCTAGTTTCTACCTTATAGCGCAGACACTTAAGCTTTTCGCACAATGAGAACAAGACGAAATGTCTACTCTAGTACATAGAGCGAAATTGTATAGCACTAGCTCTAGCTGTAGAGGCGTAGGTACAGTGAAAAACTAAAATAGCTTAGAAACGAGGAGGTTGAGTTTCGACCGCAGACCCCTAGTTACCCGAGGCAAGCAACTACAAGTACTCACCGCTGGTAGAAATGGTGGTAGTATTAGAATTAGTGGTACTAGTTTTCAGCCCGGAGGTAATCCACGGTCTTATAGCCATTCCAAAGCTCCAAAAATAAAATAAAAAAAATAAAAAAAAATAAAAATAACGAAAAAAAAAACAACAACAAAATAGAGGAAACGAAATCTACCCAAAGTAGTTTACGTTAACTGAAAATTAATTTACTCTGAAACTCCTTTATATTATGCACTTCGCAGAATTTTAATTATTGTCGCTGTTAGAGATAATCCATTTCATTATACTACCCCATTATATACACGTATATAATAGTACTAATCCAATTTTAATTACTAGATAATTTTGATCATCTGATTTTAATTACTTCATTTTTTTTTTCTCTGTTACAGGTACGGAATGTTTTTTTTTATTTTTTTTTTTTTATACCCTTTATAGCTGGTATCAATTTGGCCATTCGTATTCCCAACATATAAACGTGAGTTTTTTCATATTATATATGCTTCATATTTTATACGTAATATATTATGTATTAAAATTATTACAGGTTTTTAATTACTCGAATTAATCAAAGCTCAAGATTTTTAATTGCAATCGCGAGATTCCCATTTTAACGGAATTGAAACACAACGTATGTAAGCCATTTGAACAGATGCAGTAGCTGGATACACATATGAATATTTTTGATTAATTAAATTTCTGGGACATGGTTTCTCAGAACAAAATGTGCTGATGAAATCAATAATCCAAATAAAACTGATGATTAAAAATTCAAATTATCATATCGAGTAGATATTTGGAGCGACTTGAGATTACCATAAAATCGCAAGGAATGAAACTTAGATGATTCTATCAGTGTGCTTAAATTACTTTTCGATTAATAAGACGAATTTTTCAATTTTATAATTTTTTCACGATCGCCGAAGCCAGGCGTCATTTTTTTTTTTTCACTATAAACGAGGTTCCAGCAGAACGGTAAACAACGATTTATCAAAATTTCACATGTTGCTTAAAATGCACAAATTGGACCTCCGCAACATTCCGGATGAGGTTTGCTGTTGTCTTGGCTCTTCCAGCCCGTTATTCCCTTCGGTCCGCAGAGAGCCTGTGGGCAGCTAAAATCAATTAAATTAATTTTCATAGCATCGATTTACAGAATTTATCAATTTTCGGGTATATCTTCGGGACTTTTTCCTCTGGATTACTTGTAATCAATTTTCTACTCACTGTACGTCTTCAGTGCCCTGACAGTTTCCAATTTTGTCATCGGAGGCTGCGAACAAAAAGTAATAAAAATGAAGCATCGTATGGGTTAAAAATTCGTCGTCATTTATCAAAGTGAAAGAATTTTCTATATACGGTATTCGTTCAAATAACAAATCCACGTACATTTAGAACTATAAATTTCTCTCAATCGCGACGAGGTAGTACCTATTCAAATGGAATGAAACAAATCTATATCGATCGGAAATTTGACGACGTTGAAAAGTTACGCGTATCTTATACCAAATGTACAAAGATCATCCGAAACCGAATGACGAAGTGTTATTTCTACTTCTGACATCAAGAAAAATTGTATAAAAAAAATAACAAGCAATCGTAAAACACTATATTCTATGTATGTAGGTATGTAGTACTTACGATGGCTCTCAGCTCCGATATCGGAATAAAGTGCAAAAAGCACTAGGATCGAAAAAAGTACTGAGGTTACTGGTTTCATGATCAATTATCGTCGATACGTAGCAGCTGGACAACTTAGACTGTTCTGCTGACCACTTTGTGACTGCATTTATATATTCAGCACAATATCTGCCGAGGTTATCTTCATGTGCTCGTTAGCATCATATAGGTTCATAAACTAATAAGATGTTTGTCTCACATCGGATTTCATTCAGGCTTTCCTCGCAAGCTATGGAACAGTTTTTCATAACAGATTCTAGAACGAATTAATTTTCGTTTAATAACCCATACGCGATAACTGACACGATAAAATTATCATGGCTTTTTATTTTTCATTTTTTCTTTCATAATTTTTTCGGCCACGTTCGTATGCGATTTATTATATTTAATATTATGTCATCAATATTAATATTGATTGCAGTCTTATGTAATATATCCGGCCTAGTAGGTAAAAATCATTTTATCAATTTGTATTCGCCGAAGATAAAGTCTCGATGTCAAAAAGTACAGTCGTATGATAATTCCTATATATGGAATATTAAATAGCTAAGGATTCTCATTTGGTTACGATTGAACAAAAATTTTGAGGAGATAATTAAAATTGATAAATTATACCTAATTTTTGTATAATTTGAGTAAACAAGGTGATTCGTTATTATTGATTTTACAATATGTTCGTAAAATCGACGGTATATGAATAACAAAAATAATCGTCCTGCGCATATTTCGAACTTGTGGAATCATCAGCTAGTCTATCCCTGAATTTTTGAAGAAGTCGAAATCAAAAGTTCGTATATTGACAGTATCTACGACTTTCTGCCTTTAATCGATAAATTATTAAATTCTAATTATTATGAACGTATATTTTCTGTTTTTCAACAAATTTGAAAATCTCGTATGCTATCGCTGATAACCTTTCGAGCTAGTGACACTGAAATCTGGATCATACATATACAAAATCTCGGATAAAGCAGTTAAATAATATCAAAATTGCATAAATGAGGTTTTTGCTCAACTGTGAATATCAATTTATTCAAATTTCACGTGTTACATATGATATGAGATTAACATATTGGGCCTCCGCAACAACTGGGATAAGGCTTGCTGTTGTCTTGGGCTCTCCAGCCTTTCGGTCCATCTGGTCCGCACATTCTCAGTGGGCATCTAAAATCGAGAAAATTTATATTCAGAATTGAACTTTCCAGTTTTTTCGCTAGTTTTATAATTCTGATAATATTCTTTCACGTTACTCTTAATTAATTCTCTACTAACCTCAAGTCATTGGTACCCTGACAGTTTTGCGAGATAGCTGAAAAAAACGAAAAGATATAAAAATGAAGCAGCGTTAGTATCAAAATTCGTCGTTTTATCACATCGAAATCTATTTTGATCAGATATTTTATTCAAAAATCAAATTCAGACATAAATTTCTTTCAGTCGTGATTAGATATTCGAAAGCGAATTGATAAATGTAAGTATGACAGAAAATTTTGTCGACTATGAAAAGTGAAACGAATCTTATATCAAAGTACGAAAATCATCCAAATCAAAATTCACAGAGTGTTATTTCTACTTCTGATTCAACGAAAAAAATTGGATAAAAATATACGAAAAATCAGAGAACATTATGTTCTATGTATGTACTTACATGGTGTCGCAGCGTCGATTTCGTAGTAAAGTGCGAACAACACTAGTACTGAAAAAAGTACTGAGGTTACTAGCTTCATGATTATTTATCGTCTATTCGTTGCAAGTGAAAAACTTGTACTGTTTTGCTAACCGTTTCTGACTCTGTATTTATATCCTGCAATATTCGCTGACATGAGTTTATCTTCATATGTTCTCATTAGCAACTCTTGCGTAAAAACAAGTATCACTTGATGCGTTATTCGTGAAAGTATTGGTATAGGTAGGTGAGCTACATACATCGGGGATCTCCCGTACGTTCTAGTTTCTTAATCGTTTCTTTATACTCATCAGAACTCACATATGATGATGAGACATTTACTGTTCTCTTTTTTCCCAATGTTTAACCATTATTTCTCAATTAAAATAATATCGCTGTTTAATGAGATACTAAAAGCATTGCATATAAGGTACATAATAAAACTATGATACCAAAGTACTCATCATTACTACCACATTACCATATACTGCAGTTCATTAACGAATGACTGCACTCTGATATCGCACTATATTTTTATTTATTTATTTTTTTTTTTTTTTTGCCTGTTCTCAAATTATTCTATACTTTTTTTTTTTACATGGTGGGTTCTGCAAGTTATTTTCCCTTCCCATTGTTTTAATAAATACGTTATTAGTGACATTTTGAACACACTTTTGGGACTGGTCACACCCGATCATACACAGATTCTGATAGAGGATTCAAATGATGGTCAAATTGCATAAGTGCAATTTATTCAAATTTCACATATTACATGTAATTAATTACACATTATGGTTGCGCAACATCCGGGCCAAGGCTTGCTGTTGTCTTGGGGAGTTCCTCCTTTTACTCCATTCGGCCCGCATCCCAGCTGTGGGCACCTAAAATTGTAGAAAATTGATATATTCAGCATTGAATTCTTCAGTTTCTTCCATAGTTTGAAATAACTCTTAATGGATTCTGTGCCAACCTTAGATCGAAGACGCCCTGACAGTTTGTAGAATCATCTGAGAAATATGAATGAAAATGAAGCACCTTTTGTGTTAAATTTCTTAGTCTTATCACAGTGAAAGAACTTTTGATCAGATTTTATTCAAAAGTCAAATCCGTACATTGAGAAATAAATTTCTTTAAATTGCATCTAGATATTCGAACGCAAATTAATAAATGTATGATAAGAAATTTTGACGACGATGAAAAGTGAAACTAGTCTTAGAGCAAAGCTCGAAAATCATCCAAATCAAAATTCAGAGAATGAGATGTTATTTCTACTTCTGAGACCAAGAAAAATTGGATGACATTTTTATTCTTTAATCTGAGAACATTATATTCTATCTACTGACCAGGACTCTGAGCGTTGATTTCGGAGTAAATTGCGAATAGCACAAGCACGGCAAAAAGCACTGAAGTTACTAGCTTCATGATTAAGTAGTTATCGTCGATTCGTTGCAACTGTTCAACTGACATTATTTCGTTAACCGCACTGTATTTATATGAACGAAGCTCGACGAACCATTATATATATATCTGAATGCTATTAACGTTTCTTGCGCAAAAAACAACTCATTATGCTATTTATTATTGCTATGATAATTGCGTTGAGTCAATTAACATATGAGATTTTCTATCTGTCCACAAATCTTAATCGTTTCCGTGTAAAACCTATTATGGTAATCTGCCTGCGCTATCATTAATCAACCTACCTATACCTGACAGATTATTATCAATTTTATTTTTATTTTCTTTTCTTAATTGCAAACTCTATTAATCCAACTACACAATGTGGCACTTATCGATCTCTAAATCATCTCAATTACCATCAGAACACATCATTATTATTTTCATCAAATCAAACTCTGAACACCAGGTCATTAATCACAATCGATATAATACGCGAAGCTTGAACTCAGACAATATGTCTGCACTTAGTTAACGCGTATGACGTATCACTCATTACTTCATATACCTACCAACCCTGCGATATCGCACATAATAAATACTCGCTTTTTATGCCAAGAATTGAGCAAATATATGCAGCTAGTATATTTCTCACAATTTTATAGACAATGAACGTGCATCGTAGGTAATATCGGTCGATTACACATTCTGTAATCGTAATTAATAGAAAAAAAAAGTATATTTCGAAAAAAAAAAAAGAAACAAAATTCTCCAATTATTATTATGGTCTGTGGAACTAATTTTTCATTTATTGCGTAGAATAAGTTCGTTCTTTGAATTTAACCGTTGGAAAAAAAATGGAGTTGAAGGATTACGAGTCAGAAGTGAAAAGATCAAGGTAGTAGTACATACTTGAATCTCTTTATTAATTAAAGATTTTTGTTAGCCCTGTTGATATTCCGCATAGCTTTGAAACGAGGGGAGCGAAAACTGCGGTAAAAAAAAAAAAAAAAAAAAAAAAAAAGAAGAAAAATAATAAAGTGAGACAGGACAGGTTTGAAAAAAAAAGAAGAATTTTAACCACACCTTCAAGTTAAAAGGGAAATTACATGACTCTAGAGCTTTTTCATTTAGGGCAATTCAAAGCGAACGCAGAAAATCCACGGTTATGGTATCTACCTCCTGGTTTTAGCTGCTGCGGTAAGGTCGAAGAGCGTGCGGCCTTAACGATAATTACCAGCTACTATACACCACCCATCGTACCTACTCGTACGTATACCTATAACATTTAGATCTTATAATACGATAGCCAATAATAATATCCTCCAGTAATA
This sequence comes from Tenthredo mesomela, assembly GCA_943736025.1. Taxonomy (NCBI): domain Eukaryota; kingdom Metazoa; phylum Arthropoda; class Insecta; order Hymenoptera; family Tenthredinidae; genus Tenthredo; species Tenthredo mesomela. Next base: position 4,046,610 of record OX031022.1, read on the forward strand.
GCGTTCACCTATTTACAAAAGTAAATTTTCATCTCCTCAAGGAAACTCTCTGACTATATTTATATATATATCTGTCTGTAGATTCAAGAAAATGATAATAAGGGATCATATTATATGCATGGTGTTAAAAATCGATCGACGTGTGTAGACTTATTTTTTATTTTATTTTTTTTCTCTTAAAGAATTTAGAGAGAAAAGAATCTCCCCTGAAAACTAGCGCGAGGGATTCTTTTTTTTTTTTTTTTTCTTCCAACCAATTGTTAAGGAAGAAGAAAAAAGATGCAGGAAGCTGGATCCAGTTCCGGTTTGTCGTCTTTTAGAGACGAAAAATATTGCTCTTTATACAGTACCTCCTCGCAATACCTTCCCCTCTTGTTTTTCCCACTCTTTTCACTTCTCCAACTACATGTTATACATATACATATATAGGTGAATGCATATACTATATATACGAAACGAAACGAAACACGCACCGAGTCACGCAAGCCTAGTGTATAATATATGATGTATCAAACATTTACCTCTATAGGTGTATATACCTACGTGTAATTGTGATTGTGATGGTAATGGTGACGGTGATGGTGATGTGATACATACACAACTTTAGTTCAGAACCGAAGGTCTCGGTACAACACACAAACGTACCTCGGTCGTCTAGCTAGCATCTCGCGGTAAAGAGTGTAGGTACAACCCGGTCGCCTTCTCCAGAGACGCGACAACAGAGTACAGTACATAACCGTCTATTCGCGACGCTTGTGCACCATCTCGTTATACGCCTCTTGGGGGGACCTCGGCGAATTTTCTCTACAGTGCGTTTTTTCAAGTGAAACTCTAACGTGACTTTTTCTTTTTTTTCTACTCGTAATAACAAAAGTGATATTTCACAGTCTGATAGACACGGTAAATAACTTAACAGTTCACCATTCGGACGTCTGATAATTAATCCTAGTGCACGAATTAAAAAAAAAAACGTTAAAAAAACACATCAAGGATTTAACCGAGATGTCGAATCTGCTTCTAAAGTGTCAAGTGATCGATACCCGAGGATGAAATTAAAAAGTTTGAAAAGTTTCAACGATTTACTACATATCCTCTGATCGTCTGATTCCAAAACCCTGAATCAACCTTTCATTCAAGTCTGTAACAGCCTCGATATGTCAAATCCGTTTCTCTTCATTCCCTGTTCGTTTGGTATGGATGAAAATGATTCATATGCGTTATTTCATTCGTAATTACCATCATCCATAAAACACTGAGTATCATGGTTTCGATCATAACAAATCGCCGGTTTATGTCCTTTCTTTTATTCCGGTTACTTGATTCGATAGGAAAATGTCATGATCAAAATTTTCTACTTCAATAGTGTTGAGCAACTTGGTTCTGGAATTGAGAAACTGTTAATTACTGAAGCCAGACGACTGTGCTACTCTATGTTGATATAGTAGCACGTAGTAGCACCTACATTGCAGTACAAGATCTGCTGTAAACAACTCGAACGGTTTCTACCGTTCTCAGATTGAATGAGGCAACATGCTTCTATATTATACAAGAGGAGTGGTATCACGGTCAATTCTGAACCCAGTCAACCGAGGTTCCTTCCTATCGTGTGTTGTAATCGGCAAGTTGGTATACCGAGCACCGAGCCTTGACCGAACCCATAAATCCATATGCCATTACGTAAAACCAGCGGATTTTCACTTTGGAGTAAATCGATTTCATCGAAGTCGATGAGCGGCTCATATAGGTGCATGCATTTCGTCTAATTATCAAGTATCATGACCTACGGGGTTTTCATACGTCGATATCATAATATCATGTCTGCTATGGTTGCGCTCAGACAGACTCTAACAACGAACCAGACGAAACCTTTCTTTACCTTTTTTAGTTTTTCAACTCTCCTTTCTTTTAACTTCCTCTTTCTCTACACGCGTACGAGTTCCATTGTAGAACGAACGGGATAATTATGCCTCGTTAACAAATAGCTTCCTTTGAAGTAACGCCGCGTATAGGTGCTACCCTACTACGTCCCTACTACTGCAGCTAGGGTTGATAGAGACACTGTGCGATATTCACACGCGGTGGATGAACCGTGTGGCAAAGGGATGGGGTAGAAAGACGCCAAGCTTTTGATGCAACAACATTTTGAGCTCAGTTTATGTGGTCAAAGATGTTTAATAAAAGACAAACGTTTGAAATAATTTTAGTGACAAAATTCGATTCTTTATCAAAATTTTCACACTTTTATTGTAACTACGTTCTGATATCTTCAACAGTCATTGAATCATTTTTATTATAATTAAAATACATGTACAGATTCGAAAGAAGAAATTGAATTTGATTAAAATTGCATAAATGATGTAAAGTTTGAAGTACATTCATTCAAATTTCACGTTTTATGCGTGAAATCAACATATTGGACCTCCGCAACAACTGGGATAAGGCTTGCTGTTGTCTTGGCGTCTCCACCCTTTCGGTCCGTCTGGTCCGCACAATATCTGTGGGCATCTAAAATCGAGAAAATTTATTTTGAGCATTGAATTCTTCAGTTTCTTCAATCTTATTTATAATCCTAAAAATATTTCTTCATATACATTACTATTCGTTGATTAGATACTAACCTTCCGTCGTTAGTGCCTCGACAGTTTCCCGAGGAAGCTGAAAATAAAGAATGAAAATGAAACATATATCCTGTGTGTCGCTGTTTTAGTTTCATCACAGCAAATTTCCTTGTGATCAAATATTTTATTCAAAAATCAAATTAAGACACAAATTTCTTTCAATCGCGTCAATGCGAATTAAGAGAGACTAATCTCAGAGCAAAGCTCGAAAATCATTCAAAGCAAAATTCACAGAGTGTTATTTCTACTTCTGACACCAAAAAGAATTGGATAAAAAAAAATAACAAAAAATCTGAGAACAATATATTCCATCTACTTACATGGGCTCGCAGCGTCGATTTCGGAGTAAAGTGCGAATAGCACTAGAACGGCGAAAAGCACTGTGGCTATCAGCTTCATGATTTTACTTATATTGTCGATTCGTTGCAACTGCACAAATAAGACTGTTCTGCTAACCGTTCGTGATCCAGTATTTATACCCAAAGTTCTGTCAATGTTATCTTTATGTCATTAGCATTTCTGGCACATAAAACCGGGTCGGTATTACTCGTTATTCTTGTAATTGTGTAGCGTAAGTGAGCATTGGGGTTCCCAATCTTTCTTCGCTTCTTAATCGTTTCCGTGTAAAACCTATTATGGCAAACTTGACTCACAGACTATTAACAAAGTCATAAATGACACATTATCATCAACTTTACGTCTTTCAATTTCAAATTTTACCACTTCCACTATACTTATCATGTGATACTTGGGTACAGACTTCTATATCATCTCAATTTACCATCAAAATATATCGTTTCTATTTTCATAAAATCGAACTCTGAATACCACGTCATTAATCACAATCGATGTAATGTGAAGTTTGAACTGAAACAATTTCGCATTTACTTAGTTAACACGTATAACTTATCACTAATTACTTAATACACCCTGGCGCATATATGGCACATAATAAATACCTGCTTCATGCATGGCAATAATTGAGAAAATATATGCAGTTAGTATCTTTGTCACAATTTTACAAGCAAGTACGTGTTATATCAGTCGATTACACACATTCTACAACGTAATTAATTCAACGTTTATATAAACAGATACACAGGTGGGCACAGCAAATATGATCTAATTTCCAGCCTATATACTGCATAAGAGTTCTACTAGTATTAATGGTATTCCAAGTTATTACACATATCGGCTTGTAAACCGATGAAAACTCTCATTTTACATTTGCATCCTCTTTATATCAGGTATATCAATAATTCATTGATAATCTATAGTAAAACTTTATAGATTACTCATGCTAAGCGGATATTCTTTTCATATACGAAGAGACTGTAGAGTATAAGATTGCTCTTGTTTAACAGAAGAATAACTGGACTGGACTCTCGAACAGAGATTTGCATCCTTCCAAGGACTCTGCATCTCGTTTATATACGTCGAGGTCAACCTACTCCGATTTATATAATCTTTTTTTTTTTTTCTTTTCTTTTTTTTTTTTGAATCATCATGTATAAATTTTCCTGGACATTACGGTCGGATCTTAGAATCATATGGCATGTTGTTATATTGTATGTGTTTAGTCCCAGGCGCACCTAGTCAAATTATGAACCCTTAGCTCTCTTCACCCGTCTCAAATCCCCTTTGTCAATTTTCAACTCTTGGTATACTAGGTATAACTATGTACAAAGAGATTCCGTGTAGTTGTTGTTTCACTGAACAACCGGAATTCCTTGCATCCTTGTATACCTTATAGCGATGGTAGGTGCAGGGTTTCCAATATTATACTGCATACCTATCTTGATTTTATACCCTATAAGAGGAGAAAATTATCCTCTAACTTTGCTCATTCATCGATCAAAGATCTTGAGGTTCAGTTTAAAGTGAAGATGTATGTAATATCTCCCACACTTTCTCCGATACTTACCTAATTCAATTCGTATATACCTATATATATAACTGTTTTTACACTCGTTATATACGAAAGAAATGAGACGAATGATAAGAAATTCGTAGAAATTATTTCCAAAAGCACGAATTCCCCACACAAAGTCTAATCAATTTTTCAACAAGATCACGATTTTCTAGTTTTTCGGATAAAGATAAAAAATTAAGGAGAGGAAAAACCGCATAAGAAAATTTTAACGAAACTATGAATTACACGAAAGAATTCACATCGCGTGTTCGTACTTGTATACATTCACCGTAGATTTCTTTATTACCTCCAAATGATATCAGCACAAAATGCGTTTCTTTACTTTAGAAAGAGTGAAAGAGAGAGAGAGAGAGAGAGAGAGAGAGAAAAAAAAAATTGACATGCCCGTTTATTTATTTATTTATTTATTTATTTATTTTTTTTTTTTTTTTGATAAAAACAAAAAAGCCACCCTTCGATTCACTCCGCTCTCTTTTTATCGCAGTATTCCGTAGAGGAATAAAATAAAAAATTAAAAAGAAACGAACGGTTTATACACATGTCGAAAAAGGTCGATTTTGAAACTCTGGAAAATATACGTTCATATTAAATTCCCACGAGAAATCAACACACGGATTGTCAACTTTTACTTACGGTACAACCTCTGGGCCCTCTGGATCCTGAGCGAATACATACGTCAGATACGTTAGCCAAACTAACTCGTAGTGCCCATAACGTAATTGGATAGCCTCGCAGGATCAGACCTTGGATTGATTGCGGGTACCTTCAGAAAAATCGTATGACATTTTATCGTAAATACCTCTACGATCTCAGTCTGATATCAGAAACCAGAATTTAAATTCTTCATCTAATCGGTGGTATAATAAACGGTCCACAATTTTTTTTACCAAAATATTTCTCCCGTCTTTTCGGCTCTTCTTCCTGTTTCCTGTTTCCTGTATCCAGTTTCCAATTTCCAGTTTCCAGTTTCCAGTTTCCAGTTTCCAGTCCACGATTCTCTCCTCTCGACACTCTTCGACGTGGTCGCGGTTGGTTCTCTGCTCTGCAGGCATTGTACCACATCTATTGTTTGGCAGTCATTACGTCACGCAAAACTTTCACGTTGTTAGCTACTGTGCCTATGTGCGAATCCGTGTATATATATATATATATATATATATATATATATATATATATATATACATACATGTGTACCTAAATGTAAATGTATGGTAAATTTTTATACCTCATTATATTTGTGTGCGAGTAAAACCAAGTTCCGTATATCCTATATAACTATACCTGCAATGCCCAACTCACCTATACGTACACTGGACACTCTGTCCTGTAACGAACGAAGCAGCAACCCCCTCCATCAGAAAAAAAATAAAAATAAAAAATAAAAAATGAAAAAAATAAAATAAAAAAAAAAACCTCCATTGTTACTAAACTACTACAGAATCTAACGATTTATTACGCTTTTTGTTAACCATTGTATATAATACCTTGTATAGAGTCTCTATGTATTTGCGGTACAGCGAAATTTAAGCTTCCTGTTTTGTCTTCATTATATATGATTTTAATTAATCCAAAGATATTTCAGACGCGATTCAATAATAATAAACTTTTCAATTTATCATCGTCGAATTGATTCCCATGAAGAGAATCACCGTAACCATGGAAAAAAAGAAAGAAAAAAAAAAAGATCCTTAAATCTCAGAGTTGAACCGATTCATTAATATAATTGATGGCAGATATTCATCTCCTGTCTTTAAAACTCCAATGCGTGGGTAGAAATTACGAAATTTCTCTTATATCGTATCGGAGGGCCCAAGTTGTGAGACCTTATAAGGCGAGAGGAGCTCGCACCGGTTAAACTTCGCATATGATAAAGTGTGGAAAATCGTTATCTCTATACGCGTGTATTTCTTTTAAATAGAGAAAAATTCACCCTCTTGGTGGAAGGGTGGAAGAGTTCAGATATAAAAATCAGAAAAAAAATTAGGGAATTTTTTTTCTCGATTTATTTGCAACCCCCCGATTGGGGGGTGGGGGAGGGGGGAGGTACATACTAAAAAATTCATTCAAGCCCTAAATAAATTTATATATATATGATCGTCAGGGTATAACGCATCTTTTACGACCATAAAGATATATGTATGGAACCGTGAACAATGCCGTCTGGTTACAACCCTAGTTCGAGCCACTCATAGAGTATGAACAGCATCCCTGACGCTCTTGGAAATCTCGGCTAGGTAAAGGTAGAGGTATTATCCATTGACCGTGGCTCAGTCGACTGACTAGCAAACTATAGAGTATCGGAGTCTCGTGGTGTGGTAGACGTCACTTTGATGGACCCTTCCGAGAGACCCGGGTCCGGTCGATAGTCGTGATAGTGTCTTGCGAGGTAGTAAAAAGCTCGGTGAAAAAAAAAAAAAAAAAAAGAAAAAGAAAAAAACGGAAAGGAAAAAGTAGAATAGAAAAAACGTTTTATGTGGGATAGATAAGCTTTGTCGATGCTTCGGTATATATAATATTACGCGTGAAAGAAAAAAAAAAAAAAAGAAAAAAAAATCATGTATAGACAGAAATTTTCAACACATCGATATGAAAAAAAAAAAAAAAAAAAAAAAAAAAAATTGAAAATGAAAATTCAATTTCTTGATACAGGAAGGTAGTTAGCACGAGTTTTCATCGAAAATGAATAATTAAATATAGCGTATAATAATATTGTTCGTTTCCTAAGTGATATTCTCGCTTTGTATTTTGCCAACGAGGGTATCGTACCTACCCAACAACTGACGCGTAAATTTCACGCGGTTTTGAATTAGATTAGAAATGGCGCACCTACACCCATTGTTCAACAGACTCTCTATTCATACCGATGTTTAGGCAGTCGACTCAAGTGCGCTGCACTTAACTCTAATTAATAAGGTCACGAATGCCTGTAATGAAGAAGCGTCTACTATATACTATATACCTACGATGTGATATAGTCAGAGCACACATCAACGCGTTGTATATGTATATATATTAGACCGGTTCAAAAAAATCGACTATTCTTTTTCTTTCAATTTTCGCATTGAAATACTTTCGGGGGGGAGTGAAAAAAGATGCCTGTTAAAAGCGGAGCTCTTAATATTAAGATTTAGAGGTCGCTCATCGCGGATTTCTATTTTCCATTTGAATAGCATAGGAAATTTTTTTTTTTTTTTTTTTTTTAATAATAATTTTGTAGCTCACAAACCAATGAACAAATCCAAATGACTAAAACATATTTTCATAGGAAATTGAACACTCTACAAAAAGCTTCTCTTATCATTTTTTGATAAATTGACTCCTTCCAAAGTTATTCAAGCTCAAATTTCAATTTATAGTTGAGTAAGCTATTTGTTTTTTTTGTGATTTTTTTTTTTCCACAATGATAGATACATTTTTTAGAGTGTTCAATCCCCTATCAAAATATGTAAGAGTCATTTGGATTTGTTCATTTGTTTGTGAGCTACGAAATTCTGAAGAAAAAAAAATAAATTCCTATGCTATTTAAATGGAAAATAGAAATCCGCGATGAGCGACCTCTAAATCTTAATATTAAGAGCTTCGCTTTTAACAGGCATCTTTTTTCACCACCCCGAAAGTATTTCAATGCGAAAATTGAAAAAAAAAGAATAGTCAATTTTTTTGAACCGGTCTAATATATATATATATATATACACGGTCTAAAAAAAATTGAAATTTCATTTCATCAACAAAAAAAAAGCCACAGATATTATTTTTCAAATATATATAATTTAATAAATTTTCTTTCGATTTGTTTCTTATTTTATTTTCAAAAAATCGAACCTATATATATATATATAGCTACGTATAAAATGTGATAAAATATTGTCCTCCGATATATAACAGCGTGCAGTTTATACAGCCATTAACTATAAAGCCGCGAAATGTTCGCTTTTAAGCTTTGCGGTATAGTTTCCTGACGGTAACTTTCTCCGCTCGATTTTTCCTTCTGTGATTTTTTTTTTTTTTTTTTTTTTATTTTTTTTTTTTTTTTTGATTTATTTTATTTTTTTCCGCCGTCGCTATTGCACAGAAGAAAACTGAAGAAAAATAACTCAAAGCGGAATCTATACTTACTTATACACCTATATATTTCTACACTGAGAGAAAAAATTTGTTGAATCAAACATATGGATTCTGTTGTTAATAAATAGTTGTTTCAACCATAATTTTGTCTGAATGAATAAGCCGTAATTACCATCACACCTCTTGTTCATTTGAATCAAACAAATTTATTTTAAGCAACCAATATTTTGTCACATCAACATAATATTCATTTCGCCACCCGTAACCGCCGCGTTTTGTTGGGCTAAACAAGGTTTTTTTGGCATAAGCAATTTTTTCTCTCAGTGTATAGAGCTCGCAGAGTTGGAAAGATTTTTCTACAGAAAAATAGACGAAAATAAAAATCGTCCACAGATGCTTTTTCAATTACCTATACAGCGCTTCTTCTTATTTTTACTCAATTACTTGGAAAAACTTGGGTGATTTTCAATTCTTGCGGAAAAACTCTCCGACCTATAACTGGGGTAAAGTTGCCAATATTGTACCACCCCGCGTCACCTAAATCGTACCATTTCAGTTTGATCATTTTTTTTTTTTTTTTTTTTTTTGTTCGCGATCTCCTCGATTTTAAGAATTATATAAAAATCGTTACCATGAGTATATTGAAAATCTCGCCAAACACTCCTATATTCCTATATATAAGATCTATACAATTTTAAAAAATTACCAAACTGAAACGGATGTAGCTTTATGATTTAGGTGGCGCTACGATATATTTGGCAAGGCTTACCCTCATACTACTAACTAATTCGAAAACTAAAAAAAAAACGAAAGAAAGAAAAGGAAGGAAAAAAATCGGCCCAAAAATATCTACTTCGAGGATATTTAGGTATTATATGAAATATATCCCTCAGGCTTAGCCGTGCGCGTAAAAATTGAACGTATAGGTATATATATATATATATACCCATGTATGGAGGGTTGTATAAAATTGTGAAATGTCGAAAAGAATATATATATATAAGGTACGTGCTTTACGAAAGCACGGTGTAGCAGCCAGTCTTCTATCAACGCCAACACGATTCCACTTTTTGAACGCGTCATTACTGAGATATTTCTTTATTTTTTATTTTTTATTTTTTTCTTTTTTTATTTTTTCCCCGGACCTTTCAACCCCTATAACGCCACTGTTCCCTGCACCCTAATATATGTATATATGTACGATATTATATATACCTACTCGCCTATACCATAACCGTGGATACGTTCGCTTTTTATATATTTATAATACCGCAAAAGCATTTTAGCACTTTTCGCCTTATGGCATATACGACCCCACCCCCTACCAGAGGCGATGATTTTTGCTATATTTTTTTTTCATTCCTTCATTCTCCTTTTTTTTTTTTTTTTACAATTCTTTATTCTACTTTTCCAACACTTCGTATCGGGGCTATAGCAAAACCGTGATATTACGAATCGGAAGATTGCACCGAGATTATTTCAATATGTAAGATACTACCTTCCATGCATTCTCACCTTTTCTCTATATCATTTCTTTTTCCTTTTTCTTTCTTTCTTTCTGAAATTCTTTCTGAATATTGAAAGAGACTTTAAGACGACGTATATATGAAGACACGTACGATAAGAATTTTCTCCATGCAGATATCTGCAGGTGCAGAGATTTTAGTCGGTTTATATACCTACTATACCTATATACCTATATATATATATTATATACCTATATGTATATATATGTAAGATTAACGAGCCAATATATGCTCTGCGACACTCACTAACTGCCGCGGATTTACCGAAGACCTTATCCAATATCGGATAACTTTCTTATTAACTAGATGTAGACTAGCTCACCGCAAATCATATCACCGCGGTTTACACCTACCCCTAGTATACTAAATCCGTAGATGCATATCAATTCGCTCGTATTCATATCAAAGATTTGAAAGAAGCAAATTTTGAAAATAATTCTTATTCATTTTTTTTTTTTATTTTTCTATAGTATATACGAGAAACATCTCTATAAAGCTCCGTTATTTTAGGTATTACTAATTTAAAACCTCTAACAGGATTTAATGTCCTTTAAATTCTAGCGAGCTTTATTTCAAAAGGTTTTAAGCCTCGGGCTTTATACTTTATTAAATTCATGAGTCAATTTCGTTCGACAAACTTCAACGGTTTATAGAATAATTATATTTTATTACCTACCCTACCTACCTACCCCTACCTCACCCCCTTCGTCGTGTATTACCATGCGCCCTTGTAATATTGTAAGTAATAAATTTTGAAACTAATTGTGAAAGAGAAACAATTTTTTTTTTTTTTTTTGTTCTTCTTCTTTATTCTCTAATTTTTATAAATTATATTCTACCAAATAGTTGAATAATGATTTTTTTTTTTTTTTTTTTTTTTTTGCAACTCTTAAGACGTATACCGAGAGTTTTCGGTGAAACTGGTGACCCCCTACTTGCGGCGTTTCACCGAAAACTTTCGGTATGTATTGTATGTATTAAAATGCTGATACTGTATCACAAAGCTAGCAGACTCGTTAATATAGGAGAGTAATTTATATTTAAAAAAAAACTGTAAGAATTATTATTATTATTATTATTATTATTAATATTTTTTTTTCATCTATTTTTTAATTAATCTTAACAGCCCGCGAATAACTGCAGCGATTCACTGCAGGTTGAATATATACTCGAAGTTATCTAGTAGCCTTGCATCGCGTCGTTTCTTATGCAAATCTTCTTAGCGTATAAACCGGATGGAAATTTTCATCTTTTACCAACGATTTTAACAATCGGTGTGTGAGAATCTTGATGGTAGAAAAATTTAAATTTCATTCATTTATAGAATAAAATTGCGCACAGCATTAAATATACAACAATCACTTGAACTAAATCCATATATATATATCAATATCTATGATATACATTTATACCTACATATATATATATATATATGCTACTCGATTTTCACTAGATATCTATATATTTGTCTTGTCGTTATCGCCGAACTACTCGTTAACAATTAAGAAAAAAAAAAAAAAAAAAAAAAAATGATAGGGTCTAAAGAATAATTGTAATAATAATAAAAATTTCAAAGATTTTTCCAACTAGTAGGTATGACCCGCAGAAAAATTCTTTTATAATTTTTATAAGTTTTAAGGATGCACCAATACAACCGGGTAGACGTAGCTGATACTTTTATAAACGTTGTATCTGTATATATAAGTATAAGGTATAAGGATTTTAAAGCAAGATTAAAAATTGATTAAAAACTTTTTACAAATTCCAACATTTTTTTTTTTTTTTTTTTTTCTCTCTCTCTCTTTTTCTTCTTCTTCTTGCTTTTACCCTTCGGAATAATACTTTTTAATAAACTTTTCCTTATTTCTGGATCAAAAAGTTTGTTAAAGTTACTTTTTGTATTAATTTATATATACCCTTACCGGGGAGGAGTATATTACTATATATCTAACGAGTATAATATATAGACGACATGAGATCATTGAAATTCGAAAATGATCAAATAGTTAAAAAAAAAAAAAAAAAAAACCCCAACTCCAAAAATGTTATTTCCGCGAAGATTTCGTATGGGAAGAATCTTTTCCCAGTTTTATATATATATATATATATATATGCAGTTGTCATTATTATATAGTATCGATATAATTTAACGATAGAGAATTTGATGGGAATAGGCTATACGCCGATTTTATATGGCTCTAAAATCCGGAAGTACCTCAATTTCGTGAGGTAATTGATAATAGAAAATACGAAATATCTATACCCTTAGAGTAGTGATAGTATAACAGAATACGTGTGTGCTTCTGTTTCGACATGGCGTTCTATTCTATATTATCCTCGTGTGTAACACATACTGAGTTTACCAAGATCCCCTATATATCCCCCATGTAATCTAGAAAATTATCCAATTAATAACAATAACGGTGTTTGATTAGGCTCACGCGCGGACGGACCAAATTAGATTATGATCAAACTGCCCAGTGACATTTACCGCACAGGGATGAAGAGGGAGATATATACGTGTGTGTGTATAGATCCCTATACAGTTGTACGTAGGTGCTAAATTTATCCAAAAATCTGTATAGTATATACGTATATAATATATTAGGGTGGTTCTTATATTTAGGGTGTTTTTTTATTTTTTGAAATTTTCTCCGGACAAATAAATAGAAAAATGTAAAAGAAGGGCGAAACTTTTACCTACTACTCGAGGTTTTTAAATGAAAATCGATATAATTGATTAAGAGCGAAAGATAAAATTCAATTGGAATAATTATTGAATAGTAAAATTTTTCATTTTTATTATCGTATTATACGATAATTTCGTTGTCACGAAAATTTCAACCAATTTTAAAGCATAATTTTGGGGGGTTCAACCTAGATTAGAAATTTCCCTAGTAGTATGTGTATATATATTACCTACACCAGCTGCACGACTACGTAGAAGGCTTGGAATTAATTAAATTACCTCTCTCGTATTAATTGACTTTTATTGAAGCTAAATGAAATTCAATTAACCCCAATAATCCCCGCAACGTGTTAACTGCTGACTGAAACTGTTTTAGCTACCTCAACAGTTAGGAGGCGCAAGACGAAAGAATTAGTATTATAGTGAAATCGAATCGAAATGAAAAAGAACAAAAAAAAAAAAAGAACAAATTTTTGGTTTTTGAATGAAAATAATGAATTTTTGAAAAGCAACTTCAAAGTTATACACAGAAAGAAAGGTTAACTTGATTCAAGACAATTTTGCGGTCCAAAAATGAAGACCGAAATTTTCTCGGATCAAATCGAAAATTTTCTCGAACCAAGAAAATTGTCCCAATAACTTGTTAACTTGATTCAAGACAATTTTGCGGTCCAAAAATGAAGACCGAAATTTTCTCGGATCAAATCAAAATTTTTCTCAAACCAAGAAAATTTTCCAAATTTTCTTGGTTCGAGAAAAATTTTGATTTGATCCGAGAAAATTTCGGTCTTCATTTTTGGACCGCAAAATTGTCTTGAATCAAGTTAACCTTTCTTTCTGTGTATATGTATTAAAATATAATTACACGTTATCATTCTGTGGGTTGAACCAGCCAGCATATAGAGTATAATATACTATATATATTATATGGTTGATATTCGTCGTGAAATTAGTGACGGTAGAGTGACCACTGGGAATTTTGGTGAGACCGTTTCCCCCCCCCTCCACGGTCGAGTCCTGTAGGAATGTGTAAACTTGATGACATAGGAATTGTTTAATTGCTTGGTGCCAGTGTTCTGTCAACAAATACGACCTCCTACACGATGTGACGACTAAGTTGGAAAACACCTGAGGAAATCTCTCCTACCAGCACTATACGAATGTAGAATCCCTTGTGAATTCTACCTACCAAATTATCTACCCTCAGAAATTCGTGTACCATGCAATTGGATATTATACACTAGGTACGGGGATACAGTGGATAAGAATTAGAAAAGATTTTTCGGGGAATCAAAAAAAAAAAAAAAAAAAAAAAAAAGAAAACATCATCGTTTTTGGAAATTATTTCATTTTTGATTGATTTATGCTACTAGAAATAATCGTGGGAAAGAATGAACAAGAGATTTTTGTCAATGGGCGAGTAGAATTTCCCTTGTTATCTTTTTTTTTTTTTTTTTTTTCATTTTCTTTCTCATTTTTTTCATTTTTTTCTATTTTTTTTTTTTTTTATTTTGAACCGGAAGTTCGCCGCATCGAATAACGAAATGGCTTTATTTCCTGACAAAGAATTTCTATCAAAGCGAGCAGAGAAGCGAATCCCAAAGTGCAGCAACAGCAGCAGCAGCAGCAGCTGCTGCTGCTGCTCTATATTTCTTTACGATAGCTGATAACCCGTCGACTTTAGAACCCGAGGAATCTTTTCTTGTAGTTATTTCCGCAATCTTGTCTCTCTGAAAGAACACGAGAAAGGTAAGTCAAACGATCAAACGATTTAGAAAACAAAATATATAAGAAGAAGAAAAAGACAAATTTTTACAAGACACTTTTTAGTCAGAGAAAAGAATAGAGGCCGTGGATCTACTGTTATCCCAATATCTTGATTTAGCTTTTTGTTTTTTCGTTTTTTATTCCTTCTATAGGTTTTCATCAAAGATTTTACAACTTTTCTATATAATATAATTTTCATTCATAAATTTTTTTTTTTTTTTGTCATTTTTTTCCCGTTTCAATCTAAAAATCTCGGGGAAAGAAATTATCCGCGAAAACGTATACACGCAGTATAACTTAATAAATCGATGAGGGATATTGACTACATTATGGGAAAAAAAAAATTTCAATTTAAAATCAGCATATATAACCAACGTTTGGTAAATATTAAACGTCAGCAGGTATATATATATATACGGAAAAACCGTTCTTTTCCTTTTTTTTTTTTTTTTTTTTTTTTTTTCAACTTTTTTGTCGTTGCAGGGGGGAGGGTGGGGAACTTAATTGAAACTGGTAGTTTTTCTGGTTTTTTTTTTTTTTTTTTTTTTTTCTCCTTTAAACGAAACGGTGTATATATTATATATACTCGATATAAATTTATTCAAAAATTGTAATCGAATACAGTCATTTACTCATCGGTGTGTAATAAACCCTGTGGGAATATAAAACGCGAACCAAATAAAAAAAAAAAAAAAAAAAAATCACAAAAATCAATCCCTGCATATCTGTGGATTTGGATACCCGTTGCTGGGGATAAGAGAAAAAGGAAAAGAACTAAAAAAAAAAAAAAAAAAAAAACTGAAATTGAAACAAATCATTTTTTAATACGAATAGGGTGTTTTTTTTTTTTTTTTTGATTTTATTTTTATTTTTTTCTCTCGTTTTATTTCGTGAAAATCAAAGCGGTATATATATTCAAATATACCTAAACGATGGTCATACTCGGAGCTGTTTACACCGTATGAAATTATGCAGATTATGTAAAATTAATTAGAGGTTTACTACCGCGTATGTACAATTAATCCTAAGCAAGCGATTATTAATTACTATACAAAGCTTAAATAGCTGTTTACTCAATTCTCTCTTCTCTCTTCTCTCTTCTCTCTTCTATCGTGATACTGCGTAGCCTCCTGAAACAGCAAGTTCATAAACAGTATACGGTAAATCATATAACCATAGTTTAACTCGTAAATATATATGGGAAATTGAATGAAACTATAGTTAGAATACAGAACCGTGATTTGTGGTGGCTAAACTAATGGATAAAGTAAACTTGTATGCCTTAAACCTGAACCAATAAGCTAACTACGCTATATATACGATTTATATCTACATAGGTAGGTACCCTAGAAACCCTTGGGTCCAAGATCTTATATAACTATATATGTAGGTTTATCGATTAATCTATTTATCCCCTACAATACACAACACTTTGCAAATTAATTCTAAGCAAATTGAAACTAACACGCAACTAAACCATTCAGATTTCAGATTTCAGATTATTGTTATTTTATTTAGTTTCATTTAGTTTTTGATTTATTTCGATAATCTGACCATCGATGTGACCATTCGATAATCGACAAAAAAATTTGCGGAGTTTTAAGGCCCATCCCTATACACAGAAAGAAAGGTTAACTTGATTCAAGACAATTTTGCAGTCCAAAAATGAAGACCGAAATTTTCTCGGATCAAATCAAAAATTTTCTCGAACCAAGAAAATTGTCCCAATTTTCTTGGTTCGAGAAAAATTTTGATTTGATCCGAGAAAATTTCGGTCTTCATTTTTGGACTGCAAAATTGTCTTGAATCAAGTTAACCTTTCTTTCTGTATAGTCGCCCACCTCCTTTTGGTCGAAATGTGTCACATTTCGATTATTATCCGAGCCCAGGCGTAAAAAACGAAAAAAAAGGCCAACTTAGCGCAAATTCTATTTCAATTCCGAACACATACGTCCAAAAAAAATGTTAGTTTCGTGCAAAAATAGAGTCTACAGATGGTTTTTACATTGTTAAAAAATTATTCGAATTCGATTTCCTCGGCGAACAATGTAAAAACCATCTGTAGACTCTATTTTCGAACGAAACGAACATTTTTTTGGACCTATGTGTTCGGAATTAAAATAGAATTTGCGCTCAGTTGGTCTTTTTTCCGTTTTTTACGCCTGGGCTCGGATAATAATCGAAATGTGACACATTTCGACCAAAAGGAGGTGGGCGACTAGGGATGGGCCTTAAGCTCTCTGCATTTCATATTCTAAACTTGAACGTTTCTAAAAATTCGATAAAATATCTAAAACCAATGCGCAATAATTAGATTAATTAGTTCGTCAGGTAATAATAATAATTAATAATGCCAGTCAGTTTCCACATAGGTATCGATATCGACTAATTCAAATTCTACTGTTTAACGTTCAATACATATATTATATACATACACATATATATATATATATACGGTATATAATATGATAATGGATGAAGTTATGGCTAAATATTAGCATATCGTACCTACATATTCGCGGTAGCGCGTCGCTATCTGTGCTGACCACATGCCGAGTATAATCTTGTTCGTTACATCGGCTGACCATTTTGCTGTTTTGCATTTACATTAAACGAAAACGTTTTTATACATAATAGGTGTGTGTAGATTTTTTTTGAATTTTTTTTTTTCATCCGTTCTTTTTTACCTAAATTTTTAAATAAAATTATTCAAGAAAATTTATTACCTTCGATATTTTCGAAATTATATACGTACAGAAATTATCACCAGCTCGCCTCATTAGAGGCACCCCCCGTATCTTTCCATGCGCTATACGAGCTTTTATTTCCGGCCATTTCGATCGAGAATCTCATAAATTTGTAAAAAAAAAAAAACTGCAATTTAAAGTTGAAATAAATTCAGCGAATAAATAATGGAAAACACTTTATTATTCATAGATTCGAATTTTTGATTTCATAGTTTCGGAAAGCTCGGTTTTATAATGAACCTATATGCTTAGATCTGAAATCTAAACGGGCTTTGCCTACTCTAGTCTAGCTATAACAATAAAATACATAATAGCTATATAACTCCGCGAATTGAAATCTACGCGTATATCATAGACGCTGATTACCGTATTGTAGTCATTGTCAGAGGCGTAATTATTTCGGTTGATTAATGTGCTAAACACCTGGGTCTACGCACACGCGTCTCTCTCTCTCTTCGTTTAATTTTCAAATTGAGTCCTGCGAATCCTCCCATGCACGCGTTCTAATAAACTCCATATATTTAATTGATCTACTTTTCTCTTAAGTATATATCGACGCCTGGGCGGAAGAAGATCGTATATCGAAAAATCCGCGAAGAAGATCGTAACTCGAAAAATCCGCGAAAAAGACTGTAACTCGAAAAACCCGTGAAGAAGATCGTAACTCGAAAAATCCGCGAAGAAGATCGTAACTCGAAAAATCCGTGAAGAAGATCGTAACTCGCAAAAACCCGTATAATATTATATGGGTTTTTGCGAGTTACGATCTTCTTCACGGGTTTTTCGAGTTACGATCTTCTTCGCGGATTTTTCGAGATACGATCTTCTTCCGCCCAGGCGTCGATATAGAAAAAATTAATCGATTAGGGGGAAAACAAATGAAATAAAAAAAAAAATAGGGAAACAGAAACTGTGCGGTAGATATTATTGCGTCGTACCGATAATTTATCTATCCTGGTTTTATTGAATTTTTTCATTTTTTCGATTTTTTTTTTTTTCATTTTATATGAAATTCTCTGTCCATGAGGCTATCGCCGCAGGTTCGTAGTAGGTACAGACCGAACCACCCGTCGATATTTAATCTTCAATTTTTCATCCCCTGCGGAACAGATAGTTGGGAAACTCCAAATAATCAATATTTCATATTATAAGCTTCGAAACATGGGTTAAATATCGAATTATTATTATTTTTTATCTTTCTCGCCATAATCCATTCGTCACGATAGCTGTTTTGAATCGATATATTATAAACACGCGAGTTACATTAGTATCGAAAGAATATATATAAAATATTAAGTATAAGAAGAAAAATGCGAGAATATAAGGGATTTCATCGTGTCAAATTAATCATAATCAATATAAGTAACGTCGATCGCAGATGGTTCTGATATCCTACAAGCTGCACATGGGACACTGTATAATATCTATCTACCTATACGAAAATAAGACGTAATGGAATCCTCTATACGTAGGTACTCATGGTTAACAAATGCCACGAGTAAGAACGAGGACACCTTCGTCGTTCATCATCCAACTGAAATAAATCGTACTTTAGGGGTGTATGAACTTACTCTGATAATTCATCAGCCCGCGGAAAATTTTCCCTTGTAAATTGTCTATGTATACATATATACTACGTATCCCAGGTATAATACACGATATTATATACCTACCTGTAGACGTAGAGATATACTGATTTGTCTCCAGGCACCATGCAGCTGCTATTACACCGAGGAAACTCGTTATTAATTATATTCATAACAAGTAAATTAACATTTCGCGCATATACATAGGTACATACATACCTACATCTGTAATATTCAAGAGGATCCCGGATACGGATGAATATACTTCACCAATGATGAATTTGTTAGAATTATTTTTACTGTGATAAAACGTGAATTTATTTAAACAAAAAAAAAAAAAAAAAAAAAAAAAAACGACGTCAATATCTTTAATCAAATTATATCTACAAATTATAGAGGGAGAGAAAGAGAAAAATTTTCAACTCAAGGAACTTTTTTTTATCTCTTTTATTTTATCACTCATTTAAAAATTTGATTTAAACAGATTTTCGGAGTTTTTTTTTTCTGAACTCGGAACTTTGCCTACTTCCGTGGTACCTATACGCGAATTATTTTACGATTTTTTTTTTTTTCAAAGATTTACCCATTGCATATTATCATAGCTTCCAATTTTAAAAAAATTCTTATTATTTTATCTTGAAGTGAAATTTTTGAATTCAAATCATTCGTCATGATGTAATTTTTTTTTTTTTTTTTTTATCCATTTTTTTTTTTTCATATATCAACCCCACTACAATTTTTTTTTTTTTTTTTTGCTCCCTCTCTTCAGACCTTTTCCGGCGGAAGAAGCAAAGCATTCCCGCCTCGTTTGTTAACTGAATTTGCATACATCGTTGACTCCACGTACCAACTACTGCCTTGATATTTCAGTGCACATTTTGCCCCAGTTTTCTCTTTCTCTTTCTCTACATCTCACTCATTCTATTTTTCTTTTTTTTTTTTTTTTTTTAATTTATTTTTTTTTTACTTCTGTATTTCGAAAAGTAAAAAAGTCATCCCTTTTCCTACTAATTGTACCTGCAGTTGTTTTAAAAACAATTTTTTTTTTTTTTTTTTTTTAATTTCTTTTTAATTTCACATGAAGCAACGGGAAACACGAGACTGCCAGCTCACCTCTTCCCTCTCTCTCTCTCTCTCTCTCTCTCTTTTATTCCCACTCTTCAGAATTTTCATATATCACAGAAAAATATATTAACACTTCATATAAATCCTATTTACGATACTAATATTGACCAGAATAATTTCACACGATTTTCTGCCAATTTTTTATCCGATTGAATAAAAAAAAAAAAAAATGTATGTTGGAGTGCTTTAAATATTGGTAAAATTCTTTTACTTTTTTTCTCTCTCTCTCTCTATTTTTCCTCACAATTCGTTGAATTCTTTTTTTTTTTTTTTTTCGCGAAACCAATTGCTATACTAACTGATCCAGTCTATATAAAAACGCGAAAATTAAATGAATCATACATCGGTATATATAGCAAGGAATTTGATCTGTTGACCTATGGCGAAAAGGTCACACGAATTGACCTTTGAGAAAACTCGAATGGTGTAAAAGGTTCAACAAAAAAAAAAAAAAAAAAAAGAAAAAATAGTAAAAAGAGAAGAAGAAAAAAATATAAACGTTAAAAATAAATTGCAAGGTATGCGTGTATACATAGGACTGGTTATGGCGGTTGCAAATGGACAGTAAATTCCTTGAACAGTGATCCCACTGACCCGTTTTGACCCCTGAATAGCCTGGTCGGGAAATGGTCGAGCTGGCCAGTTAGCGGTCAACCGCTGCGTAATCATTTGTGGTATCAACGAGAAAGGGGTTTGACCATTTTCGGCCTTCAATGAGGTGCCCTTTGGGGTGCGCTTTTCGCTTTGTCTGTGTACTCGGTGATCAGCTTTTAGGGCTGTGCGTAGTTAAGCTTTCCCCCCCCCCCCCCCCCCCCCCCCCCCCTCCGCCACCCCTCGAAACAGAGATCGCAAAAAAAAAAAAAAAAGGAAAAGGAAAAGGAAAAGGAAAAAAAAATCAACGGAGAGGAAGAGGTAAAGGGTAAAAATTAAGCTCTTCAGGAACTTCGAGAGAGGAATTGACTCGAGAGGAAAGAAAGAGCGATTTTAGAGAGGTTTCGATTCGCGAATGGATGCGAAGGTTCTTAACACGGTTATATATAATATATAGAAAGATATTATAGTGCTTGAATTACGATATAATACTATACGATCTCGAAAAAAAAAAAGTTACGTATTCCGTGAATTTGGTTCATTTGATTTTTTTTTTTATTTTTATTTTTTTCTTTTCTCCTCACTAATTTTTTTGGAACTTTTGATCACCCGCAGAAACTCTTGGCCTGCGAATTCATCTCCTAGTTTAGTTCCTCGCGGGAGGATACAAACCCCTGATGAAATTTCAGGACAGTTTGGAGTTGGGTCGAACATTAGAGAGATTCAAATGAGTCGAGGGGTATAAGGGAGGGGTCAAGAGTTGGAATTGCTTTTGAGCTTGACCTAAAAATTGTGAAAACGGATGTGGGGAGAAAGAAAGAAAAAAAAAAGGGGAAAAAAAAAACAAGAATTTCAGAAACTGAAGATGATCCTATCGTGGAGATGCGAATTTGAGAAGAGCAACCGTGAATTTTGAAAACGATTCCGAGGTTCTCAAAAAGCTCCTAGATTTTTTTGTTTTTTTTTTTGTTTTTGAAAAAATTTCAGATATATGGGGCTGCTAAGATTCTGGAGCGAAGAAAACAGAGAGAAAAAAAAGAAAAGGGGGTATGGGACAAAAATCGATTTTGCGCCAATATATTCAAATCGATTTATATATAAGCTATAGAGCGAGCAAACTGTATACGTAGAGAAACAGAAATTGGCCAACCCGCACGAGGTAAACTGGCTCGTTGCCAATATAACCTTGTCTGGGAACCCTTTGGCCAACTCCATCCACTAAACCGCTCTCCACAACTGCGTGAGTTTTAATTACATTTCCAAACTCCTCCGCTCGCGCCGGCAAAAAAACTTTTTTCTACCTATATTTTGCTTTAACTTAGCCCCTCCCCCCCCCCCCCCTCTCCCCCCGCCGCGGTGGTTTAAATGCTCGATTAAATATACTAGCATATGATATTAACGATACAATCTTTGAGTATTTGAACCGTTGTTATTAATTAATTAGCGCAACTTGTGAAGAAGAAAAAAAAAAAAAGAAAAAAATCGAAAAAATCGAAAAATTTTCGGCAATAAAATTTCCAGAATTTTAGAAATCACGTATAATATTTCTTACGTGATCGTTGTGAAAATAAAAAATAAAAAAATAACTGATCAAAATTTCATGAAAGAGAACGTACTCGTCTGTTTTTACGTTGTTCCTATTTTTTTTTTTTTTTTTTTTTTTAATTTATTTATTTCTTTTTTATTCCTTTGGTTTAATAAATTAATCCCGTCGTAACGCGAGAAGCCGTTTAATTAATTTCGGACAATTTATTTTTACCTCGAAAGCGCGTTGAAAATTAAATTCCCTCCTATACGCGCGCGCTGCACCATAGCGAATAAAACAAAAAGTTTGAAAAGTATTTAAATATTCATAACATCGATTACTCTTTGTTACATTATACATTTTTCTTTTTTTTTTTTTTTTTTTTTCATTATCATTCTTTGCTTCTTTTTTTCTTTTTTTTTTTTTTTCTTTTTTTATTATCTCCTTGCTAGGCAAGGGAATGAAAAATTTCCATGAAAATTATTACGACATATTTTAGGTATAGGTACTAAATTTCAAATCGCGAAATTTCAGAATTTTTTTTTTTTTTTTTTTTTTCATTATTTCGTGTAAATTTTCTCCCGTTTCTGTTTTGCTGACGATGATTATAGTCCCGGGATATATAGAACCTATATATCTCCTAAATAGTATATATGTATAGGTATAGGATGTACGTCGAAATTTAGACAAAAGTCTGAAACGAGGAAGAGCGGAATAAAGGGCAATGCTGCTATGGCACAATGGATAAAAGGTTGATGCAGCCGTTCCTGTCTGCTCCGTACAGACTGTTAGTTATCACGTAATCATGTAATCTTGTTAAACGTTCCCATGCCAGACTGAAATTACAAATTTAAACGACGCCGAGTCACCAGAGCGTACGACATTCGCTACTTAATCAAATTAACTTTCGTTTAGATTTTACCGAAAATCTCACGACATTTCTTCCCGTTAAAGTCTTTTTTTTTTTTTCTTCTTCTTCTCCTTCTTCTTCTTCTTCTTTCTTATTTTGTTCTTTTTGCATAAATGTTTCGCTTCGGTTTTATTTATTTATTTTATTTATTTTTTATTTATTTATTTAAAAAAATAGTGAAAATCTTGTTAATCGAACGAGTGAAATATATACATATAACATCGGAAAATATATATTATAGTGGGAAACCGGAAAGAATTCCGGCACGATGTGTTGATAATCATTTATCACACGGCAGGAGTCTGCGAAACAGGAGGTTTGGGCTTTCTCGCACCCTAGAGAAATAACGGGTAAACCCGAAAATCAGAGGGTGCTGACAGCCTGTAGTATAGACACGGACGCGTACCCAGGCAGGCAGGCAGGCAGGGCTGTACACTTAATTAATTAACGGGCAACCCGAACCTTGGGTTGTGATTAAAACGTGATATAACCACGCTCTCGAGCATCAGAGGTCAAAAACTGATTTCATATAATACCGGAAATAAAAAAAAGTAAACGATCCGGACAGAATTTGCCTGAAATAAAGGCGGGGTGGGGGCGGGGGGGTTGTGGGTATTACTTTTTCACATTGAATTAAAACCACTTCTCTGACACGAGCGCAAAGCTAATTACTCTTTCAATTAAAAATACATAAAATACGTCAGGGTATATGATTGAATACCCATGATGTGCAGGAGAAAAAAGAAAAAAAAGAAAAAATAACGAGGGAAATCGAGAAAAATGAATTGTTAATTCAGTAGTCAAATCCTGTACCCGCATCATTCACGCGATCCCATGCGAATTCCGAATTCCGAATTTCGTAATTGGAATTTGGAATTTGGAATTTGGAAATTGTAATTTGGAATTTTCCGTATACCTACCGTGTCAAAGAGGGAAAGTTAACGTTGAATTAGCATCAAATATGCTGTCTGTCTTCCGTTGTTTCCCGTAGGTCCATATTGGTAGGGATTGGTTCGTGTTGGTCATATATACACCTATACCCATTGCATTGCAGGGCCAAACCTGTGCAAATACCATAGTGACGTAACTGGGTGCTGTTTGCGTACCTAGTTAATGGAATATACCGTGAGTAAGCGTCGGGTTGAAGCTGTGTCAAATTTGGGACAAGTTTCGGGGTTGGTACCTACTAACTGGTCATTTTCATCACTCGAACCTGCGCCATGTGTGTTTTCCCTCGGGAATCAAATATCCTGTTTTCTCAAACTACAGGTACCTATGTCCCTATCCCAATCCCAATCCTTATCCCTATTCCCATCCTCATTTTCAAATCCTACTGTACTCCGAACGCGTCACACATCAGAACCCTATAACACCCTGAAAATCAACCCATTACTCTGATTACATGGGAAACTATGAGATTCAAGGCTCTGAGCCTCATTGAAGCTAGGAAAATCTTGCTCTGATTGTATTAATGAAACTCGAATCGCTTGATGACTAAAAAACGAACGAAAATCAATCTTTTTTTCTCAATTTTGGTAAAAACTTTGAATGAGGATACCAGCCTTTTATTTTTATTTTCCTCTTCTAATTTTCCTCAAGAACAAGGGATGTGATCTTGAATATAATACTTGCATGTATACATCTTCATCCTAGTGTTCTGAAAACCATCCTAAATACATGCCGAAGCAGCATTTTCAAATTCTCCACTTCTCACGATATACAATTTGAAATGATTTCTTCATTTTCGATCAAATTTTTAATCTTATGGTCAAATTTTCTCAGTTTCAGAAAACCACTCACTCATTATCCGAAATCTCTTCTTCTTTCTTTTGCGTGACAGTCTTGTAAATTTTTTATCGATTATAACAAAATTGATTAAATTGCACGCGAGTTTCTTTTCTGCTTTCTTTACATTATGAAGCTTTTTGAGTGCAACCGCTTGGGTTACATCACAGCTAGTTAACTCGACATGGAAATAGCGGATGTATGCTATACCCATATTCACACAACGGTGAAGTTACGTAATCATATTCCGTGTACTGCATGGACGATTCCAGCTCTGATTTTCCTACCACTATAATATGTAAAGCCTGTATTTAGACTGCGGTTTAATTTTCAGTAAAAAGGAAAAAAAAGAGGCAAAAAAAGAAAAAAACCACGAAGAATAAGGTGCCGGGTTCAAATTCCAAATTCTAAAAGCTCGTTTAATACGATTTCGAATTTTTCTACAAACGTAGAAGTTCAGAACATTAAAATCGAGAAATGTCGAAATGCATGAGATAACTCAAAACTCCGAAATTCCAGACCCCTGAAATCCCGAAAATCGATTATGTAGCTTTTCGGGGAAAATTTTCAAATAAGAAAAAAGATCCTACATATCGATACCAACGTTCTAATATGTCGTAACCCACAAAATTTCAGAAATTGACTTTTTTTGAAAAATTGAATGATAATAATGTTGTGCAGCTTATGTTTAAGTTTTAGCGTTCAAATCGTTGATTTACTATTTTTAAATAAATATTCTAATCCGTAAGATCCTATCTTCTCAATGGTAATAGTGAAGCGTTTTCATGGCCTCCTGAACAATTTTCCAAATGTGGGTTACGTCATATTAGAACGTGGGTATCGATATAATAAGAAAGAAAAATTGTATTTGCGCTCTTTATCCTCGACGATAATGAACATGTTCGAAGAATTAGGTTTCTCTAATCTCCATCGTTAAAATCCCCGGCATCTAGTATCTCTGACCGCAGAAACTAGGCTCGGCTCTTAGTGGCCGATTATCTTAGTGGTCAGAATACTATGGTTTGAGATTACCCTGCAGGGACCAGGGTTTACCGATTCACTCTGAGTTACAAACTTTAAACAAAGACGTAGTAGTAGTAGCACAGTAGTACTATACTACTTACTCTAAATCGCTTGAATCTTCTCTCAATCAGAACAGCCATATCCAATACCTATACCCCTCTCCAATCACGGAGAAATTTGATAACAGGTAGTATATTATGTATAGAAGTTAGTATCTAATTCAGTGATCCGAATCCCCCAGCTATGCAGTAATGCAATTGCTTAATAAAATCCAAATTATCATAGTCCGAAATCAATTTATTTCATAATCAAAGTTCATTCCACATCAAAATATTGTTCTTTTTCAAAATCATGTGTCGTAAGGATTTTAGAGCACCGTTGGACCGATTCAGTTCATCTTGGATTCATTTTCTTCAGAAAACAAATCCTCGTCATGTGAATGTAGGAATTTTAAAATAAAGAATTATGTCATAAGTTATGATCAATTTACCAAATTTGCAAAAATTATTATCACTCATTTCTTAACCCAAGACGGTCATATGGGGTGTGATACACCCCAGGTTATTTCCGAGCTCGAATTTCCCACTCTTAATCCTGGAAACCGACGTTTCTGCCCCTAACTAGAGTTTTTATTTTTTTTCGTAAAAAAATTTTTTTTTTTTTTTTCCGCGAATTTTTTTTTATTTTTACCTATTTTTTAAACATACTTAAAACTAAAATTTGCGTTACATTTTTGGATGGGTTAATAGAGAAACGTTTGAAATATGTTCTCAATTTTTTTGGGGCCCCCAGGATAAGTCTACGAAATTCTACAGCGCTTCAAAGTGCTGGGGGGTGTCACACCCCATGTGACCACCACAGAATTCTCATGAGGTGTGACCGTCTTGGGTTAAATAACTTGGCCAAAACGAAAAATTTTCAAAATTCCTACATTCACATGATGAGGATTTGTTTTCTGAAGAAAATGAATCCAAGATTATTGAAAAGAATCCATGATTTTGAAAAAGAAAAATATTTTCATGTGAAATGAACTTTGGTTATGAAATAAATTGATTTCGGACTACGATAATTTCTCGAAAAGTCGCTGTACTGGTCCCCTTAAAAAGAAAAAAATTGAAGAAAAAAAATGCAAATTTTGGATACCGCGAACACACACGGAATAATGACTTGAGCGTTTAAATATAGCTACTAAAATCTAGCTCGCTCTTCCGTTGTAGCTACTCGAATGTAGACTAACTTCGTTTGAGTTGGTCAGTTAAGCGGATTGTGGCCGATTACTGCCCACCACAATGTCAAATGCCCTACCAGCCACTGCAGCAGGAAGGACGAAGAACTTTTTCTCCCGAATATAGGTACTATATCCTGAGCTGGCTCTTGTCCAGTTTACACTTTAAATTTATATAACTAAAAGAATGTTTGTCCAGTTCAGAATTATTACGGACGATAAAAATCACAACGTCGACGAAAGGCGTGAAGAAAATCACTCGAGGATTATGATTTTCCTCTTTTCTTTATCTTTCCATTATTTTTTCTTTTTTTTTTTTTTCTTTTTTACGAATTAACCGGTTCACTGGTAAGGGCACATATATGTGCAAAAAGAAAAAGTGCCACAACTGGTAATGGCACATATATGTGCAACGTGGATATCTCTGTCAGTTTTGAACGGATTTGCATCAAACTTGATGTTCCTAAGTTTTTTGGGCTTCATGTTGAATACGAAATTATTTCCTTTCACCAGTTTTGGCACAAAACGTTGATTTCGGGTCCACCAGTGAACCGGTTAATCGAGTGAAAATCTATACGCGACATAATGTGTAACTCCACCAGGTATACTACTACTTGATACTGCATCGCAATATTGCTAACTTCTGTTTTAATCAGAGCTTTTTGCCACGTAGAAATGTTCGGCTCGTGGTTAATGGCCTCTGCGAAATACGTATAGCTATGTGTTATATAGGGGGTCCACCATGGTCCATGGTACTACAAGTACGCCATACCACCCGCAGTGATATGTATCGGATCGCCGTTCGGTATAACGTGACGAAAAAACTTTAATTAATATCCTATATTTAGGTACCTATAATATGCGAGCTTATATACTTTTGTGTCGGTGGAAATTCTTGATTTTTTTTTTTTTTTTATTGATTTATTTATTTTTACTTTCTTTTTTATTTCGTATCAAATTTATGCATATACGAATTGTATAATAATTGCGAAAAATTTTCATACTCCTTATTTTATATATACGAAAGAATATTATTGACGAAACTAGACTCAGCTTTTTAGAATTTGATTTTTTTTTTTTTTTATTTATAATTTTATTATTCTTAAATAATTATATATCAATAAAGGGAACGATAACGGGGGATGGCTGTAATTAACGGCTTACAAATTATATATTCAAATGAATTATTTTTCTTCTTTTCTTTAAATCCTGTCACATTTTATTCAGATATATGTTCTTCTCATTTCTTAGTTCTTTCTTTACCTAATGCAGCAACGTAGACTCGGACTTTTTTTCCTCCTCTCTTCTTTGAGCTCTTCTTCTTCTTCTTCTTCTTCTTCTTCTTTCATTCACATTTTTACCGCTTTTCACTATACACACACATACATATGTATAGCGTGGGAGGCGAAAAGCTTGGAAAAAGTTTTTTTCTTCAAACCGAGAGAGGTGGAAAATATCGAAACGACACTTTCAGAGCAATCACGACGGATGCAACACTCTACAAATGGAACCACGCAAATTGCAAAAAATTCTCTTTCATTTATCTCGTATTCTGTCTCATCTGTATATCTATTCATTATACTATATTCTCAGAGCCTCTATATATATTTCACTGCGATTTTAAAAACGGAATTCAAAAATTTTTACCACGAATCTCAAAAACGTGTGAAAAAAACAAAGACAACAAAAAACAAAAAAAAAAATGTCAGAATTATAAGTAATATCGAAAATTATTTGTAAATAGAGAAAAAAAAAAACAAAAATTCTATTTACTTCATAAAATGAATTATTCAACCCCTGTATTAAAATTTGTTACATATTTTTTGAACATCTGGCGAAGTGTAGTACCTACATAGTCGACTCGCGTTGCTAACTTAAAAAATTGGAAAGTCTAAAAGCCTGTCACCCCGAATCTGTTTTACAGACCGAATTATAGTATCTGGAATTTCTTTTTTTTTTTTTTTTTTTTTTTTTTGTTTGAATAAAAAATAAATAAAAATAAAATATATCCCGTCGTACAGGGCGGTTTTTAAAATTGTGAGACTTTGAGCTTGACTGTTACTTCTGACCGGAAGCGTAGCACTTTGCCATTGTTGTAAGGCAACGAGAGAGGAGTACCTGTATAGTATATTGCGAGATTTTAATCTCGCCTTTTTTTTTCTCTCTCTCTCTCTCTCTCCTTATATACCTATATAGTATAAGGAGTTCGACAAGTGAGCTAAAATGGCGTCGCTAAAAAGGGGGATGAAAAAAAAAAAGAAGAAGAAGAAGAAAAAAAAAAATAGTAATAAAAATAATAATAATAATAATAATAATATTAATAATAATCAGCTAAACATGAAGAAACTTTCCTTGAATATACCATATATAGTACATTAACGTACATATATATATATACCTGCGGTAAGATTCAAGTTTCGCCTATTCCCTACCGTCATTTTTACGATCGTCTAAGGTTGCCTCTGATCCTAACTATAAAACGAAAAAAAAAAAAGAAAAAAATAGAAAAAAATATTTAAAAAAAAACATGAAACCACCCCTAGCCTTATTTCCGTACTACCGATGTCGAGGCATAAGGTATATAATAAAAGTTTACTGCTTACGAGTAGAAAAAAAGAAAAAGAAAAAAAAAAACAAAGAATATAATGACAAATATAATAACGAGGTACGACTACAACGTCGAGACGCCCTCAAAATATATACTAAACTTTTCATCAACTAACTATATTTGTATGAGAAAGTTGAGAATTTTTGGAAAGTATACAACTGTAAAGCAAAATAAGATATAAACAGCTAATTGAATAAGCCTCGAGATAATAAAAAAGGAAATTCTTTTCCATTTTTCTCTCTTTTTTCCTCTTGTTTCTTTCAACTTTTTGACTTTTGAAAAGTGACCAGATGGAATAAAGTCTCGCGGGTCAGGTATATATATATATATATATATATATACTTTTGAAGAATATGGAAGACTGCGAGGTTCATCGTTAAACCAACTCACGTACACGAGAATCGAGATGAATATATCTTTTTCTTCAACTCTCTAAACTAGCGCAAGAAAAATCGAGTTCTAGGTAGTAGTACGTAAATTTTCAAGCTTTTGGTCGATTCGTTGAAACGAATTATTTACCCACTGGATCTCAAAATCGTACACAGAAAGAAAGGTTAACATGATTCAAGACAATTTTGCGGTCCAAAAATGAAGACCGAAATTTTCTCGGATCAAATCAAAATTTTTCTCGAACCAAGAAAATTGTCCCAATTTTCTTGGTTCGAGAAAATTTTTGATTTGATCCGAGAAAATTTCGGTCTTCATTTTTGGACCGCAAAATTGTCTTGAATCAAGTTAACCTTTCTTTCTGTGTATGAAAAAAAAAAAAACTATACTAAGCCTTTCTATACTATATACACTAAGGTGGTCCTTATTCAAGGTAATTTCCGAAATTTCACAGACGTGTGTCAAATCCTTTTTTTTTTTTTTCTTTTTTTTTCTCGTTTTAGTTTCAATTTTCATTTTCTATTTCTTTTTTCTTCTTTCTTCTTCTTCTTCTTTTTCTTTTTCTTTTTTTTTTTTCTCTTCTTCTTCTTCTTCTTTTCACGATCTGATATTTCAAGTCTTATATACTTATACCAAAGTGAAGATTTCTCGCGTGCGTAAAACGCTGCTTCGCAGTTCCTACATAACTCAGGATTATCGGATAACGGATGATATCGTCTTCCAAGCGACCCTCGGTTATCTGGTTAGCCTGTGGTTATACTGGCAAGTATGATTTTTTTATTCAAAGTCTTATAACCGGTAGCCGATCAACAAGACCGCTCACATATACCTCCATAAGCATAAGCATTAGACTGTGTCAAAAAAAAAACGACATCTTCTTTTTGTTCGGGCCCTTTCGAAAATAGTTAGTGCTTAATATAAAGAAATTTGTCCCCAAAGCTCAGCTATGTAGCTTGAACACAGAATTAGCGCATTTGAAAATAAGATTTCCCATGTATTTCAAATGGCAAAATTTGTTTATCCTAGTTTTATTTTTATAACTCTCTTTATTCAACTGATAAGAATAAAGTGGATATACGGTTTTGTAGAGAATTTTATGATCTACAAAAATAGTCCTTTGGCCCAAGTTGCTCGATTGAACCGTTAATGAGTTACAGTGGTTTAAAAGTCATATGTATATTTGATTACTACTTACTTTTCGACAAATTAATTAAAAAAAATTTTTTCATGCATTTTCTCAGAAATTTTTTTCCCTTCAAAACCGTATATTCACTTTATTCTTACCAGTTGAATAAAGAGAATTATAAAAATAAAACTAAGATAAACAAATTTTGCCATTTGAAATACATGGGAAATCTTATTTTCAAATGCGCTAATTCTGTGTTCGAGCTACATAGCTAAGCTTTGGGGACAATTTTCTTTATATTAAGCACTAACTATTTTCGAAAGGGCCCGAACAAAAAGAAGATGTCGGTTTTTTTTTACACAGTCTAATAAGCATACACATATAGTATATACCTTAATTACTGAACATCAGTCGATCATAAACTGGGACTATAAAATATAATTCTTCACCATAAAAATGTGTATCGTTGCTTAGAAAAAAGAAAACAAAAAAAATTTACTCTAATTATTCTTCGAATTGTTTTTTTTTTTTTTTTTTTTTTTTTTTTTTTTTCCAACTAATCGATGAAAAAACAGAGAAAGTAAAAAAAAAAAAATGATCGAACTGTGATATTTGAATGATATCGAGTGCAATGATTAAAAAAAAAATCGTAAAAATTTCGGTGAGGGTGGAGACAAAGAAATAAAAATAAAAATAAAAAATAAATAAGGGAGTGCTTCGTTAAAGGACATAAAAAAATAAAAATAAAATAAAAAAAAAAAAATAAATTAAATAAAACAATAAAATAAAACAAAAAAAAAACTAAATATTAAAAATGAAGAAGATTGGTGATGAAAAATCTGTGATGCGATTAAAGTAAGATAAATATTACTATCGTGGATTATTGCAGTGAATTTTCGAAAGGGGCCACCTGGCCCGGGGGATCCCTACGACGTTTGGGATCCCCAAGGAATAAAAGTCTGAATTGTGGACGCAAGAGAAATCTTGAAGATGCTCGTTTTATCTACATTTCTTACTCTCTACTCGCCGATCTTCGCTACTTTGAACAGGTAAACAAACTGCTCACTTTACCACGGAGCTTTCTTTCTTAGAAAATTTATCATCCCTTAGATCGAGGGATTTTAAACGACGAGTAAAATATCGGTTCTAGTTTGCCAAATATTGAGACAGATAGAGGTCCGCGTTCTTTGGAGATTTTTTGTTTCTTGATTTTCAACCGAAATTGAAATAAAACGACGAACGAAAGTGTTTGAGAAATAATGAAAAAAAGAAGAAAAAAAAAAAAAAAACAGATTCAAAAAAATTGTCGTCTTGGTCTAAATTCAGAGAAAAAAAATTTCCCACCTCGAATTTCTCGTCACGAGTCACCAACTCGTATATCTACGACATTGATTAAAACGTTCTCCGCGGTTTTACGTCGCACCCTTTCCGCTAGGCCCCCCCCCCCCCCCCCCCCCCCCCCCCCCCCCCAGTATAGTAGTATAGCACTGGCTGCGAAATTCTTCCGAAACATTTTAGCCAACGTAAAGTCTGCGAAGGGTTCGATAATACTCCAAAGTCAAAACTTTCGCACTTTGTCTCTCTGACCTTTTGAGAACGAAGGAGTGAAGAGAGTCTACATTTTTTTCCATCCACAAAAATTTTTCTTAATTTTTATTATTTTTTTTTTTTTTTTTGTCCCCACTGAAAAAAAAAAAAAAAAAATTCAAATTGCAAGAATTGGGAAAATGGAATTGAAATTTTTTTTTTTTTTTTTTTTTTTTCAGTAATCCCATACAGGTAGGTATATTTATTTCGTCATAAAATATAGAGAACCGACATTTCCCCGGTTAGTGACAAAAATTTTTTGAAGAAAACGAGGCACTCTAAAATATGAATAATGAAAAAAAGAAAAGAGAAAAAAAAAAGAATCCTATAAGTATGAAAAAAAAAAGAGAAAAAAAATAAAAAGTGAAAGTGAAAAGAAAGAAAGAAAAAAACGAAAACCGGGCGTCGCTTTTATATATATATATACATACACATCTTTCGGGATATGATAAAGTGGAAAGATCAGAATTCCCCCGATACCAGCTGGCTTGATGAGGCATAAAGACGCTCGAAATCCTTGCCGTAATCATTCATTCGTTACCAAAAAAAGAAGAAAAAAAAAAACAAGGTGAAAAAATAATATTCTTAGATATACAGGTATATCAGGGTTTCGTGTTTGACGAAGAACTTCGATTGATTCCAAATGCGCGAAGAAAAGAAAAAAAAAAAAGAAGGAAAAATTTAGGTACACAAAAATTTTGAAATTAAAAATCGATAGAAACTTTGCTTCTCTTTTATAGCCTCGTATACACATACCTATGTACCTATTATACAATTCGAATTTACCTTATACTTCTCGTTGTACGAAAACAGTGAGTTATGCATACATGAATTATTATTATTATTATTATTTTTACAAAAATGCGAAGAAAAAAAAATGAAAAAAATGAAAAAAAAACGAATGAAACCCAGCGCGTTTCGCTACGCGCACCCACACACAGGTATTATTATGTACCAATGGTACAACGATGCGACTCGAACAAATCCTGTCATCGACTGCTGCTGCTGCTGCTGCTGCCTCAACTGGGGCAGAGAAATGATGTATTAGTTCGCTTCGATCAGTGTTCGAACCGAACATTTCGAAACGGTAGGTAGGTACACCTACTGGTATATCGTGTTCGATTTTTGCTGCGCTCGTTTAGAGAACCACCCACGCAGTTCGAAGGCATACATATATATATATTTATAGTATATATACCCATATACCTATACAGGAATTGGAATGGGAATGGGAATGATTTCCAGGGACCACGCGACGCATCGACGTCGCCAAACACGCACACAACTCAGATATACATGTGAATACCTATAGATATGTATATAATCGGGTGTCATTTTCATCAATATAAACATTAATGGCGTTGGAATTATACTTTTAGAGAAACGCACGGGTTTCTATTCTATAAAAGTTTGCAAAAATCCCGAGCTATATATAAAATCCAGGATTCTTAATCGTTGTTTAATTATTCCTGAATTATTTCGATTGATTGACAAAGAGTTCATTAGTTGATTTCGTAATTTAGCTAAACATCCATCTGTTTAATGCATTTATACATACCTACATACATTCTAAATACGGAATTGATTGATTTGATGCGATAATATTAAGGTCAGAAATTGACATGAAAATTTAACAAAATTTTACGCTATATTATACCATAATCATTTTTCATTATTTCTAACATCGATATATGACACTGTAGAAATTTTTATCAACGCTACTGATTGGCAATCTGTAAATAAGTATAGATGGATCGACACACGTCAATCAAATGACGGCTAATTTCAGTAGTAAAGTAAAGTAAAGTAAAGTAAAGTAAGTCGTATGGGCAGCTGCCAGCTGCTGTTAACCGGCAGTAAATAGTCCAAAAACAAACCTGTCTATTCCAATTCTAACGCAGTTTCCCAACAAACCTCGAGCTGCAAGCTTCTCTGCGTTTAGTATACCGCGAGCTGTGGTCCCGCTAGCCTTTAATCACGAGCTTTTTTTTTTTCTTTTTTTTTTTTTTTTTGATTTAACATATCAAATCAAAAATCAGAAATCAAAAATCGAAATTACTTTTTTTAAAGTAATGATCAACGTGAATTATTATCGAGTGAGTGATAGTATAGGATAATTTCTCCTCTTTTTTTTTTTTTTTCATTTTTATGGAAAAGCTCACGTTTCAAACAAACCGATGAAATATTTGAGAATAATGTACATGATTGTCCCCCTCTAATTTTGTTAATTTACTTATTAATTTTTTAATTTTTTTTTTTTTTTCATCTTTATAATCGCAGGATCTTCAGTCAGAAATTGAAACTCATCGGGATGTATACGCCTCGTTAAATGGTACGGGGAGAAAACTTTTGAGCTCTTTGGCAAGCCAGGATGATGCTGTTATGCTTCAACGTCGTCTTGATGAAATGAATCAACGATGGCATCACCTAAAGGCAAAAAGCATGGCTATAAGGTAAGCGGTTCAAATAATTCGTTTTTAAAAAAAAAAAAGTAGAAAAATCGTAGGTAGGTACCAATACTTTAACCATCTAGTGTATAAAACCAATTTTCTGTGACAAATAGTACAGATATTAATCTAAAAGGACGATATAAAAACGAATTGCAGCTGTTACTGCTGGAACTCAAAGAAATACGTTTTTTCTTATTTTTTCTATTTTTTTTCTTTTTTTTTTGATATAGAATAAAGTTCTATAATATTTTATACAATTGGTGACGGATAATCCGAAGTTCTTTAATGAGGCGAAAAATTGGATATTGATTTTATACCCTATAATATATGTTACTCCGATATTTCGTTATCAAGAATATATAGTCCTTTTTTTTGGTTTTTTTCAATTTTTTTTTAAAGTTGAGAGAAAAATAAAAGACAAGAAGAAGCTTAACGTACCTACTAAGTACTGTAAATGGCTCCTAATTCCTTGTATTAACTAAAAGTCTTGTTAAATCCGTCTTCTTAATCCTCGCGAAATTAAGATTCGAGCTAAAAATATATAACGTCCAAAAACCTTGTCAGGGATGAAATATATTATAGAAACACACAAAAGGCGCGAGGGGAAGTTTCAAGCGAGCTTAAAGCTTTTTCTTTTTCTTTTTCTTTTTTATTATTCATTTTTTTGGAAATTTTCTCTTGCTTTCATCCCCTTTTACTTCTAACTAGAACTAACACTAGGGAAGAGAAAAACGAACGAGAAGCATGAGTTATAGTATATCCTATAATATGCGATATAATAATATGGTAAAGAAAAAAGAAAAATTAGAAGAAAAAAGAAAAGAAAAGAAAAGAAAAAACGACCCTTGTGAAAATCAAAATGCTATAAAGGCTTAAGTTTAACGGAACAAACGGTGTAAAATTAGGAGTGTGCAGGGCATATTCTCTCAAAAGGATTTTAATTTAAATATCTTGTAACGATAGCCGTGTCAGCACTAGCGAGTAACCCAGATGATGGCTGCGAGCAATCAGTCTCAATTAATTAACCGAACGTTGGCCAGAAGTTGAGCCTGATTGCAATCAAGGAGGGGATAAAGTTGAAGGGAAAAGGAAAGGGAAAGGTAAAGGTAAAGGTAAAGGGAAAAACTCGCTACGTTTAGTCAAAAAGAATAGAATTGTCTGGGATAGAATTCCCAGTTGCACTGAACATTCGTATGTTGAATTATCGATTTTTTTTTTTTTTTTATTCTCGTTTCTTTTCCCTCCCTTTTCTTTCTCTTCTTTTATTTTTGCCCAACCCCCGTTTTGACTTTTTTTTCTGAATCTTTTTTTTTTTATTCTGGTTTATTTTATTTTTTTTTTTCAAACTGTTCTATTTGGTTTATCGATAGCTTTTTATCTATTCCCATTATATTTAATCGTTGGCAACGTTTACCGAGATAATTATCGAACTTCTACTCTGACGTGGAATCCGACGTACAATACATGTCCAATTTTAGAAAACCAGGGTATCGTGGTCAGAATACAGGATTTAGAGACACACATTATCGATTCCTATCCTTCGATATTAATACGTATGTGGTATTCCACGTGAACCGGATCAATTTTTAGCCTGAGGTCATCGAATTTGACGCCAATGCAGATTCAGATTCCTTGTTACTACATGAGATACCCACAACAGTTACAGAGCATGAAAATAATTGGCTCAATTTATATCGTTGTCATATAATTATACCAAAAATTTAATTACCACATTTTCAACTCCGCTTATCTCAGCCATGCATGAACAAAATCATAACTTCCCATTGTGCATTCTACGCGCATAAATGAGCTCCTTCGAAATATGTAGCACTTCAATTATTTTTGGAATTCTTAAACATGTAAAACTTAGAAAATATGCGATTTCTTTGTTCTTCTACCGAAGGGTCACACCAATTGCCCTGAAATTTTCACCGAAATTATTTCGAGGTGGCACTAAGAAGTGATCAAAATTTCAGCCTCCCGTTTTTCTTCTTTTTTTTTTCCAAAAACCGGCGAAGCATGTAAAACTTGGAAAATATGTGTTTCTATTTATTTTTCTACTTCAAGGGTCACACGGATTGCCTTGAAATTTTTACCGAAATTACTTTAAGGTGTCACACAAAGAAGTGATAAAATTTCCAGCCTCCCGTTTTTTACTTTTTTTTTTTTTTTTTTCAAAAACCGATCCGGTTCACGTGGAATACACCGTATAGAAAAAATAGAACGAATTTCAAAAACAATGATCGAAAATTACTTGATGTATCGATGACAAATTCAACAAAAAGTAAAAAGTCAATGACATATGTACTAAGTTTGATTAGATGATGATTTTTTTTTTTTTTCCCCTCACTTGTATCATAAAGACGGAAATGAACTTCAACACACGCGAGCTTCGTGACTCTACTAACGTTATATAAAAACGAAAAAAAGAAAGAAAAAAAAAAGTAGTGAAAAATGAAACCCGGAGTGAAATAATCTGTGTCATAAATAAGTAAGATCCTTTATGAGTTTCGGTGTCGGGGGTTATAAATGAAGGTAGGTATATCAATTTAGGGAGTTCGGGGGTGGTGGTTAAACTATTAACGTACCTACACGTGGGTTGAATGATTTACTTTAATATCCGCTTGTACCTACCTATCGAAGTAGCAAAGGTGTGAACAGCTGGTACCTGGCGATGTAGATTCTAGACTCTGACTATTCGCATTCTGTCACGAAAACGGTTTATCGTAACGTTTAATCACTGGAAAACGATCCTCAACCGTTAATACGACAGTTTCTGCGCACTAGAACACCGACGACTATGCCTATATAGCATCAGTGCGATAATTAACGGCGCAAGCACAAATTAGGAGGAATAATTGATACGGCGAAATCGTTGCGAATTTTTCAGACATAGGTACTTACCTAAAATAGAAGAAGAAAAAGAAGAAAAAAATAAGAAGTCGAAACTTAATTACACCGTTTATTAAATCCCAGGACTTTTACCGTCAAATTTTCATTATCCCCCCAACGTTATAGAAATCTATTTCTGTATTATACATACCAAAACCTTGAATAAGTGCCAATAGCCATATACCCAGAAGCGTAAACCACTTCCTCCAGACGCGATACTGAATTATTATACGTTTTGTAAAAAAAAAAAATTACCTCCTCGATTAAGGCCCATCCCTAGTCGCCCACCTCCTTTTGGTCGAAATGTGTCACATTTCGATTATTATCTGAGCCCAGGCGTAAAAAACGCAAAAAAGGCCAACTTGGCGCAAATTCTATTTCAATTCCGAACACATACGTCCAAAAAAATGTTCGTTTCATGCGAAAATAGAGTCTACAGATGGTTTTTACATTGTTAAAAAATTATTCGAATTCGATTTCCTCGGCGAACAATGTAAAAACCATCTGTAGACTCTATTTTCGAACGAAACGAACATTTTTTTGGACCTATGTGTTCGGACTTGAAATAGAATTTGCGCTAAGTTGGCCTTTTTTGTGTTTTTTACGCCTAGGCTCGGATAATAATCGAAATGTGACACATTTCGACCAAAAGGAGGTGGGCGACTAGGGATGGGCCTTAAGCTGCTTTCCTAGGCAATTCCACCAGTCCTGAAAACATCGTGAAAAAATGTGATATTAAACGGAATATCTCTGCCTGGGCACCGAAATCAATGAAACGAAATACGTCGCGCAATTCCATGTGCGACTCCGAACATGTACAGCCCAAAAAATGTTCGTTTTGCGCGTTTTAGAAACGTTTTTCATGGATATCTTCTCTATTTTCGCGCAAAACGAACATTTTTTGGGCTGTACATGTTCGGAGTCGCACATGGAATTGCGCGACGTATTTCGTTTCATTGATTTCGGTGACCAGGCAATAGCAACTTCTGCACGCGTTTATTACAATGTTGTGGATTGGGTAGGAAAGGCCCTTAACTAAACAGATATAAAACAAGGCGGTTTATGTATATATACGAAATACAAAGAATGAAAAATAGAAATTTAAACTAAGTAGAAAATAACGAAGGACAGATTGAAAAGCTTCGACATTTTGATCCCATGCTAATATACATACATTGAGGTAAGAGGGTCTGTTCTCAGAGTTTTCTATAGTGGTTGCAGAAAATGTTATACATTTATGCGAATACATGTTCAAAACTGACTATATTTTATTCTGTATAAGTAAAGCGTCCGTCAATCGTTCGAGTAATTTTCCTGTGCAATTTCCGATTCCCAGATAAATTTTTTTTCTTTTTTTTTTTTCTTTTCTTCTTCTTCATTCTCGGTCTACAGCCTGGCTCGTTAACCCAGATATGAGACAATCGCGAGCTGCTGCGAGACTGGATTTTGGCTTTATATAGTGAAGATTTTTTTGTCACCCGCTCAAAATCCGCTACATATCACACGCGTTACGTTACGTTTTCGGTAAAGGGATAGCAGGGTAGAATTTCTCGGGAATGGATCTCCGTTTATATACTCGTCGCATGATCCTACTGTAGGAATTTCTAATTTCCGGTAGCAAAAGCTAGCTGGCAGAGGGTCCAGAGACCAGAGATGGAGTCTAGCTAGAGGCTCGTACTCAGAGATTCGAAACGCGGTGTTACCTTATGGTACAAAAGTTTAGGACAGACGAAGAGACGCGGATGCGACTGTGGCTACGGCTGCGCGGAATATCACGTGGATTCAAAGCGTCAGTCGTCAGGGTAGCTGGTGTACCCGGAAAAATGAGTTTTCTGGTTGAACAAAAGAGGACGAACTGTAGTCATCACGTTCTCCACAAGTTTGGCTACTGGGTCACTGGAGGCTACAGCTACATCTCGTTTCGAAAAAAAAAAAAAAATTTCAACACGCTGTGCGTAAAGTTCGATTTTGCGCATGTGCATAAAATTCAACCTAACGCTGTCGTAATTGTGTTAAAAAAAAAACAAATTCCGACACACGTGCGAAAGATGATTCTCGACTAGTGTGATTATCATCTTGTGTCCTCTTAATATATCTGAGACAAAAAAAAAATGCTCGTTTCATTTGGAATTTGATTATTTTCTTTTTGTTTTTTCTCATTAAATTTTGCACCGATATAATTTTCCTGCAATTGCTGCATGGAAATGTAAATTCCATTAGTCTAAATCGTCTAAACGATAAGGAAAATCAAATGACCATTAGTAAACCACACGAGTTCGTATTCGTGGCCGGTAGTTAAGACGGACTTTGGCTATACGTTACACCGTAGGTGACCACTAATAGTCTCATTGTTTACGGGGTAAGTTTGGATAATTTTACTCAACTTTGTGCTCGGTTCTCGTTTAAATTGAAATAGTGGTGTTAAATTGTCTGGAAAGTTGAATTTCCCGCACTATGACATTTTCAGTATAAGCGGTAATCCATATACCATGTAATGTACATACGTACCTATGTATGGGCACAACTTCCTCGTTTCATATCATAATTTTTTTTTATCATCATAACCACATAGAAGAAATTTCAATCCCTTGTTACGATCAGCTTACTAATAACAATTGCGGATAAAACGGGACGTGGGCTCATGATCGCTGTCTAGGATAAAAATAAAACGAAATAAGCTGCAGAAATAAAAAATATAAAATGAAAATGACATCGATATCCGCGTATCGGTCAGTTATTCCCGAATGGGTGAATCGAAGGGGTATTTTACGTTTTTTTCAAATGATTAAAAATCGTTCATAATCGCAACCAAAATTTGTCATTTTCTTCTTTAATTTTCATTCCTCCTGCTTTTTAGTGTTTGAAATTTTTTCGCGGAGACATAAAAAACAAAAAAGTGTGGAACAAGGATTTTTACACATAAAACTAGGCAAAGAATGAACGAAAATTTGTCAAAAACTATTTTTGCGAGGATTTAGAACCCATAATTCTTGAATTCGGAATCCAATAAGCCCCGGTTTAGATGTATGAGTACGTAATCCTAGTAAAGGGAAAAATAGTGGGTAAAGTATCAAATAGGTACGTAGTCGGTGGGGGCATATTCACTTTGTCTACTTTGGCGTGCGATTCAGACAGGGGTATTTTAATTATCCTTAATCTCTAGCCAGTCGTAAACGACTCTCTGTTATAATCAAAAAGTTTCCTCATCTTCATTCTCTCGTCTGAAAATCAGACTGCTGTAAAGTTTTTTTTTTTTTTTTTTCTTCTTTTTTCGCTTCGTCTCTTTCTACTTTTTTCTTTTTTTTTTTTTTTTTTCTTCTTTTTGTTATCACTGATACGTTTTTAAACGCAGCTGGTTATACCGAATACAACGACACCGATATATATATATAGTTATTATACATGTATACGTATTGGTTTGTGACTGTAACGATAAAAAAAAAAAAAAAAAAAACGTTTGAAGTCACAAAGACGACACTCGTCCCTTTCATCAACATCAACTGTGTCCACCGTCCGCAAAACAAAAAAAAAAAAGAAAAGGAAGCAGGAAAAGGAAGAGAAAAAAAAAAGCATGCAAAGAAAGGAAATTTGCTGCGTAGAGTAGAATATTGCAAATTTTCTTTCATCTCTTCGAACGGGGATGAGAAGAAAAAAAAGAAAAAAAAAAGAACTCGCAGGATTTTGATTTTTGATCACCTACAAAATTTTTTTTTTTTTTTTTTTTGTTGTGTGTTTCCCTTCTCTTTTGCTGTTGTTTTTTCATTTGTTTTATGTTGTTAAATAAAAAGATGAGAGGTGCGAACCGATGAGACTTTTGGGAAAAAGAATTAGCATGTATATTATAATTCAGAATTCATTGGCATCATCAGAGTATTTTTGAAATACATATTTGTTCAAGCTGGTAAAGTGAGGAAATGTTGAAGCAACGCGGTATTTGAAGTCAACCGAGGGAAATGGACTTTTAGAAATGTTGGAAAAATAAGAAAAATACCTATCTAGGTACTATATCCAACTCGCAAGTTTTCATCTCAGTACAACGCGGCGTGTTTATCACCGATATGAGTACCATACCTATATACAGGATATGGAATATCCCGCAACCTGCACCCGCAACACAATACTCGAATATAAATCTAGCCACCCATGTATAAACCTATATAGCTATATATATACACCTCGAAGCTAGAAAATGTGTATATATGTATACTAGAACAAGAATTCACTACAAATATGGAGTTTTTTTATTTTCCAACCCCTATTTCGCGACAAAAATTGTTGAAATTTTGATGATAAATGGAAAAAATCAAAAGTCCTATATGTAATTCCCTAATAGAATTACATATCATAACTTTGTTACAGAAATTTTTCAGTTTTTTCTTTTTTTTTTTTTAGAATATAGTATATCCGTAAACAGAAATGAATAATTGCTGATAAATCCAGTAGCTTTCATCCCTATATAATATATATATGCGAATAATTTTGAAATAATTATTTTCTATTCAATTGAGGAATGAAAATAATTGAAAAAAAAAAAAAAAAAAAAAAAAAAAACACAAAAAATAAAAACAAATTGTCAATCTTGTTTCAGAAATCGATTGGAAAGCAACACGGAGCATTGGAACGCCTTGTTATTATCACTTCGAGAATTGATCGAATGGGTAATAAGAAAAGACACCGAATTGACAGGGCTCGGTCCAGTCTGCGGAGATATAGCAGCCTTGCAAAAGCAGCAGGTTTGTTCTTTTGAAAATAAAATAAAATGAAAGAAAAAAAAAAAAAAAAAAACGAAAAATCACATTTCTACCGAACGATTTTCACCCTCAATCCATCACCTTTAACTCGAATCGTGTCGAATCCTTCCATGTAGCCAACGATAACGACGCGAGAGAATCGTTCAACAAATGACACGACGGTCAGCAATTTTTTTTTTTTTTTTTTTTTTTTCTCTCTACTTTTTATTCTCTTCTTTTCTTTCTCTTTTCTTTTTTTCTTCCACTTTTTTTCTATATACCAGAATATACTTAATGTGTATATGTACATACCTTAACCATATATATATATATGTGGCATAGCATCAGCAGGAAACTAGCGACCACGAGGTGCGGACAATTATACGGGTAACTAAACAGTAACTAGGTGCTTAGTACCCTTCGAACCGGACATTCAAGCCTCCGATATTGAGTTACCATCTTGGTCATAACGTCGAGGATCGTTGTCCCCTGGACCAGAGAGGAACCTAATTAATGCGCTTGCGCCCAAATGCCATAAAGCGAACCATCTATCGATGCATAACATGCAAAACGCTCTTAGTAACTCCTTCCGGTAGTTATGGTCATGAGTAAAATTCAAATTTCCATTAGGTATATCAAAAAGGACCAAAAGGATTTTCCAAATTCAAAACTTCAGACTAGAAAAGTTTCATTTCTTTCTTTTTTTTTTTTTATTTGGGACCCTCGAATCAAAACCTGCAGTACAATTTTAATTGATAAATTTTTCTCAAAAGCTACCATCAATCGGTTGGATTTGATCACATAGCTCTATTGAGCCGGCTGTCACCACATTATTCACGTCTAGTATAATCA
Organism: Tenthredo mesomela; assembly: GCA_943736025.1. NCBI lineage: Eukaryota > Metazoa > Arthropoda > Insecta > Hymenoptera > Tenthredinidae > Tenthredo > Tenthredo mesomela. The sequence goes on from OX031022.1 coordinate 4,090,357, forward strand.
CGATAGCTCCCTGAGTGTGGCAAACAGATAAGGACATTGAGCCCATGGCATGTAATTGGTGAGAGGTAACAGGTCAACGTTGTTAGATGGAAGGTATTAAGGTGTACAGGGTGTTTGGAGACAAGGAACTATATGGGTGGTGGTACATATAACACGTTCTGTGTTTGAAATTTCGCATAACAATCGTAGGACAGATTAGGATTGAAGCATACCATACCACACCATACATACATGTTGTGTATTGAAATATTGATCCGTTTGTTAAACAGGAGAGATTCAGATGTATGTATATACGGGGTAAGAGGGATCCAGGGAGGTTTTGATATACATCATCGGAATAAGGGTAGGTGAAGTTATCCCGATATGATAAATCCATTCTGTATATATATATATATATATATGGAGTTTCTCAAAGGTTATTTAGATAATTTATTCTAAATTAACTAGCCAACGTTAATTTATCACAACCCCTAACTCCCTCTTTCTAAACCCCCAGTGGAATTTGTTTTGCCCAAAGATCCCTTGTAATCTACAATAAAATTACACTCACACCTTAAAGCATGCGGTGGGTACCCAGGTGCTCATTGTTTTACCGTTTAAACACCGAGGAGCTTTATTAATAATATACTATATCTACCCTTGTAATAATAAACCACCCTTTACCATAGCTACATTCATTTCTTCACTGTTCTCTATTTAGGTATAAATTTCATTGGGCTATTAGCTTTCAATTGTACCTACTAATTTTTTGATTTTTCAAGACGTGTCGCCGATCCCTAAAAACGTTTTAAATCACGTGAAAAATTTTGAATACTGGCAGAAAATTGAGGGAAAGTTAAGAACTGGAAAAGGGAAACATGTTTTTAGACAATGAAAATAGAATGTAATATGTGGGTAGGGTTTTTAGACACGTAGGTGTGAAGGTTTGAAATTTTGAAATTTAGAAGAAAAAAAAAAGACAAAAAGTTTCTTTGAATTTGATGAAGAAATGAAAAAGTAAGAAAGAAATATGAAGAAAGTGTGAAAATCGCGTTACTATATGAAAAATGCAAAGATATATATATATATATATATTTATATGAAGAAAAGCGTGAGGGATGGAATAAAAGCTACAAGCCTTCTTGATCGAGTAAAGTGTTGTGCTCAAAGACGCCTAACGCGCACTTACGAAAACCCTAAGCCAGAACCACCTGCGGGTAAATTTCACCCCCGATGGTACCCGTGCACTTAAACCATCCCCGCTACTATACTTTCTTACGTCATTATTGTAAACCAGTATTATTTGAAGCCTGGGGGCTTTAGCGGTTGCAGGGAGTTGCCGTGAAATATCTCGTTTTTCTTTTCGCAACTCTCACAGTAGCGTAGTACCGTATACTCGAAGAGATTCTAGAACTCGGTATATAAGAACTGTGCAAGAACGAAGAACGAAGAAGGAAGAAGGAAAAACGGGGACTGTGATCCCCAGGGTACGGTTTAACGGAATTGATTCGTGGCTTCAACCGTCAGCCAAGATTTAAAACACACCTTCTCTCTATTTCTCACCCTCTTTTATAATACTTTACTTTATTTACTGTTTCTGCAACGATTTAACAAGAATTTCTTAGATACGTACATTTACCTATATAAATGCGATAAGGGTTGATGAAAATCTGTTCATATCCGCCCTGCACTCTTAGCTCGGTACATAAAGATGAAAAAAATCTGCACTCGTAAAAAATCGTGACATTTTTTTTTTGTTTTCAGTTTGAATATGTGTGTAATAAACCTTTGAAAGAATTTAGGGGTGGGTGAGGGCATTTTTTACATCCATGCAGATATCGCGCTGTATACCTATAGAGAAAAAAAAAAAAATTATTTCTTAGCATTCCACATCAGGTGCACCAGGATGGAACCCTAGTCGTGATATGGTGGTGCACCGGGTTAAAAATTGCAGTAATTTTTTTTTCATCACGTTTTTACCTGCTACGTTGTACATATACATACATACATGCATACATACTACTATAATATCGTCAAAGTACTTTTCCCTCTCGAGCTTTCCATCTCGACATTTTTCTTGCTCCGGTGCTCTTCTAAGTTTAATTACGAACGCGCACGTCCTCGCGTGGTAATCCTGAATTATACAGTGCTCACTTACCCCGAGGTTCTCAACCCCCTGAAAATTGTATTCATATAGTAATATTTAGAAGTCTTTTTCTTTTTCTTTCTTTCTTTCTTTCTTTCTTTCTTTCTTTCTTTCTTTCATTCCTCATATTTTTCTATAATTTTTTTATCATCAAACATCTCCTTATATCATTTCAGGATGATCATCGTGGATTCAGAAGACAACTTGAAGACAAGCGACCAGTAGTCGAAAGCAATTTATTGAGTGGACGTCAATACATTGCAAACGAACCTCCTCTTTCCGACACATCAGATTCAGAGGGTGAGTAGAAAAACAAAAAATGACAAAAACAACAAAAAAACAATCAAAAACTAACATTTTTATATTTCATCAATTCGCTTTAATATATCATTTTTAAATTATACACGTTTTTTTCGAAAAGATAAAGAGTATATGTTATATATTCCACAGAGCTCTGAGTACATTAACTACCTATAAGAAAAAAGTCATTTCCATTCGGTTCATTTCAGTCTACCCGAGTCAAAGAAAGGTTTACAAAAATGGTGTTTTTTTTTTTTTTTTTTTTTTTTTTTTTTCCAACAGCCCGACCATTAGTTACGCTCAAGTACTCGGGGGATTATCAAACTTTTCTTTTTCCTTACCCATAATTTTTCACCTTAATTAAATACCAGCAAGGATTTAACGCGTCATTCAGTCAAGGAACTAATCAACGTTTTCTCTCAAAATTGAGCCAGATTTTTTTTTTTTTTTTTTTTCTTTTTTTTTTTTTACTACTACTATCATCTTAATTGGTCCAAGACACAGAAATTCACAACCAAAATAACTGTCAGTCTAATATGTATATCTAATAATTCTTTCAACACTAATACAAATCGGGACAAATATCATATCAGTCATTTTTATTATTTAATAAATTATATATACGCGCGTTATCTATCGATTATTATTTAATGTAAGACGCGCAGAAATTCATGCTCAAATTTTCTTTATATATAATATTATTATATCAAATTACGAAAACGAAAGATAGAGAGAATTTTATCATCCCTGTGCTCAGCATATACAGTAGGGATATAGTATATATATTCTCACTTTTTATACACCGTCAGTTTCCAATATGACGAACCGCTGTCTCCAGTGATATTAAATTCCGAAGAACCTTAGATTGAAAAAAAAAACAGAAAAAATAAAAAAAAAAAAAAAAAAACAGAAAAAAAACGAGTTTCAGGTGAAATTTTTCTCCGATAAATATTATACGTTTGTTTTTTTTTTTTTTTTTTTTACGAAATAACAATATTTTTTTTTTTTTTGTTCTTTCGTCATTTCTGTGAATGTTATTAAATATGAGGAAAAGAATTCTTTCGAAATATTATATTTATAAATATAAATCCGTTGGAGTAAAATTTTTTTTTTTTTATATAAAGAATTATAAAAAAGAAAAAGAAGAAAAAAAAAAAAAAACGCCGTACGTTATGCAGCCCATCGTACACGTTAGTCGTTCGAGTTGCTTGAACATCTGCGTTTGTTACGATCTATACGCGATGTGCATATATGGGGTGTGTGTGTGTGCCGTGTTGCGCCTGTGTCGAAGCAACTTGCATGACTTGAATACGATCACGTAGCCGATCACAGTGGGCTGCAGTAACTATTTCGAATTCAAATTCTAAGCTTCATATATACAGCAGCTGGTACGCGATAACGTAAAATACAAATACAAATCGCTACTTTCAAGAATTTCTTATATTTTGAATTTTTTGAATTTTTTTTTTTTTTTTTTTCCTTTTTTTTCTTTTTTCTTTCCGCGGATAATAAAATCTATATATTCCTTATAGCGTCTCGTATGAGCAGACTCGTATATATCTATGTCAATATTCCGGTAAACAAGAAAGACGAATGAAAAAAATAGAAACGAAAAAAAAAAAGGCAAAAACGAAAAGCGCAACAACAGCACCGATTTTTAAACTCCAATGAAAAATGGAAAAAAAAAAGCTTGCAGAACGCGATTTCATTCAAAGAAAGTAAAAGTATTCGAATAGTTCTCGTATCGTGTAGGTATGAACGATAGCGTGTGAACGAACGAACGAACGAACGAACGAACATCGCGCTAAACCATCTATTCAACAGTTTCAATTCTGCTTGTAAAGCACGTACGGAACGAAATGCTTTTCCAATCTTTTATATATTATATAACTATACTTAAAGAAATCGGGGAGAAAAATGCACTATAGAAATATACTATACATATATATCTCGGTAGGTAGTACGAAAAGTACAATGCAATAGCAAATTGGATATTTTCTCACACTTTTCATACACGTATGTAATACTATATTGTACACATAGGTAACTATTTTCAAAGAAATATAATATATAATTAACTATAATAACTCTGAGGTTTCGAATTTTGTACGAAATGATAATAATTAGGCTGTTACATCAAACCCCCTAGAAAAACACATTGCTTCAATATAATCTACAGACTCCGTAATACAAGATAGAACTTTCTATGTATATAATGTATGTGTGTATGTATGTATGTATGTATAACGTAACAATCCTGCGAAACTAAACCGCAAACCAAGCAGATATATATACCTAAGGGTAGGTTACGCGCAGTCAAATAGAAACAGCGCTTTGTATGTATGTAACCACTCTACTTCCTAGTATATTTTGAGATGAAACATCTTACTTGGATATTACATGTTTACAAAGAGAGAGAGAGAAAAATTTCAGCAAAGCTTACACGTATGTTGTGTATATATACATATATATTAGGGTGTGTCGAAAATGAACTTCTTTCTTCTTTTTTCTGCTCCTACCACCCAAAACCTTAGGTTTTGACATTGAAAGGGTCCTCGTTCAAGGAGGGCGCTGTAGCTTGAAGTTTAGAGGTCGCTCAACGAGGATTTAGGATTCCCATCTAATTAACACGTAAAAAATATTGTTTTTCGCTCAAAACGATGTCAGGCAACCAAAAAATCGGCGATGTCTCTCTTTCTTGGCTTATTTGAAAGCATGAATCATCCCCTAAACGATGGTGGGTCGTTTTTCAAATTACCTTGTTCCAATTTTTGCCTTGGAGACTTTGTAAACTGGAAAAAAGTGATGATTGTGGCCAAAAAACGAAAAAAAATAATCAAAATTAAAACAAAAACGACCCACCATCGTTTAGGGGATGATTCATGCTTTCAAATAAGCCCAGAGAGACAGACATCGCCGATTTTTTGGTTGCCTGACATCGTTTTGAGCGAAAAACAATATTTTTTACGTGTTAATTAGATGGGAATCCTAAATCCTCGTTGAGCGACCTCTAAACTTCAAGCTACAGCGCCCTCCTTGAACGAGGACCTTTTCAATGTCAAAACCTAAGGTTTTGGGTGGTAGGAGCAGAAAAAAAAGAAAGAAGTTCATTTTCGACACACCCTAATATATATATGCGTGTGAAAATAAATCAAAATTCGAACCAAAATTTCGTTTACTTCGGTACGAAATCATTGGGGGATGGGTTGAAGTTTTGAATTTTTAAAGTCTTAAGGCCCATCCCTAGTCGCGCACCTCCTTTTGATCGAAATGTGTCACATTTCGATTATTATCCGAACCCCAGGCGTAAAAAACGCAAAAAAGGCCAACTTAGCGCAAATTCTATTTCAATTCCGAACACATAGGTCCAAAAAAATGTTCGTTTCGTTCGAAAATAGAGTCTACAGATGGTTTTTACATTGTTCGCCGAGGAAATCGAATTCGAATAATTTTTTAACAATGTAAAAACCATCTGTGGACTCTATTTTCGCACGAAACGAACATTTTTTTGGACCTATGTGTTCGTAATTGAAATAGAATTTGCGCTAAGTTGGCTTTTTTTGCGTTTTTGACGCCTGGGCTCGGATAATAATCGAAATGTGACACATTTCGAGCGAAAGGAGGTGGGTGACTAGGGATGTGCCTTAAACGGTGAAAAATTCCGAATTTTAATATTCCCGAGTCACAGTATCGAGAAAGTGTGTTTCCCCGAAAGTCTATACGTATAGCAAATATCAAAAACTTTGACACGAAGAACACCAAAGTTTCAAAATTCCGAAAGGCAAAACTTCCGAAACTTGAAATACGAGCATGTATATTCATTCGGTGTTTAATAAATCAGGCTGTATACGATCGTATCGAAACCAATGTAAGTATGGTCGAATTAATCGCCTTGAGATTTACTTTTTGGAACTGCAGAATAGTAAAAGTTCCAAAATCTTATCAATATTATTCATGAAGTTAGATGAAGTAGTTTTCCTTGCATGAAGAAATTCTTGATTAGAATGAACTACTTTTTGTCTTCACATCCTGTAAAATAAATCAAAATTTTCGAATTTTTTTTTAGCCTCCTTTTTGGGTGCAGGTCTTTGAACTATCTGCAGGAATTTTAATCTATACAGTAAAAAAGAATAACTTGGGCCAAGCCTTTTTTTTTTTTTCAACAACCGATGAACAACCGACAATCTCTCGAGCGAAGTAAAATTCTCTGGAACCAAGAAAATTTTCATGATTCAAGAAAGATTTTACTTGGTCTCAGAGAATTTCACTTCGCTCGAGAGATTGTCGGTTGTTCAAAAAAAAGTGCTTGGCCCAAGTTATTCTTTTTTACTGTGTACTGAACTTCAACGTTTCTGAAAATTTTTAATCTTCGTAACTTCAACCCGACCTCATATACACAGAAAGAAAGGGTAACTTGATTCAAGAAAATTTTGCGGTCCAAAAATGGAGACCGAAATTTTCTCGGATCAAATCAAAAATTTTCTCGAACCAAGAAAATTGGCACAATTTTCTTGGTTCGAGAAAATTTTTGATTTGATCCGAGAAAATTTCGGTCTCCATTTTTGGACCGCAAAATTTTCTTGAATCAAGTTACCCTTTCTTTCTGTGTAGTATATTCCGATCAGATATAGGATAGCTTTTTTTTTTTTTTTTTTTTTTTTTTTTATCTATTACTAGTTTCTATTAAAAACTAAGTAAATCTTTCCGCCAGGAAACAGTCCGATGCAGATATTATACATACATATGTATATCGCAGTTGATTATGTCAAAGTGACGTGTTGCGTACATGCCGATCCATTATCGTTTGAAAATTAATTGTCTCATGAATCAAGGGATGGTATCGGGACCATAGAAACTTGTGCTTTTTCCCTGTTCGTGTTTAGCATCGATAACGTTTTCCCATATTCCTCTTCCACCTACGCATATACATATTACATATATACAATATACATACACACCTCTTCTCTCACTCTCATTCTATGCTATCTGCTTTACGTTATGTTGATTTATGAACACTGTAGCGTAGCTATGCGCTTCGCCACACCTACTACCCCTCAATCCTCATACTCCGATATCTCCGGTATAGTATAATATATACTGTATCTCTCATATGTAGGTACGTAGGTAGGTAGGTAGGTAGGTAGGTAGGTGATAGTTAGGTATATATAGATATCGCGAATGCGGTTTTTGCCCGCAAAAAATGAACCGGTTCATCCGCCGATATTCGATTTACGAGAATCTCTGCCTGGAGCTACCTTTTTCCTACCATATACCACCACCCACGCACGCCTATGCGATTAACTTGCTGGTATTTAATAGAAATGTGCAAAAGCCAGTTTCATTAGCTTAATGAAAACCAGGTGCATATTTTTTTTCGATACATTATAGGTACCTACCTACCTACCTGGGTATAGTACACTCAAATCACAGTTTCCAGCATTTAGTAATCAGTGTAAATCTGTGTCGACCTGTGAAAGTCGACTGTAATTTCATGAACACGTTTTCATTTTATTTTTTTATTTTTTTATTTTTTTATTTCATTTTCCATTCGTATATGGTAATAATATTTTTTTTTCTCTTCGGTTTATATAGCTGGCAGAGAATTGGACGGTGATTCCAGGGGTTATAGAAGTGTCGAAGAACAAGCACGCGAATTGACAAGAAGCATTCGAAGAGAAGTTAACAAACTATCTGAACAATGGAACGCACTTATCGAACGAAGCGATGCTTGGAAACGAAAACTCGACGATACTACAAACGTGAGTGAATATTTATTATTATATATTTATTTTATTTTATTTATCAAACTAACAATTACACCGCGTATGATGTGGTGGTTTTCATTCTATATAAAAAAAAAAAAAAAAAAATCATCCTCTAGCTGCAACAGATCCAGAGATATGATTTTTTTTTTCCAACAAATAATAGCTCTTTCCCAAAAATTGCATGAAAGCTATATATAGTGTCGAACATACTATCACGGATTTGAAACGCCGTTATCTGCTCCGAAATGCAAACTATTTTCGAACTGATTTTTTTTTTTTTTTTTCAATTAGATATATAAAATTTGTAAATCTGTATCGTTGAATCTGGATTTACATCATTTCTTTTGGGTATAAAAATATATAGGAAACATTTATTGTGCGAACTGCGATGCGAAATATATAGGTAATAGACTCTGACCATCGCGCATCGCATCGTTCTAACTATATGTATTTCTGGAACAATTCTCTTTATTGCAATTGCCTAGTTCCATTTACGAAAACGACTTTGTGCGAGGCTTAGGGCGTGCCAGAGGCAAAAAGACAAGAAAATAGAAGCAGCATTTCATCGAAAAGGATAAAAAGGAAGTGAAGAAAGAAAAGAAAAAAAGAAACTAAAAGAAAAAAAAAAAAAACTTCTTCTCTTTTATTTTATTTACGTGTCTCTTATTTTCAAAAATTTGACTCTTGGGGAAAGATGGATGTAGAAAACCTACGTTCGTTCTCGCATCGCGGAAATATATAGATAAATATTCACGAGCTGTTGAAAGAGAAAAATAAAATCTTTGCAATTTCGGAAAAATAAGAAGAAGAAGAAGAAGAAGAAGAAGAAGAAGAAGAAGAGAGAGAGAATCGTACGACGAACGAACGAAGAGTCGAGAAAAAAAAATAGATGGAGGAACAAGACAGAGTAAACACTTGAGAAGCTAGGCCTTAGAGCTTCGGGCTTCGCAAGATTCAAGCTTCAAGCTTCGGGCGCGAATCTCAAAAGTTGTTTTAAATATTTATAACACTTTGTTTGAACCCTGCCGAGGTACATGTGTACACATATACATGTACATATTCCGAAACACCGTCTCAGCAGTAATTTTAAAGGCTTTTAACCCCTCCCTGCGCAGTCTTCTCTCCCAGTATCTTTCGTCTTTGCTATATCAATCCACTATAGAAATATAACAGACGACGCACTACGATGTATACGATGGAGTAAAAGCAGACATAAAAATCCGACGATTTTCTACTTAATACCTTAAAAATAAGAAAAATAAGAAATTTCTTATAGTAGGTATCAAATCCCTCCGGAAATAATCGGCTAAATTTCAATTTCATTCTATAAGGAAACGGTGCTTTTCTTTACTTTGAAAGCTATTCGCCTGCACGCAAGACCAAGGAAATAAATATCGAGGATCTATATAGCAAAGCGTTTTTTTGAAATTTACTTTTTCTTTTTTTTTTCTTCTTTTTTTTTTTTTTAGAAAGTAGGAAATGGCTCCTATATATACTATATATACCACCACACGTATAAACGGGAGATCATATCTGAGAGAAAATTGCCCGAGGTGTTTTGTACCGCAATCTAGAAATAGCGCGGAGAGAAGAAAGATTTCTCGAGATATATATCCGGCACTCCGATCTTGCTTGATCGTCGGACAATTGTTCTTCGCCGCGCTCCTCGCACTCAGCTTTAGATTTAGCTCTTAGCTGCCTTCTCAATTCTAACTTATCAAAGAAGATGAAGAATCTCACCTTTGATATGTAACGGTATAATACGTTAGATAAAACTGCAACAATTTTCTACCCTATATATAATATATATATATATATATATATAATATATAAGCTATAAGATATTTTTTTTCGTACATATATAGAAAGAAAGTTAAAGTGTCACAAGTTAAACTCAAAGTCACATGAAAATATGAAATTAAACGAAGCAGAATATCTCCGAAAAATTGAGTCAGCAAAAAAAAAAAAAAAAAAAAAAAATGATACTTTTCCCAAAAAGCAGAAAAAAAAAAAAAAAAGCTTTTAGAATAAATTTTCTATACATTTTGACTGATTCGATATGTGGCAGCTGAAACTAATAGATAATCAAATTAAACTAATTTCGTAACTAACGCGATTAAAGAATTTTATGCAAATCTGTAAAATTGATCACCGGATGTTTCGAATTTATAGAGAAAAAAAAAAAGAATTTCGATGTATTGTGCGAATAATAATAATAATATAGGCAGCCCGGAATTAAAATTGAGAGTTAGAATTTATTTTTTTCTGTTCATTTTTTTTTTTTTATTTTTTTTTACCTCGTTCAAAAAATTTTTACATTTATTTTCATTTCACACTTATATTCGGCGCCTGCACGATGCAATGCAGTTTGAATGTTGTGTTAACTTCGAGGCAATGATTACCTACACTCTACTTTCCTAACGATCATAAAAGTTTATTTTTACACACGGAGGGTGATCCTTCCAATTACATTTCTCCCTTTGTCTGTCTGTCTGTCTGTCTGTCTCGCCGGCCTACACGAGGCTTAATGTATGGAAAAAAAAGACTGTGAAACTCTTTTATTGACCGGAAGCAGAGTAGGAGATCCAAAAAAAAAAAGAAATACACGTAGAGGTCCATGGGAAAATCGGGTATAAGTAAATATGGTCATATTATAACTCGCTCGATTCCAACGAAATATGTGAATTTTCTTTTAAATATTTATCGAAATATATTTTTAAAAAAATGGAGATTTTTTTTTTTTTTTTTTTTTTTGAATTTTTTCAACTTTCTACGAATTTATCTAGTATTTTCGAAATGAATTGAAATTCGCTTGTATCCGAGAAGTAGAATTAAGTAAAGCCTGCAGAGCTATCTGGCAGTCCGAAACTGTGTTCTATAGACCGAGAACCTAGTTAGGTATGCAAAATAGACAAAGTTTGAGCTGGCTAGCCCAATCAGGGAATATATGTACTCAGTACTCGACTATGCGATGCGATGCTGCGCGATGCTGGTGCTGGTGCTGGGTACCTATGCGAAATGGTGAAAACGGACTAAAACCAGATGAATGCATATGGAATAAGCTCACCGCAATTACCGCTAAAACTTAAACTTTAACTTAAACATTAAACTTTTGAATGATTAAATACTAGGTATAGTATTGGGAACCTTAGAACCTCGATACGCCAACTAGTGGCAGAAAATAGAACTACTCAAAGAAGGCTAAAATTTCAAAGCCACGCCCATTCCAAGGATCCCAATAGGTACCAGCGGTATAATTATCCCATATAATCCGCACCTTTTATACCGCATATAAGCGACGTGTAATAATTTATTTCATTATTAATTTATACTATTCCTAAAAAGGAATGATTAACTAAAACTAATTATAAAAACTAAAATTAAACCTCCTTTTACATAATAATATATGATGATGATGATGATGATGATGATGATGATGATGATGATGATGATGATTAGAAACATTTCAACACGTTTTCATATTTTTACGTCGATATATTTCGTGCGTTGAATTTATAGAAATCGAAATGAACTGGTTCTTAATCAATCAATTAACAAGCGTAACTAATTGGCTAATTACTGGATAAATTCCTCATGCGGCTATAGCTCGAGGTATATGTACGCAATATATATGTCATAGCCGATAGTATATTTAATACCGCGAAAATATGATATAGACACGCGATTTTTTTATTCCTGCAGTTATTAATTAACCACGCAAGTAATTAATAAATACTTGTAATATATGTATATATAAAAATTAACAATATAAATCGAGCGGTTAATGAAACCTTTTCTTCATTTTTTTTTTTTTTTCCGCATGGTCTGTATATTATAATACCTAGTATATACTCCGAATTATAAGAAGACTAATTAATTATAAAAAACGATCTTTTCAACGCTCTTAAATATCAATTAGCCCGGATTCACCTAAAACTAAATTAAACGATTTACTAAACTGCTATTTACAGCAGTTTTTTTTTTTTTTTTTTTTTTTTTTTGTGAAATTATGTGTATACGCATATATATATAAACACGCGATACGAACTAATTAATTGTAATAATTCTTCCTTCCTCCTGCGTAAGCTTGGATTTACGGTAGGTCGGAGGTCGCCGTAAATACATGTTTATGGATTTTTTTTTTTTTTTTTTTTTTAACAAAAACGAATACGTATAAGTAACAAAAAAATAAAAAAAGTGTAGCTAACTCGTTATAAACACATGCCGCGTCGTAATTATCGGCTAATTTACGGTGGGAAAAGTTTATAAGCTAATTTAAATAAAAGCTTAAACCGGAAGTCGTCACTTAAGCATTTAGTCTCCACTCCTGTTCCGCTCTCAAGTTCAACTGACCGTTAAATTTACCTTTATTTCATCATTATAAGCGTCTCATTTCTTTGTTCAATTTTTTTTTTTTTTTTTTTGTTAATTAAGTCTTTTGAACATATAATTTGCTAAATTTTCTATAATTTTACATATACCTAAATCGCGGTACCACTAGACCCTTGAATATCATTGTGAAACTCGTTGCAAGACAAAAATTTCTTCATATTTCATTTATAGACGCTCAGAAATCTATATATATATATATATATATATGATAAATAATTCATAAGTTAAATCGGCATTCTAAACTATATATAGAAGGCGTTTGGCTAAATTTACATTATTTTTATATATGAATACGTATATGTATATACGGTAGGTCATACTGAATATACGTCATAGCTATAAGGTGAGGTATATCATATACCGCGTACATGCACATTGTGCTGCATAATGGTATGCAACTTTAAATTTATTTACTTTCTCAAAGATATAATTATTATTCGATTTTAATAAACGAGAGCGTTTACCTCATAAACGCAATAATAAATTGTAGAAAAAATATATATATATATATATTTTTTTTTTTTTCAATCTTTCTATATCGTCTTTCGTATATCGCGATGGCCTAATGCCAAACGGGCGTAAGCGGAAAAAAAAAAAAAAAAATCCGTTTTTATAGTGGCAAAATCTTTTTCATGCAATGGAGAATCTTTTGGGCATACCCGCAAAAAAAATATTTTTTTGTCGCTTACGCCCCTATGGAATTAGTCCATCGATATAAAGAGATACTTGCATGCAGAGGATGAGAATAAGAGATCGAGGCTCTCGTATATATACCGTTCGCGTTCGCTTTATGTATATATACTATATGCAGAGCTGCTGAGCTGTATATTTAAAGATAGGAATGTCTTTGATTGTACTGTCACGTGTCTCTTTCAACGTTGAGTTATGAATTATTCTAGATGAGTGAAATGTTAATGAGATACGTATATATATATATATATATATATAATATATATACACGTGTATATATACAGTTATTGCCTTGAATATTTCACCCCAGATTCTGTATAATATTACGCTGGAATTTTCATCCCTTATTATAATAGATATTCGAATTTTTGACTAATTACATAAATTTTATAGTCAGCTTTCCTGATTAATTATTACGTCAAATCATTTTTCTCTTCAAAAACATGGAGAATTTCAAATATCTAACGACGACGACGACGACGACGACAGAAAGTCTAAATCATCACTAAAGATATTACGAAACTTTTTTTCTATACTGACGCGATATATATGTATATGTCCGGCTCAAAATTTTCTATATGACATTAAAAGAAAACACAGACTTCCGGGTAGCTCGAGGATATTATAAATGTTTATATTACACGCATGGTTGAATTTGAAACAGCTATATAGATGTAGTATTATAATTAGCTATACATATATAATGTATATTTTTATTTCGGTAAATAAATTCGTCGTATATGTATATCTACTCTGCGGTTCTCGATTTAGGGGAGAGGCGGGCAAAATGGGCACTATCGGGCAAAATGGGCACCCCTGAAAATTTTTCTTAATTTAGTCAAAATTGTAAAATGTTCTGAATTTCATTATTTACTTACTATAGCAAACTTCAAACACCAAATCAACAATATATCTCGATAACTCAGGAAGTGGCGGGCAAATTAAAATGGGCACCCCCGAATTTTCGTTTGTACCTATAACCTTCTCAAAATTAAAAAACTTTCTGAATTACAAGATTTACTTGCTCTAGAAAACCTCTTGAACATAGCTAATTTCATGTTCAAGTATTCTCAAGTGAATACGAAAATGAATTTAAAACCTTTTTTCGATTTTGAAAAATTTCGACAAATTTTTGGGGTGCCCATTTTGCCCGCAATTTTGGAACTTTTCAGGCGAGGGCGTTCAACACTCGGAATTGATCAGCTTATCGTTTTTCGGACAAAATTCGAAGATCCATCGATTCAAACCTGTATTTGAAGCCTTAATTTCTTAGGGTGCCCATTTTGCCCGCCTCTCCCCTATATTAACATCTGCAAGACGAGGATGAAGACGAAGACGAAGACGAAGACGAAGACGAAGACGAAGACGAAGACGAAGACGAAGACGTTAGAGATCGCCTATGTAACAGTTCAGTAATTCTTAGTACCAGAACTGTGTCACGTATGAATGTGTTACTCGATTCCTTTTTTCCTTGTGGGAAAAAGGGTACCTATAGGTACCGCTAACCAGACGTGGTGGGATTTCAAATCGGTCGATGCAAAGCCCCTTCCTCTCTTATACTCAAAAGGATTTACTCCAACCCCTCATTCTCATATATGCCATATATATATATATATATATATATATGCTTTAAAAGTTTAAACCTAAGGGCGATTGCTATAGTTTGCTTTTTGTCATACCGATTGCCTCTTTATTTTACCATTTATTAATACTATACCAGAATTGATCAATTTCTGGATTTCTGAAATAATCGATGTTTAGTTCGAAAACTCAACTAACTAACGAAAAGAACATTGTTTTTTTTTTTTTTTTTTTTTATCATTTTAGACATGTTCATCGATCGGTATATGGGATAAAGGGTGAATTATATTAATGCATGAAATTATATCGAAATAATTATGAACATCGTGATTAACACTTACTTCTTTGGTATTAAATGCTCAAGGTTTTTTTTTTTTTTTTTTTTCTGTTTAATTATTATTATTATTATTTTACTTCTTCTTCTTCTTCTTCTTCTCTACTACCACAAGCATATATCTCATTTACTTTTTACGATATAAGAAACTCATTCCGCGTCTCTCATCAACGATACAAAGAGTCTGGTTGTATCTTCTCTACCAGCTCTTTTCGTGCGTCTATATAGTAGATATTAAAAATGACTAATAAACTCAGTCTCCTTTATCATATATATAGTTAGAAATATCAAATTTTTATTAGCGAAATAATAACGAGCTATATATATCATCATTAAACATATATTACTACTAATTTATAGATTCGATAAGCAAATAGAAATTATACGTATATATTTCAAAGTTAGACATGCGAGTTTCATATATTACCTACCAAATTTTCGCTATAGAAGCAAAATACTTGATATATTGCTGCTATCGCGCTAATCGACGAACGTCGAAACTTGTTGTTCTTGTTGTTGTTCAATATATAGAATATACATCACGGTATATATATATAATATATATTATATACCTATGAATGAGAAGTTCGGAGCAAAGTTTGGATTCACGATAATATGTGATACTATATGGTTTATTTCTGCTTTCCATCAGAGTTTATACCCCATATGAGTTATTCATCGAGTTTTATATACCTACTTATGTCATATGAACGTCTGTGCAAGGTTCTTGAGTTACTATTTTCTCTCTCTCTCTCTCTCTCTCTCTGAGTAGTATACTTTACTTTATATTATATTATATATTTTCCTCTATTATATATATATTTCCACCATCATTGAATCGGCCGTCTAGCCATCTGTCTTTCTTCTCTCTTTTCCATATATATATCTCTATCTATCTACTGATTTTTTTTTTTTTTTGTTTTCTTTTAATTATAGTGATAACCACATAGAGTATACATTCATTCATTCATTCATTCATTCATTCATTCATTCATTCATTCATTTGTAGATATTATATACATAGACACGAATATAAGTATGTAAATCAGTAATCTTATTGGGATTAATGAGATATATGGATTAACCGATGAAACGGTGATTATAGTAACGAGTTCATACATACGTAAAGTGTCAGTGATTTAATCTAGTATCTGAATTATATTTGAAAAAAAAAAAAGGAGAAAAAATAAAAACGCTGTAAAATCTTCAATCTTCAATCTTCGATCTTCAATCTTGAATCACACTCGATCGTGTATAGCTATACCTATATAGTATATAGCATCAGTCGAACGAACGAACGATGTAACTAGGTAGGTACATATATCAACGAGATAACGAATCCTCAAGAAAAGATGTGTCAATGATCTCGTTAACGTAATCTAGGTCATTTCGTATCACCTTATGTAACCAGTTTTAAATTTTTTTTTTTTTTTCTTTTCTTCACACTTCTTTTTCTCAATCAAATATATCGAGAGAGAGAGAGAGAGAGAGAGAGAGATATATATATAAATACTAAAAAATCAACACTTCTTCTTTCCCTTTTCTCTATATAGACGTAATATTGAAGATATATAAAAATTCTCGGTATACCTAGGTATTATACTAGTAGCGAAACTGATCAATATTTAAGATGCTAATTGATTCGAGTATAAAAACGATCGGTACTCGACCTGCACTAATTGAAATTTATCAATTATTTGGCTAAATATTTCTAACGAATGGAACAAAAATCTACATTTCTATAAATTTTTATCTTCTACCTATGTAGTAGTGAAAAAAAAAAAACGTCAGGATAAAATCTAATATCGAGCGAATATAATATACACAAATATATAAGCAATTACACTAATTTAATGAACGAGAAATTTTTTCTTATATAAATTTAGATAAACGCATAAACAGGGCCGGATTTACCCAGGGTGCCGCCCTGGGGCACCGTGAAAAATGCCGCCCCATTACCTAAAGCCTACATAAAATGGGTAAAGGTTCGGTACATTTTCAAATAAATAAGATCAAAACAAAAACTTTTAAAAATTGTGAACAACAAGATACTTATGAGGGTTTCTTCTTGGTTTCTTCGTCAAACGGGGCCACCCATTTAATTTGAGGTTTTCGAACATTCCGTAATAATTCGTACATGTTATTGAGGATGAAAAACAAATTTTTTAATTTTTTCAGACTGTTTGGTCATTGCATTCCAGAAATATTTTTATACTCAATAATTTTCACGTAGTGCGATAAATTGGGAAAGAAGAGAAAACTTGGCATGAAATTTCTTCGTTTTTTTCTCAGCTTTTCGGTAAAATTAACAGAAAAAAATTCCGGCCCATTTAAACCCCTTTTATCAAAAAAAAAAAAAAAAACATTGAAAAATGCGCCTTGTCCTAATTTAGACTTTTTTTTTCGTTTAAAAAAATGTCTAAAAAATGAAATTCATAATAGCGTTTGTTGACAAAAAAATGTGGAGTGACGACTTCAATTCTCTCCCAGAAAAAAAAATAATCATCAGAACGATGATTCCTCTCCTTCACTTCCATTTTTTTTTTTTTTTTTTTTTTTTTTTTTTTTTTTTTTTTCAAAAACTCTATTATGAATATATAGTTTTTTTAGATTTTTTTTTTTAACGAAAAAAAAAAAACTGTCCAAATTAGGAAAAGACACATTTTGCAACGTTTTTTTTTAATTTTTTTTTTTTATAAATGCGGTTTAAATGAGTCGGAATTCTTTTATTCTAATTTTACCAAAAAAGTGAGAAAAAAAAACAGAGAAATTTCATGCCAACATTTCTCTCCTTCCCCAATTTATCACGCTACGTGAAAATGATTGAGTAAAAATATTTCTGGAATGCAATGACCAAAAAATCTAAAAAAAATTCCCAACATTTTTTTTTTTGTTCCTCAATAATATTTACGAATCATCACGGAATTTTCTAAGACCTCAAATTTAATGGGTGACCCGCTTGACGAAGAAACCCTCTTATTTTCTTTACTAAAAATGTGTGTAAAATTCTAGAAACTGAAAGATTGTTTCACAATTTTGTAAGAAAAACTGCAGTGTTTATAATTTTAGACACATTCTTATAATAATTATGAAAAAAAGTATTTTATTCATTTCAATTTATGAATGTTTTTAACACGATCACACTTTTCGAAGAATTTTCCATAACGCGAAAAAAAAAAAAAAAAAAATTTCTCACGTTTCAAATTTTGCCGCCCCTGAAAATTTGCCGCCCTGGGCACTGGCCCCTAGTGCCCCTAGTGTAAATCCAGCGTTGCGCATAAACCTGGCTTAATAATATCACTGTATCATATGTTTGCCAGTATATATATATATATATATTATAAGGACTATATACATTTTCCATCCATAACTTGTAAGCAGCAAGTTACTACTACTGCAGTAGAGTGTTGAGTATGAAAGATGAAACATTTGACCCATATATTTCAAGTTTTATTTCGCAATTTGTTACATCATCATAATAATATATCGTATACTTTTTTTTATTATTCATCGTGTTATAATACCTACATACGTGTACATACGTATGTACATAAATAACACAGTATGTATACATAATAAAGATAATCGCAAGTATTCGCGAGTTGTTGCGAAATTAATCATCATTTAAATTGACAACTTTACTAATTATTAATATAGACGTATGACTAATGAGGAAGAATTTTTTTGTTTCTCTTATCGATTAATTTCATTCCAATCGATAAAATATATTATATATTAAAACGTTTTTTACGTAAATACGTATAGGGAAATCTGTGCTATTGAAATGGCTTGAAATTTCCAGATCTTTGAACAGCTCGCACTAGAACTATAAGGTTTATTTCGGTCCCAACTGTTCGGAGAAGCTTGTGTGCAGCTATATGCTCCTTGCTACTGCTACTGCTACTGCTGATGCACTAACGCAGAAAATACATGCGGTAACTCTGAATTCAGAGTATAAGAATGAGGGTGCATACATGTTGGCTATTGGTATATTGCACCCACACGTAGCATGGTTTTAGTTCTTTATGCACATTTCTTCTTGGTGCACACATATCGACTAGACAAAGATATGTTGATGAGAGAGACAAAGGGTGTGCTTGTGTCTTGAGCATATATAAGAGACATCTCGCAGATATAAGAGATATTTATATATATATATATACATATATACATTGTACATAGATATTACCAAGAGAAATTCTCGTAATCGTCGTCGTTGTATCATCGTATGAATCTTAATTATATATTAGCGCTATATACCTTTCATTGACGATTTTCGAGAAATCTGTGTAAGTATATGTATGTATGTATGTATGTATGTATGATGTACATAATTATATACGTATGCATGCATGTCGCTCTTTAAAAAAAAAAAAAAAAATTGCGGTTTTTTGTCGTCTCTCTGTATCTCCTACTTATATATACTCATTCATTAAATTTCGCGACACTGAATCACTGCACGGGACGAATCTCGAGTCACATCGTGGAATTTCAATGACAGCATTCTTCGCATTCTTGAATGAAGTAGGTATAAATAAAAAGTAGAATTAAACAGTATGTACTTATACATATAGTTTGTAAGAAAAGTGTTAAAAACAGTTTCTCAAATCCACTTACTATAATTTAAATCGCGATGAACACATCATTCGCGTTATTTCATATTAGCTTACCTATATATATCTATCGATCTATATGATTGATATTCAATATTTTTTTTTTTAAATCAACGAGATAATATCTCAAATTTTTTTTTCCAATACGTGTCACACCAAGCCTTTGACTTATAATATTATTATATTATATTATTTATATTAAATTTCTTTCAATATATTTCCCAGCTGTGCAGGAAAATCAGTATACATATTATAATATATATATATACCTATCGATTCTATATATAGAAGAAGAAAAAAAAAAAAAAAAAAAAAAAAGGACAAAGAACAAAAAAAAAACAAAAAAAAACAAGGAATACTTGGAAGGGTGCCACAGTACAGCCCTCATACGACTTCTTAATCCATATTATTGCTATACCGACACCACTGGCTTTAGCATCAGACTTTTTTTTCTTTTTTTTTTTTTTTTTGGTAAATTTTATCGAATTGATTGAAACTCGCACCGGAATTTTATTAACAACGAATTCGAATGAGAAAGAAAACGGGAATTTCACGAATGAATATGTTTCTGTATTGAACGAAAAAAAAATGCGAACTCATGTTTGTCAAAAATTTACTCCGAAAGTTGAGTTTTTTTTTTTTTTTTTTCGTTTTTTTTTTTTTTTTTTTCAAACTTATCGAAAAAAGCTAACATCGGTAATAAAATTGATAATTTTTTTTTTTTTTTTTTTTTTCCGGTAAATCGTAGATACTTGATTTCTTAAAGCTATATGTATATATATATGTACAGGTACTATATACATAATCTTATATATAATGAGGGCTTATCGCAATGTACTATATATCCCTGGCGTTGCACTCTCCGGCTTCGTATACCATGGTCGTCAACGAGAGAGTTGGTGGAGACAACCAACCAACCAACCAACCAACCAACCAACCTAGCCTTATGTTATATGTGTATGTATGTGTGTATGTGTGTTTTTTTTTTTTTTTTTCGTATGCAGTCGCGTCAGTCGCGTCCCGTGGGTCATCGCGCGTGCAGCTAACATGAGCTTCGTCGTTCACGTTAATAGTCGTTTGACATTTCGTTATAGTATAATTAATATTAAAAATATAATTCACATAGAATTATTATTTTCAAATATAGTTACACCGATCGATTCAAATTTGATTAAATAAAATTGATTTTTCAATTGAATTTCCTTCTATAACAAACTCTATTCTATTTGTTTGTTGCTTTTTTTTTTTTTTAGTTTATTTTATTTATTTTTTTTTTTTTTAGTTTTTTTACCTTCTCATTCAAATTTCCAAATCATTTGCTTGTAATTATCATTATATCAAATAAATTAATCAATCAATTAAAATTATACATATATTTATATACAAATTTTTATTACAAATCGTTGATTATCTATATCAAGTGTGAAAAAAAAAAAAAAAAAAAAAAAAAAAAAATTAAAAAAATAAACAAAAAAACGTGCTTCAAATTATCGAAATATATTATATACATACATAGATATATATATATATATATATATACCAATTTAAATAGATAAACACTACTAATTAGATACCAAAAGTAAACCAACTGTGATAAGTTACTTAATATTAATAATAATAATAATAATAATAATAATAATAATAAGAATAATAATAATAATAATAATAATAAAGCAATAAAAAAAATAAAAAAAAAGATATCAAAAATTTGTATATTATTTTTTTTTTTTTTTTTTTTTTTCTTCGGAATGTATAAAAAATTATTGAAACGTTTGTATTACATATTTGACTTTGAATCATCGTAATTTAATATTAATAATAATAATAATAATAATAATAATAATAATAATAATATAAGTTATAAAAATCTTAACTAATCAGTCATGGAGATGGTGAAGAATAGTGCAATCGAGATGTTATCGCGTAGGAGTATAGTGATAAAGGATTACAGTGCGGATGATATAAATGAAGAGGGTGAAAATAAAGATCGTGATGATGAAGATGATAGCGATGCTACGTCATTAAAAATTGATCTTTCGATGGCTGAGCAATTTTATTATGAAGTTATATCGTCGTTTGAACAAGAAGAGGTATATATCATAATAATTATGTATATCTACATAGTTTTTCTCAAATCGGAAGTAAATTTGGTTTTTTGTTATTTTTTATTTATTTATTTATTTATTTATTTATTTTTTTTTTTTTTTTTTTATTTTTTTTTATTTATTTTTATTTTTTTTTTTTTTTTTGAATCTCGGAAAAAAAAAACAAAATTAACGAGTTTTTTTCCCGAAAATATAGAAACGATATCGCGTCACTAATGCCATAAGGTCGTAAGCGCCAAAAAGAAAAAAAAAAAAAAATGTCGTGTTTTTGGTGGCAAAATCTTTTTCATGCAATATAACATCATTTGGGCATATCCGCAAAAAAAAAATAATTTTTTGGCGTTTACGACCTTATGGTATTAGTGACGCTATATGAGTATATATATATATATATAACTTCTCATGATTTTCTATTAGGTATATAATTATTGATCTGTGAAAATTTTTATAAATTCTACGTATTTATAATAAAACGAAATATAAAATATAGATAGGTGGTACTTTATCGCTGAAGATTCAGCGATATATAAATAGATATAGATATAGATATAGTAAACCAACGTATGCAAGTATGTATGTATGTAGTATATATACGATGATACGATACAAAGATATATATATATATATATATATCGTGAATAAAAGCAACGAAAAAAAAAATTGTAAAAATAAAAAAATAAAAAAAACAGTATAAGATATCGAGTATATACGCGAGAGGGAAAAGTAAAGAGAGTAATGTGAGTAAGCGAGGAAGAGATTCTGCAGTCACGAAGGATAGGAACCTCGCCTCTCTTCTTCGTCTGTATAAAGATAGTATAGTACTATATAGGTTTCGATTTGTAATTGTATATGAGAGAACGTTCAACAGTATATATATATATATATATATATATATATAATATAAACCAGAAGTATACGTATACATATTATATATATATATATATATGTAGGTATATGTACGCGAAGATTCAAGTTTCGTATGCGAGGCGTCGCATATAAGATCCTGTGGACGAGGAGAACTTCGGGCAACATTCCTGCAGTGTGCAGAGTCTCGCTTGCTTTAGTCTCGATCTTAGTGTACGCAGTACAGCGTATACATAAATACTTGTATACCTAATAATGTATATATGTATATTATATTAGACTGAAAATTATTTTCATTATGGACGATTTTTTTTTTTTTTTTTTTTTTTTTTTTTTTTGCTCCGAATTTACATGAATGGGTTTTTCTTTTTTTTTTTATACATAATAGCGAAAAGAAAAAGGATTTGCAAAATTTGCAAAATTATTCCCCCTATAATTTTAATATTTTAATAAAGAGATAGATATAGAGAGAGAAAGAGAGAAAGAGGAAATGTATAATTTTAGCGAATAATATAATGAATATAATTGTCGAGAGACAATCGGAGTAATTAATCCCTTTGGAATTACGATTATAGTATATATAAACGGGTAGAAATTAACTCTTGAATTTCAAATCCCATTTATCTCATTTTCAATTCTTTAGACAATTGTCTATAATAGATAACGATTATATACGTACTATACACCTATATATATATATATATATATATATATCGAGTATCTCAATCCGTCTGTCAACCTCAATTTAAGTTTAATTTAAAACGTCAATTAAAAGACGATAAATATATACTAGAAAGAAAATTAAGTAGAATAGAGATATACGAGGTGAGAAAAAAAAGACTCTATATGCTTTAATTATTATTGCCTATATATACTCATGACATCGATATGAGATAAATAAATTCCTGAATTGTGAAGTATGAAAAAATAATTATATCTGTGGCATCGAAATTGTAACGAAATAATTATTTCGATACGATTATAAAATTCAACTTTTTATACACACTAATTTATGACGATAAAATTATTAATATAATTTATTCGGAATATATTATATATTCTTGGATTAATCTTATATACTATCAATAAAAGAAAACTTGACGTCTGACACGTACAGCTCTTCTTCTTCTTATTCTTCTTATCGCTGTTATAATTTGTATATTCAATACCGAACACGTGTTGATTTCTTTATAACCCAGTAAAGAGTTTTTTTTTTTTTTTTTTTTTTTTTTTTTTTTTTTTTTTTTTTACAGCACACTGACTTAACTGTTTAAACTCATGAGTTTGAAATAAAACAAAAAAAGAAGAAAAAAAAAAAAAAAAAACAAGAATAGAAGAAAAAGCCTATATACTATACATATCTAGACCATAAAACACAAGTCTCTTATCTCGATATAACCGATAACTTTCACGTCTCTATACGTTTTTACAAAGTGAAAACTAAATAAATAAATAAAATTAAGTATGTATAATATTTATACAGTAATATGTATAAAAATGGAGGATTTGTATTTTTTTTTTTTTTTTTTTTCCCTCAAATCTGTGAATCGAAATATGTACGCGTGTGTGTGTGTGGTAAAGGGTAGCCCAGAGACCGGAAGATGTTTGGATCGAGTCAAGAGTCAGCGAACCACGAAAGACTGATCGACTCACTTCCACTACCACTTTCACTTTCACTTCCACTTCCGTTTCAACCCTAATTCTCTAACCACGTGTGCGTTAGAAACACTCATCCCCCTCCGAACCCTGTAATTATCAAGCTAATTTATCAAAATCCAACCCTTCGGAGAGCTTAAACATTCACTTACAACGCTGAACGATAATCGGTTATCCACATGCTATTTAGCCGACATTACCAGCTGGATATATGAAGAAGAAGAAGAAGAAGAAGAAGAAAAAAAATTACGAGTATAATGTATGGAAAAAGTGTAAAATTTGTTTCGGAATGTTTTTTTGTTTTTTTGTTTTTTTTTTTCAAGCACTCAATAATCTATATATATATTTTTTTTTTTTTTTGTTATTTCCACAATTCTGTCTGTCAGTTTATATCCTGACGTTCGATTGACACATTGTGAGATATGTGATTGACGAGTGAAAGGCAGTTGATAAATAACATTCGTTGATCAAATTTTCTAAACACTGCGATTCTTTAATTTACTATTTATATCTTAGTTATAATAGACGCGGAATAATAATTGACGATGTATAACTTTAAACGGATGTATTAATTGAAACGAGAAATAGCACTTAAATACACAATGCGATTTCTATATTGATCCAATTAAAACTGCGGTCTATTCGCTCAAGCGAAGTTAATCCGCACTGATAGATCACATCTATATGTACTTAGATTTTAACAAAGTAAAGATGAATCTGTGTATTCTATAGGGTGCAGATTGTTGATTTCTAACATAATATATTATACTTGCCACCCGTTGAATCGATAGATAATGAGGCAAGAACAGTGTTTGAATTTTTTTCAGATTTTTAGCTTGTTTGGAAAAGGTGCAAAAATAAATTTGAAATTGAAAAAATTGAAAAAAAAAAAACAACGAAAAATGAAGAAAAAATAAAGAAAACTATTGTTTTTCCTGGAATAGATGCCTCATTTCATTAGGATGATTTGTTTTTTAATTTTCCATAACAAATGGAAATGAAAAGAAACGTTTGCGGAAAATTGATTACGCGATCTCTTCAATATGAAAATAACCATTGAGGAAAATTCAACTTACAAAACGAATGGTGTTAACATTTTTCATCAATCGCGCCTACGTTGGGTTATTCTGTAGCAAATAGTCCCAGGATTCCTGGCTTTGAGCGCTGATTCTTAACTTCAGATAGGGACAACTTTATTCCAAAATAATTAGTTCGAGGCATACATATTAATTTTTATTTATGCCGTTTCGGTCCCCCTGTCGACCCCGAGTGATATTCTTATCGGAGATGGTAGCATTCTAGATGCCTGAACCTTTCGAGACAACTATATATATCACTCTAGATAATTGCTGGTGGATCAGCAATCGCGGATAATATATAACACTGATTTTCATTATCATTGCGATTTTATCGGACAGCTATCTGAATCATTATACGGGGATATTCGACTGAATATCATCGATATGGATTTCGGATTGTCTCCTTGTTCAGGGTGATTTTTAAATGAGATCACTGCTTTTCAACAATTTTTCAAAATTATGCATCTTCACATTTTTAATGGGTTAAAAAAATAGCACAATAAATCTCATTTCATCTGTATATTACATTGACAATCATATCTATACGGAACTAACTACTCGGCTCCTGTTACAACCGTTTCATTAAGCCCTTGTGCGTTGGAGCTTTCAGAATTGATCGGAAGCTCGCATGCGTAGGAAATTCTGTAGCTGCACCTCGCGGTTGACAGCCCGAGGTCTTCAATACTTGCGTAAGCACAGTCCTGATTACGATAAGAATGTGCCTCTCCTCCCCCCCAGGGTAAGGTTGTCATGTTCAATCCTGAATAGCAAAAAAAAAAATAAAAAAAAAAAATAAGAATCACATGTCACTTCCATGGGATATGTTTGCGTTTAGAAAACAAAATTGACCAAGGTGAAACTTACCAGTCCTACTGCTGAGCCATTCGCTATCATCTTGCATCCTATGAATGCCTGTCCATCGAGGTCCTGAATCTACATTCATCACGTATGCGAGCTTTAGGAGAGTATCAATCTCCGCCAAATGAGCGCCCTCGGAAATGCATCCCCTTCTTGCCTCCGACCACGTTACACCTTTGTTGTAAGTCTTGTAAGCTAGTCCGATATCAGGATGCGCGACGTAACCATCCGGAAAGGTTGCACGTTGGATCTGCCGTGGCGATCGGATGGCACTTCGACCTAAATTCAAACAATTTTCACGTTAGAGCCTAGAAGTTATTGTTCATGTTAGAAACCTCCCTATATCATCAAATAAATACGATGAGCTTTTCTCACTTGTATCACTAATATAGAAGTCTGCAAGTCCGGGGATGACTACAGCAGCCAGCACTATCACATGCAGTGCAGTGGACACGAACGTAGGAGCCATGTTGATTCGCGACTATGATTTTCTTTCTACTAATGAAAGTCGAGAATTCGCCGATGGTAATATAAAGGCCTGGGATAATCTCGTTCAACCTTGTTTTTCTCTGACGATAAAAGCAAATCTCTCTCGATGAATTTGAATTCTGTTATTCATGTACTGACTGCACGAATCGAAGCTGTGCTCGCGCTACGATTAAGATAATCTTTTTATTGCCCTGTTTATGAAATATCTGGGAAATTCCCGTCTTTGTTTTCCTTAATTCTATACACGCAGAAAAATCCCCGGTTCAGAATACCGTAATGAAGGTAATATTTACCACAATCGTGGTGCGTATATGCGGATAGTATGCCTGAACGATAATTCTTACTATATTTGTCTGGTGAAGCTTATAACTCTCAGTTTGTCCGCCAAACCGGGGTTACAATAAACGCGGTTAGAGTGATATATGTAGATTCAACCGACCCTCTAGTCTTTTCACGACAAAGCAGGTGAAATTTTCTCTTTGTCTATAGTACACTCCACTATGCAAAATGTAAACGACACTAGAATGTCGATACAATTTGCCATAATGACATCGGTAGGGATTACCATAACTTTTTTGTAGTTTTTACTTTCACACACGTATACTGTAAAATGTAGGTACACATTCATAATTATAGCCAAAACTTTATTACTCATTACGGTAAAATTTTTACCAGAGTATGAGTATGGTAACCTGAATCCAGGGATTTTCTCCATGTATCTAAACTCAATCTGTGACTTCTACAGGGTGAATTTTCTCTGGTATCAAATGAGGGAGGGGCTTATCATCGCTGACGCTCCGAGCGCCCCTTTCTATTCATACTTGTTATCGTCGTATCGAGAAACCCCAATTTTATTTTCACGTGCCGTTAAAACTACCAGGAACCCCACTCTGTTATCACAAGTGTAAACATAATAGTTTCCTTTTCTTTTACTCGAAAATTGAGAAAAACATTTTTTTTTTTTACTATTTTTTTTTTTTTTTTTTTTCGAATTTTTTCAATTTCAAATTCATTTCGGCACCCTATTCAATCAAGCTAAAAATCTGGAAAAATTCAGACACTGTTTTTTCGTCATTATCTATCGATTCAAGGGGTTGCAAGTATATGTTAAAAGTTACCGACCACCCTAGTGTATTACATCCGTAAGTATAAATAAAATGAACCTGTGAATTAATTTTTGAATGGAGTAAGTCCACCCTTATATCGCCTGAAAAATTAGCTTGTTTTTGTTCATTACATTCATAAACTCCGAAGTATCGACCGAAAATCCCGTTTAAAAAAAGATCGTGGACTATCCCAGTGTCCTTTCTTTCTAAATTTTTGTAAATGATGGTGGGGATGAAAAGAAAAAGGAATACAACGTGATTCGTGATGGCCAATGGGCAAAAACCGTAATAAAACTTATCGATAAAATCTTACGCCACATTAAAGATAGTGAAAAATTAATTTTTTTACAATTCGATGATATTCCACCCCGTTAATAAGGTCTTAAATTTTTTACCTCATAAGTCAAAGAGGATTCTCTATGTCTATAGCTCGACGTAATTAATTAGCCGGCTGATTTGATCCTGCGGGAAAGGAGAGAATTTGGGGATATAAAACAGCATCACCTAGACGTTGAGTGTATAGTAACCCTATATAGAAAGTAAAAGCATGTTATATGGGCCGGCTTCGAAATTTGATAAAGGATCTGGAAGTCTGGACGATGAATTAATCCCTGATCCTTACATATATTACGTGTGAACGTGTGAACGTGATATAATATACCTAATATAATATCTTCGAATAGTCGAGTCTCATAGGATGCACGCAGAGAGCTATAGCTAAGAGGTGCGGAGGGTTTACAGGGTAAAATTTTAATGGTTAGTACAAACGAACGAAGTGGTGCTGGACTTCGTCAGGGTGAATTGAATGGGTGAAAATTGTAAAAAAAAAAAGAAAAATCCCGATTTCATCCGATCAAACGTATTACCAGTTCGAACTCATTACTCGTCAAACATCGGCTGCCGAAAGGACAAGTCAATTGATTACCCCGTTTCGGAGAAAATAGACAAGTCGGTAACCGATTGGGTAAACCCCCCCCTACCCCCTTAATTTACACAAAATTCACACTGGCAGAGACGCGATCATGGATACCATATTTCGGTTCACGACGATTAATTGCTTCGTACTTACAGCAAACAAAGTTCTTCTTGAGTTATCATCAAGGTAATCTGTGCATGGATAACCTTACGGTGAATTCTTGTAGCTTATACTAAATGTTTACCTATAAACTTACAAAACGAGTGGTGTTAACATTTTTTATCAATCTATACGTTGTGTATATCAATATATACGTTGGGTTATTCTGTAACAAACAATACCGGGATATTCCTGGCTTGGAGCGCTGATTCTTAACTTCAGATAGGGAGAACTTTATTCCAAAATAATTAGTTCGAGGCATACATATTAATTTTTATTTATGCCGTTTCGGTCCCCGTGTCGACCTCGAGTGATATTCTTATCGGAGATAGTAGCATTCTTGATGCCTGAACCTTTTGAGACAACTATATATCACTCTAGATAATTTCTGCGGTGGATCAGCAATCACGAATAATATGACACTGATTTTCATTATCATGGCGATTTTATAGGACAGCTATCTGAATTATTATACGGGGGTATTTGACTGAATATCATCGATCTGGATTTCGGATGGTTTCCTTGTTTAGGGTGATTTTTAAATAAGATCACTGCTCTTCAACAATTTGTCAAAATTATACATCTTGATTTTTAATGGGTTATGAAAATACAACTATAAATCTCATTTTATCTGTATTACATTAAAAATCATATCTATACGGAACTAACTAATTGACTACTATTTTAGCCAGTTCCATCAATCCCTTATGGCTGGTAGTTCTCAGGAATCGGAAGCTCGCATGCGTAAGCACGATGCAAGTAGCAAATACCATTTTTCACCCCTTGTTTTGTGTGCCATGCGAAGACACAGCGATCATCACCGACAGGTGCCCCGTAGACCCAGGGTAAGTCTGTCACGGGCAATTCTGAGTGGCAAAAAAAAAAGAATCACATGTCATTTCCTGGGATTATTGCGTTTAGAAAAAAATTGACCAAGGCGAAACTTACCAGTCGTACTGCTGATCCAATCTGTTTCACCGGGTTTCTTATAAATGCCTATCCATGTAAAATCTGTAGTTGTAATCATATTCAGGTGTCCCCACTTAAAGAGAGTATCAATGACCGCCAAATTAGCTCCCTCTTCAGTGCATCGTTCTCTTGCCTCCGACCACGTTACAGCTGCTTCATTATAGGCCTTGTAAGCTACTCCGATATGATAAAACGGGCGGTAACCATCTGGAAGGGTTGCAGGTTGGATCTGCCGTGGCGATCGGATGCCACTTCCACCTAAATTCAAACAATTTTCACGTTAGAGCCTCGAAATTATTGTTCAAGATAGAAACCTCCCTATTATCAATATAAATCCGATGAGCTTTTCTCACCTGTATTACTAATATCGAGGTCTGCAAATCCGGGGATGACTACAGCAGCCAGCACAATCACATACAGTGTGAACACGAACGTGGAAGCCATGTTGATTCGCGTCGATGATTTTCTTTCTACTAATGAAAGTCGAGAATTCGCCGATGTTAATATAGGCCTAGGATAATCTCGTTTAATGTTTTTTTTATTTTATTTTTTTGCTGATGACCGAAGCAAATCTCGCCCGATAAATTTTATTTAACCTTTTTTTCGCTAGAAATTCGTAGAATCTTGCGTCAGCGTTTATCATTTTTAAACAACCACCATTATCCTTGATGTAATTCGGATGTTTTATCTCTATACTGACACGAATCGAAGCTGTGCTCGCGGTACGATTAAGATAATCTCTTCATCACCCTGTTTATGAAAGATTTTGGAAATTCCCGTCTTTATTTTTCTTAATTCTGGATAAACCCAATCTGTGACTTAAATACAATTCGTATTGAGAATCGAATGGGGAAGGGGGTTATCATCGCAGACACTCCGCCTCTTTCTATTCATACTTGGTACGTCATATCGGGAAACCCCAATTTTAGTTTCACGTGCCGTTAAAACTACCAGAAACCCCACTCTGTTATCACAAGTGTAAACATAATAGTTTCCTTTTCTTTTACTCGAAAATTGAGAAAAACATTTTTTTTTTTTTTTTTTCTATTTTTTTGTCAAATTTTTTCAATTTCAAATCCATTTCGGCACCCTATTC
Source organism: Tenthredo mesomela (assembly GCA_943736025.1). Lineage (NCBI taxonomy): Eukaryota > Metazoa > Arthropoda > Insecta > Hymenoptera > Tenthredinidae > Tenthredo > Tenthredo mesomela. Next base: position 4,121,454 of record OX031022.1, read on the forward strand.
AATCAAGCTAAAAATCTAGAAAAATTCAGACACTGTTTTTGCGTAATTATCTATCGATTCAAGGGGTAGCAAGTATATTATGTTAAAAATTACCGACCACCCTAGTGTATACATACCTAAGTATAAATAAAATAAACCTGTGAATTAATTTTTGAATGGAGTAAGTCCACCCTTATATCGCCTGAAAAATTACCCTGTTTTTGTTCATTACATTCATAAACTCCGAAGTAATATCGAACGAAACTTCTTAACTTTTGGCTACACATACAGTATAGTTTGTAGTTCGATCTACGCACGGTTCAAAAATTGTTAAAAAATATTCAGAAATGGCGATTCTGCAGCTAACACGGCGGGAATCCATCACTGAAAATGCCGTTTAAAAAAAAGATCGAGGACTATCCCAGTGTCCTTTATTTCTAAATTTTTAGAAATGATGGTGGGGATGAAAAGAAAAAAGGAAAACAACGTGATTCGTGATGGCTAATGGAAAAAAATCGTAATAAAACTTATCGAGAAAATCTTACGCCACATTGAAGATAGTGAAAAATTGATTTTTTACAATTCGATGATAGTCTACCCCCTTAGTAATAAGGTCTTAAATTTTTTGCCTCATAAGTCAAAGAGGATTCTCTGCATCTATAGCTCGACGTAATTAATTAGCCGGCTGATTTGATCCTGCGGGAAAGGAGAGAATTTGAGGATATAAAACAGCATTACCCAGACGTTGAGTGTATAGTAACCCTATATAGAAAGTAAAAGCATGTTATATGGGCCGGCTTCGAAATTTGATAAACGATCTGTAAGTCTGGACGATGAATTAATCCCTGATCCTTATATATTACGTGTGAACGTGTTATAATATAATATAATATCTTCGAATAGTCGAGTCTCATAGGATGCACACAGAGAGCTAGCTAAGAGGTGCGGAGGGGTTTACAGGGTAAAATTTTAATGGTTTAGTACGTACGTACGAACGAACGAAGTGGTGCTGGATTTCGTCAGGGTGAATTGAATGGGTGAAAATTGTACCGGAAGTCTAATGTAAGTCGACGTCGTTTAAAGGCCCGTTTAAGCCCTTTGCGATCTCAACTGTCGACGACGACTACCTACTGCGGTAGTACCTATACTATACCATACTATATACGGGTACGAGAACCAAGTGGTTAAATTGTCGAGGAGGAGGATCAATTGTCCTTTATACTTGCCAAAGTGGTGCGGAGGGTTCACAGAAAGAGAGAGAGAGAGAGAGAGACAGAGAGAGAGAGAGAGAGAGGAGCCTTAGGTATACATGTTAGTAAAAAAAAAAACAACAAAAAAAATTTCATCAATGATATTTTATTGATTTTAGCTGAAAACGGGGAAAACCATTTTTTTTTGCACAATTATTATATATTTCCCATAGAATCGAAGAGATAATATTTTTTTATCTCTACTACCTATAATATATTGATTCGTATTTAGGTACGGTTTGATACCTTAGCTCGGTGGTTCAGATCAGATCAGATTATATTATATTATATTTCGTCAACAAAAAAAAAAAAAAAAAAAAAAAAAAAAAAAAAAAAAAAAAAAAAAAAGACAGATGTTGGATTATTGTGCGGGCTATGGTGTTTAGGACCGCGAATCTATTGTCGTTCATTGTGAGAATTTTTCTATTCTGTATAGCGCGAGGACAATAGATATACTGCACATGCATTGCTGAAATCAAGCCATATTGTGAACTGCGCTAGCTGCAGAGCCACGCCACTCTACCGTGTGCACAATTCGTATACGGATTCTAAAGCGAACTTCACAATTTTCAATCTTATAATCTCTTTCTTATACTATACCTACTGCTTCAATTCTCACGTGTAACAGAAAAAGAAAAAAAAAAAAAAAGAAAAAGAAAAAATTAAGTTAAAACTCTCATAAGTCTCTTCTTCGGATCAACTCTGCGGGTCGCTTGAAACTCTGAAGAAACAGGAATAATAATAATATTACTATAATCTTTTATTCAACACTTTATATCAGAATTTACAGAATTATATGACTATATTCTCTCATAGTATACAAATAAAGTTATTAATCTAATCTCAAAAAAGTCAAGACTTTGAACTTAAAACTTCGTTTCAAAATATCAATTTACTTGATTTTCGAAAATTACATCCTTGTAAAGCATCTCAAATAGAATATCTCAGCCAAATTACAAATATGAGCTCTTAAAATTGATATTTAGAACTGCCTATTTTAGTTACTAATTTTAGTTACGAATTTTAGTTACTGAAATAGGCAGTTCTAAATATCATTATTAAGAGCTCATATTTGGCTGAGATATTCTATTTGAGATGTTCTACCGAAATTTTGATGCGCGGTTGAAAAAAAAAAAATTGTTTTTCCCAGAGTCATATGTCTCCATGACGCTATGACTCAATGTTTATAGGCGAATATCTCTTAATCGGTGAGAGTTAGGAAAATTTTATCTCAGTACTTTTTTATAGAGCGTGAAATTTCCTATAAGAATCTGTCTTCAGATAGTTTTCTAAATCAAGCCACTTACGAGAAAAAACAATTAAAAAATTTTCCGATTTTTTTTCACATGTTATTCAAATCAAAAATGGGAAAACTGAGTTAGGCAGTTCTAAATATCAATATTAAGAGCTCATATTTCGCTGAGATATTCTGTTTAAAATGCTCTACCGGAATCTTCATGCGCGTTTGAATTTTTTTTCTTTTTTTTTGGCACACCCAAAGCTATACTCTATAGGCATAAAGGCATATCTTCCGTTTCCTTTATTTCTGGATTAGTCACTGTATATACTCATCAGTCGTATATATGTAGATCCTCACCATATATAGGTATACCTGTGGGTAGAATTCTCATTCTTTTTTTTTTTTTTCCTTTTTTAGAGATAAATTCATCACAGGCGTTAAATTATTCCTGTGCGGTTATTCATCCACAAAGAAATAACCTTAGCCGTATCTGATTTCCTGAATTCCTTATGTTATCTTCATTTTATCTACCACGTAGCTGTAGGTAGGTAGGTAGGTAGGTAGGTAGGTAGGTAGGTAGGTAGGTAGGTAGGTAGGTACCACTATTTCTCTCGTCTACGTCTAGTATTTATACCACCTATCCACATCTCTGTAACGCTATTCTTTTCTCTTATATATATATATATATATATATATACTCGAAGTGAGTATAAGTATAGAAATATAAATAAGGTGATAAAGTTTACGATTTTTATCTCAAGCAAACGGTAATATAATTTTAGAACGTGTGATATAGAAAAAGAATTTTATTTTCAACCAAAAAAGAAACGAAAAATTCAAAAAATACTACAGAAATCAGGATTTTTGAAATAGTATAGGGAAACAACAATATTTCTCACTCTCTGATAACGAGAATACCTAAAGTTGATATTGTACAAAAAGCAAAAATGAGAAAAATGTGCGTAATTCTATTTATATATAGTAGGTATAGTTTTTGCGATCCACTTCCGGTGAAATAGACTGGAACAGAGGACCCGGTTTAGGTACGTCAAGGATCGTAGAGACGGAGTTTGATTTCAGCACAGGGACGGTTGTGTTGGCTAATCCTTTGTCACGATGGGCGGTGCAGAGTTCCAGGTCGTGTACCACGCGATTACTAACTCTATGCATGCGGGTGTCGACGGTATATAACGATATATAGATCAGTGCTACCATATAGTACATACATTTACATGTGTTTGAACCTACATACGCAGATCCACCTCATACCTCCGACCTTCAACCTTCGTTAACAATTCGCGAAGATCATACTCTAGATTATGATAGAAGTTTAAGTTTCCCTACATTCGCAGTTTCATTCAAATAAGATTTACAGCAGTGACACTGAAATGAGTTTATAATTTTTTTTTTTTTTTTTTTTTGGTTTTCTCAAAAATCAGGTAAAAGAAGGTTCTGAAATTTTAAGAAAGGATCTTGGGAATCGATATTTCTAAGAATTATAAGAAAAATGTATATAAAGTCTGGGAAATTCTCCAGAAAATTTGGATTTATCCGGAACTTCGAGAAATGCGATATTTAATATAATATGATGATGGAGGAGAAAAACCTTCTATGAAAAGTTGCGTGAGTCAGTGTCACATACGCATTAATACTGCAGCAGGGTTAAGGTCTTTTGGGTACTGCGAACCCAAGAAACTTATAATAGACGGGGCAGAACTTTGTGGCGAAGTGCCAGGCGTCATATCGTATGGTGACTCATCTCGTGTGCCCATGGGCAAAGCGATTTCTTTGTCTGCGAGGATACGATACGATACACGTAATAATGGTTTATGCTTTTTACCATAGCACGATATAGGATACAGAGATAAATGAATATCCTAAGATAGAAAACCGTTCGGAGTACCTTTGAAAAATTTAATACTAAAATAAATGCGGAGAAATGCAGGAAAGTGAATTTCGTTTGGGTATAAATGATAAAGTTAGGAAAAGCTAATATCTCTTGAATTTTAATTTTCATTTTAATTAATTTACATCGTTTTAATTAATCGACCGGATATAATATTCAGCCCTGAGGGATGCAATTCTATTTGTTAGACAGACTCGTGCCTGCAGCCTATGTAAAATTTTTGCATGCGGCGCCAGACAATTAACTTCTTAAATTCTTGTAGAATTTAAGCTTGTAGTGGATGAGGGCGTTAACTTTAATTGCTCGGCTGGCTATACATAATAATAAACGACGTCGCGACGCCAGTAGTAAAAATAAAAAAAAAAGGATAGGTATATAAGAAAAGGACGAGGAAAAAGGAAACTCATGAGGAAATATAAAGATGTGTATGTATATATATGCAAAACCGGTAAATCCTTGGCAACTGTGCCCAAGGCACTCGTCTAAATGCTCTTCGTATAGTTCGGTTCCGCAGACCGAGGCTGCGAGAGACGGTGATAATTAATTCGAACGAAGAATTACACCCTATACCATCTTTGTCGCTTTTTATTTCAATTTAACTTCTTACAACTCTATATTTCGCTTAATAATTTCTCATTCACCGGTTCCATTAGGTCATTCAAGCAATTTTATCCTATCAAAGTGTGCAGGCAAGAAACGAAACGAATGAAACAATGCGCCTACTCACTGCCATGATCAATGTCATTAGAACGTATTATTAAAAAAACTTATTCGTTACATAGATACATGTTTCAATTTTATATTCAAAATTTTTCTGATATTTTGGCCATTCATCTTTTTTTTTTTATCCTCCTTTCTCTTTCAATTTGCTAAATTATGTGGCTAATATCAAAAATGCATTAAATACGCCTGCCGCATATTCTTTATCTATAGAATGTCAGTTTCTGGGATATAAAATGTATTGAATTAGAATTGCATTAGAAACTGATTGACAGTATAAATCATTTTTTTCCAACGATTAATGAGGAGTCTTATGAAACGAAGAATTCAAAATGATTGCCGCGCTTTCTTTTGCGGCAAAAATAGTTCACGAATTTGCCATCAAGATAGCGCAGTTGTATAAGTGGCGGCCTCAATGTCTCGGTTACGAACTAATTTTGCCGCAAAAATCTCGCGGGAATTATTTTGAATTATTTGTAATAATGAAATCAATAATTATACCGCTATTTATAATTACTAATTATACATTTTCTGAATATTCTCATATATCTCCGTTTAATAAAAATAGAATTTTATACGCATACGTGACGGTCTATTTATTAACGTAACTTATTAGAGATCAATTATCGTCAGAATGGGACGAATGATTGCTAGATCGTTACGTCTTATTATATTATGCAACCCACATACCTTTTTTTACGATTTATCATTCTGAAAATAATGAGGCAATTGATTATTATTAACGTATCTATGATTTATTAATAACATTCAATGCTTAAACATCGATACAATAATATTTGGGCGTAATTAGAATTAGAATCAGTAGACTAGCAGTTATTTTGGTTTTATGGATGAATTTTTTCGCTCCGAGTACATGAATGGGTTCGAAATGGATTTGAAAAAAATATTCGCCCATTTCAGCCCTTAATTTTAATATTAAGCCCGGCAACCCCTTACTCTTCCCCATTTGAATAACATATGGGCTTTTCGACTGTTTTGATCAATTTTTTTCTCGAAGGCTCGATTCGTCGAAAAATTTAAGATTGAGCAACAATGTCGGTGATGATACTTCCTGCTTTCAGTAAAACAAAATTCGGCAACATTCGGCTGTGATTCTCAACTTCAGATAATGACAACTTTATTCCCAAATACTAATTAGTTCAAGGCATATAGATTAATTTTGATTCATGCCGTTTTGGCCCGGGTAATATTTTTATCGAAAATAGTAGCATTCTAGATGCCTGGACCTTCCGAGACAACTATATCACTCTAGTTATGATTGCTGATGAATCATCAGCTAGAGTGATATGACACTGAATTTCATTATCATGGCTATATTATACGGGGGTATTCGACTGAATATCATCGATCTGGATTTCGGATAGTCTCCTTGTTTAGGGTGATTTTTAAATGAAACTACTGCTTTTCGACAATTTGTCAAAATTATATATCTGGATTTTTAATGGGTTGAAAAAATACAACAATAAATCTCATTTTATCTGTATTACATTGAAAATCATATCTATACGGAACTAACTAATTGACTCCTATTTTACCCAGTTCATCAATCCCTTGTGCATTGTAGTTCTCAGGAATCGGAAGCTCGCATACGTAGGAAATAGTGAGATCGCATTGATTATTTCTCAGCCCGCCACATGATTTGCATGCGTAAACACAGTAATAATCACCGGAAGGTTCCCCTGTCTGCCAGGGTAAGGTTGTCATGGTCAATCCTGAATAGCCAAAAAAGAATCGCATGTCACTTCCTGTGATGTCTGCGTTTAGAAAAAGATTTACCAAGGCGAAACTTACCAGTGCTACTGCTGACCCATTCTGTATCGCCGTGCATCTTATAAATGCCTGTCCATGTGTTATCTGATTTTATTTGGGTCATTAGGTATTCGTACTCTAGGAGGGTATCAATGTCCGCCAAATGAGCGCCCTCAGATATGCATTTCCTTCTCGCCACTTTCCACGTTACTTTTTCATCGTGAACCTTGTAAGCTGCTCCGATATCAGGATGCGCGACGTAACCATCTGGAAGGGTCGCAGGTTGGCTCTGCTGTGGCGATTGAATAACACTTCGACCTAAATTCAAATCTTACTTAGTTAAAAATTTGGTTCGTTTCGTCCGATAAATTCTCATGAATTAACATACTACGAACGATAGAGTCACTATATAAAAAATCAAATCTATTTCAATTTGACTTGAACGGCAGATTTAGTAGATGTATTGGATGTGAACCACTGTTTTTGGCCGTGCGTCGCCGTTCGCTGCCGAACTAGTGGGTTTCAGCCTTAAATCTCATTTCATCTGTATTACATTGAAAATCATATCTATACGGAACTAACCTGTTATAACCGTTTCATCTATCCCTTGTGTATTGTAGTTCTCAGGAATCGGAAGCTCGCATGCGTAGGAAATATTATGATTGCAATTAGTATTTCTCAGCCCGCGTTGTAAAATGCTTACGAAAACACAGTAATAATCACCGGAAGGTTCTCCTGCCCCCCAGGGTAAGGATGTCATGGTCAATCCTGAATCGCAAAAAAAAAAAGAATTACATTTCATTTTCTGGGATTATTGCGTTTAGAAAAAAATTGACCAATGCGAAACTTACCAGTCCTACTGCTGACCCATTCTGTATCACCGGGCATCTTATGAATGCCTGTCCATGGAAATTCTGAATTTACATTCGTCATCAGATATGCGTACTTTAGGAGAGTATCAATTTCCGCCAAATGAGCGCCCGCGGAAATGCATCGCCTTCTTGCCTCCGACCACGTTACATTTTCGCTGTAAATCTTGTAAGCTACTCCGATATCAGGATGCGCGACGTAACCATCTGGAAGGGTTGCAGGTTGGCTCTGCTGTGGCGATTGAATGACACTACGACCTGAATTAAAACAATTTTCACGTTAAAGCCTCGAAATTATTGTTCAAGATGGAAACCTCCCTATTATCAAATAAATACGATGAGCTTTTCTCACTTAAACTAGTAATATTGGAGTCTGGAAGTATCGGAATAACTACATTGACTAGCATTGTCACAGGCAGTGTCAAATTAAGAAACGTGGGAGCCATGTTGGTACGCGATGATGATTCTCTACTAATGAACGTCGAACATTTGCCGATGATGATATATAAGCCTGGGATAATCTCGTTTAGCCTTATATTTTGCTGACAACAGAATCGAATATCTCTCGATAAATTAAAATTAATGTTTTTTCGCTTGACATTCAAAGAATTTAGCTTTATCGCTTATCATTTTCAAACAACTACTACTTTCCTTGTGATTTAATACGGCTGTTATTTATGTACTAAAGAGGATCGAAGATTTGCTCGCACTTTTTCGACGATTAAAATAATCTTTATTGCCCTGTTTATGAAAGATTTGCCAATTCCCGTCTTTATATTCAAGGATTCTAGATAAACTTAATGTGCGACTTATATACATATGTACTACAATATACAGTTGTGATTGTTTCTTGAAAATAAACTATGTAATTTTTCTTTGAAACACAGACCCCCCATGCATAGTCTCTGCGTCTGAATTCGTATGTTTAGTATTTTATGTATATCTGGTATTTATTAATGACTCGAAATTCCTCGATACTCGCATAGCTATATTATTAATTTTATAAGAAAAAAAAAAAAAAATGAAAGAGAAGAAAAGCGTATACCTAAATAGATCTTGGAAATAAAAATAGTCTGTAATGTATTTGTGATAACTGCAGCAGTCGTTTTGTCGTAAAACGCGTTGTAGGCCCTATATATATTTACGAATGTGAAATCTCAGCTGACAGCTTAATTTCCTGTCGTATTAACATCGGTATCTTTATAGCAGAGTATATAAACGTCAAGACGTTATTACGTCGAAATGTTATATATACCTTGTATAATCAATCATCGATTATAGCTTTCCAAGTTCGAATGTATAAAAGAAAAGAAAAAAAAAAAAAAGAAATACCGAAACTTGAAACTTGAAACTTGAAACTTGAGACTTAAAACTGGATTATAAAGGAAAATAATTGTTCCCAGAAAATGTGCGTCTTCCAAAAATCGCTCGAGGATTTATCGTCGCGAATGGCTGCTGCGGAAGCTCTTCAAGGAAGTTGGCAAAATCCAACAGACTCTAGCGAGGCAACAGAAATGTTAGATCAATTAAGGAAATTCGGTGATCGTCTTGGTCCAATTCAAAGAAACATCGAAGACACGAATGACCAAGCGAGTATCTTTGCATCGAGCAGTGTCATCGTGTCACATCCTTTACTTGCTAAACTTGAGGATTTGAATGTCAGGTAAATGTCGAATAAAAATTGATTAAATTTCACGTGAATTGATCATCGCAAACAATTTTGATGATGAACTTGCGTGAAAATAAAATTCGTAATAAATTAAACCCCGATACTCTTTAACAGGTGGAAAGTTCTACAAGTAGCTGTAGACGAAAGATACAAGCTTTTAAATGGATTCGGAAAGGACGGCAGTACCCCAGGTAGCCAGGCTTTCCTTGCAGGCAGCGTTGAACCACCATGGGAAAGAGCACTGACGCCGGCCAAAGTGCCTTACTACATAAAGTGAGTGAAAATAAAAAGAAATAAAAATGAAATGAAATGAAATGTAATGAAATACCTAACTGTGACGATAAAATGCGATACTTTCATCTACTATATGGACTTAGAAATAAAATTCCAGAACAATCTATTACTATAGTACCTGTAATAGAAAAAAAAATGTCAATAATTAACTGAAATTTGATAATCGTTTCAAATTTTTAGCCATCAATTGGAAACAACGCACTGGGATCATCCGCAAATGATAGATCTGATGTCCTCGTTAGCCGACCTTAACGAAGTCCGTTTTTCCGCTTACAGAACTGCGATGAAACTTCGTACTGTGCAGAAGCGATTATGCTGTAAGAATTTGTGCTCTTCTTTTTTTCTTGTTCTAATTTCTAATTGTTTAATCATAGAAAGTGATTATGATTATGTTCTTTTTTCTTTTTTTTCTCTTTATCTCGAATAGTGGATATGCTAAGCCTCTCTGCTGCACTGGAGCAGTTCGATTCGCATGGTTTACGAGCACAGAACGACAAGCTAATTGATATACCTGATATGGTAACAGTTCTTACTTCGCTCTACGAATTGATAGCGGCAGACAACCCCACGCAAGTTTCTGTTCCGTTATGCATAGACCTGGCCATAAATTGGCTCCTCAATGTATATGATAGGTATGATAGGTGAATATTTCTCTTAAACTACCTCTATTGATGTTTTCAGTTATATTAACACTACTTTTATACACATTTATACTATTTATATTTATAGTACATTTATAGTACATTATATACGTCTGCATGAGTAGAGATTTTTTTAGTTTTTATTATACTATCTCATACTGCATCGATACACACTAGAGTTTTCATCAAAAGGGTGATTTTTTTCTTCAATTTTCAAGCTCCCACCTTTCAATCGATTCCAAATACAGAAAGAAAAACAAATTTCAAATGTTCAAATTCATAAGTTCGGGATCACACCTTCCGAATTTTCAATCAAGACACAAAGTTGAATATCTCGGTAAAAAAAAATCGTAACCAAATGATCAAGGTGATATTTGAAAGTGGAAAAAACCAGCTTTATTTTGCCTTTTTTTTTTCAATTTTCCACGATTTTTTCCGCACTCACTAGATAATGTTGAACATGACCGTTTTTTTTTTTTTTTTTCTCTGCGATTTTGATACTTTTCAGAAGTCGCGTGTAATTATTCGGGGAATGGCGATAGAAATTTTTTCTCAGAGGAACTTGAAAGTGTGAAGATTAAGCTGTAATTTGATTTTTTGAAGAAAAAAGTTTACCATTTAAAAAAATATCAAAATATATAATTTAAAAAAAAAAAAAAAAAAAAAGCGAAATTAAGAGCTCAAATTTTAGGAGAATTTTTTTTTTTGTATTTGGAATCGATTGAGAGGTGGACTTTGAACATTTATAACATCACCCTTCTAAGAACTACTCTAATACACACGTTTTAGATGCGTGAAATATATATCTTAGAATATTGAAATATAAAGCATGAAATTTTTTTCTCGCACTATATGCAGTTGCCACTGTTCATTATACTAATTACCACTACCCTTCTTAGATCAATTTTTAAAACAAAGAAAAATTTTCCTGAAGAATTTTTCGAACTTACAGGGCTGAGAATCGAAATTTTTGAAATACTAAAACCAGAGATAATTTCAAATCTTGAATTTTTCATTCATGAATAAATTAACAGAATTGTACGATTTTTCAAATAATCAGATAATATTATAAACACAGCAGAGAGAAAAGAAGGTTTTCTTAAACGATGTTCAATCTAGAATAAAACAAAAATGATTGGAAATCAGACTTTGAATCGAAATCTTTCTTTAAAATAAAATATCATTAGATTCAAGTTATTGATATCAATCAATGCCCTGTGAGCAATTCATATATATATATATATATATATATATATATATATAATCTTTTTTTCTAATAGCTGTTCGAATAAATGTACCATAGTTATTGAAATCGTTATTTGCATTGAACTGCTTTTAGTATACGCCTCTGAGATTTCTATCCCTTACTTTATACTTTAAATGAAATAATAAATTATGAATACTACCAATGCTCGTATTATATTCGATACTCTAAAATGCATGTATACATGTATTTTTCAATATAGAGCCTCCAGAGTTTAGATAGAATTTATATATCTATAGTGAATCTATTTTACTCCATATAGAATATACAATTTTTCACTATAACAGTATCATCGCATATCATCTAGCTATTCTAATCTCAAATTGTTAAATTCATTAACAATAAACGTTCTAATATAGTGGCAACTGCACAAAGATTATTCAAGCTGATTAAAAATTGAAATTGATTTTCAGCCAACGAACTGGCCAGATTCGAGTACTCTCTTTCAAAGTCGGTCTCGTTTTACTCTGCAAAGGACACTTGGAGGAGAAATATAGATGTAAGGACTATAGACGATGATTTCTATATGAATTTGAATAAATTTGATAATAATTAATCGTTCCTTTCTCCTCCTTCTTCTCTCATTTTAGATTTGTTCAGATTAATCGCTGATCCGAATAGATTAGTCGATCAACGTAAGCTCGGACTTCTACTACACGATTGTATCCAAGTACCTAGACAACTTGGAGAAGTCGCAGCCTTTGGTGGTTCTAATATTGAACCGAGCGTTAGAAGTTGCTTTGAAAAAGCGGGAAAAGATAAGAACGAAATTGAAGCTGTACACTTTTTGAGCTGGCTTCAACAAGAGCCACAAAGTATGGTCTGGCTTCCAGTACTTCATAGACTTTCGGCTGCTGAAACTGCCAAACATCAGGCAAAGTGCAATATTTGTAAAGAATATCCCATCACTGGATTTAGGTAATTGGTTTCAAATATTTACAGGAAATTATATGTCGAAACGATTCAAATGATCGAACGTAATAATTTTTTGTATTCAAACATTACAGATACCGTTGTCTGAAGTGTTTCAACTTTGATATGTGTCAAAACTGTTTCTTCTCTGGTCGTAAAGCAAAGAATCACAAGCTTACGCATCCGATGCAAGAATATTGTACAGCGGTAAGTAAAAAAAGTCTAATCTCTCCCTCCGTCTCTAAAATCTGCCTTTTCACACATCATAACAAACTCGATTGACAATAATTTCCAGACAACGTCAGGGGAGGATGTAAGAGACTTCACAAGAGCGTTGAGGAATAAATTCAAGTCTAAAAGATACTTCAAAAAGCATCCGAGGGTCGGGTATCTCCCCGTTCAAACTGTTCTTGAAGGTGATGCCCTGGAAAGTCCAGCTCCGTCTCCTCAGCATAGTACTTTAAGTCAAGACATGCATTCTAGACTAGAAATGTACGCGTCTCGTTTAGCTGAGGTTGAATTATCAAGAACACGAAGTAATTCTACCCCAGATAGCGACGACGAACATCAGCTTATAGCCCATTTCTGCCAGAGTCTTAACGGCGGAGATAATATCAATGTGCCAAGAAGTCCTGTTCAAGTAATGGCAGCTATTGATGCTGAACAAAGAGAAGAACTTGAAGCTATGATCAGAGAACTAGAGGAAGAAAATGCTACCCTACAAGCAGAATATGAAAGATTACGATCGAAGCAAACACCAGGTTCCACTCCAGAAGATGGACACAGCACTAGGCAACCAGACTGCGACATGATCGCCGAAGCTAAACTGCTAAGGCAGCATAAAGGACGACTTGAAGCACGCATGCAGATACTCGAGGATCATAATCGGCAGTTAGAAGCACAGCTACAAAGGCTAAGACAACTATTAGACGAGGTATAATACGGTTTATAGATCTATAGATTAGTTTTGTTGAATCGTATGCAAAATACATGATAAATCAATGATCGCTATCACGTTTATTCCAGCCAAATGCATCGTCACCTTCAAAGACTGGAACTCTACAAACCCGGAGTGTGACTGCGTCTCAGCTCGCCACTGATTCACCAGCAAAAATGAACGGGCATTATCACGACTCTCCAGGTTTGTTGAGAATCTTAAGGGCATAATCCTTGCTTTGGGATGCTAATGAAAGAAAGAGAAAAAAGCATAGGAAATCCCGATCCAAAATCCATTTCCTATTCATAGAATTCATGTAGAATGGAATACAAACTCCTAAGAGCCCATTATCATCGCACAATCATAATCCATTTCAATTGCACTCATGAGCTAGCTTTTAGATATTTAGATTTAGAAAAGGGGGATTATCTGGTGGCTAATTTTATTATGTATAATTAAGGTATTTGGTCTATGGGTATTATGGGTGTAGGTGGTGGAGGATGGGGTGAAGGGAGAGCAGGAAGTTTGGAGCGACCGCCACCCCCGCCCCACTCGCACAGCATATCGCATAACGTTGGAAACCTGATGCACATGGCAGGTCGGTAGGCTTAACTTAAGCCTATAAGTAAGATTCTGCATGTTTGTTGTGTATAAGATGATAAAATCTCAAAAAAACTAATAGATTGCTATTTGGCTATAATAAATTAACACTAATTGATTAATAAATGGTTTCACGCTACAGGACGAATGTAAAAGGTAAGAATAATCATTGTTGGTGAAGGGAATGCCGATGTGAGATAAGACGTCAATTCTCAATATTAAGGTGCTTTCCTAGGCAATTCCACCAGTCCTGAAAACATCGGGAAAAAATGTGATATTAAACGGAATATCTCTGCCTGGGCACCGAAATCAATGAAACAAAATACGTCGCGCAATTCTATGTGCGACTCCGAACATGTACAGCCCAAAAAATGTTCGTTTTGCACGAAAATAGAGAAGATATCCATGAAAAACGTTTCTAAAACCGTTTTTCATGGATATCTTCTCTATTTTCGCGCAAAACGAACATTTTTTGGGCTGTACATGTTCGGAGTCGCACATAGAATTGCGCGACGTATTTTGTTTCAT